>LPNX011058964.1:250168-539558 GCA_001517045.1 Pseudotsuga menziesii | reverse complement strand
TAGCAACTTGATTCTACAATGCTTCACCTCTGGGATGAGTTGTAGTGTTTGATTAATATCACCAAGTTGCTCATCTTTAACATCCTTACGACATTAAAGTGTAAGTATGGCTATGTACCCCCCATAACCTCTGAGAAAAATAGTAACTTGATAAATTGTGCCCCCCCCCACACTATGCAATCCAACCTTCAGAGCTTCACAGTATGGGAAAGAGTTTCCAAACTATCCAAATGGAATTCACACAACTAAATGTTTACATATGATATGAGAAACATACGTAGAAAATTAGTCCTCTAAATATGCATCTTGTTTACACCCCAAGAGATTATGAAAGAAATATATGATCAGAGAAGGTGGGCTCCTTAATCAATTAAACATGTCGACTTCTTTTACAAAAAGGAAAATATGTTATGTGTTAAGACCAAGGCTCTATCAAGTCACTTCATAGAAATCCTAAAACTTATGAAAATTGTACCCAGTGAATGACAACTCAAGCGAGGACCAATTCCTTTATAGTTGTTGGAGTCATATAGGGCTATCATGGTGCTAGGCCCACTTTAGGCAATGGATTCCCTTTCAAGAATTCACCAATGAATACATCCTTCTTAATCTTTAGTTATCTCAACCATGTCAACCATGTTGAAATCACCACATATGAGATAGTGAGATTATACAAATTATTGACCAAATAAAGCCCAAAGTCTGACTAACTCCAAGATACGACCTTCCAAATTCAATGAAACATAGACCAACCTTTAGAGCAACACATGCAATAACACCACACCACTTGCTCACATGCTTGGTTTGAAAAAAAATAAAAAAAATGTTTGACCAAATAATATTATTAAAAATACTAAAAAAAAGAAGTTAACCTCGACAAATAAAAAAACCAAATTATACATCTTACACACCTAGATTTCCAAATTCCCAACATGGATTTGTTGAACCTCTCACATTTCAAAAGATGACCTTCAAAAATCTTTGTTGGGCTCATGCCCAATAGGTTGGGTAAAATCCCAAAGTGAGGCAAAAGCCCTAAGCCATAAGGAGACCAAAATAAGGTGACCTATGTTGTCAAGTTCAAGATCCCACCATCACAAAATGTTGTCACTTACATTTTCGAAAGGGCATGCAAATGCCAAAAAAAAATGGTGAGATGGGCTGTTTGACTAGTCCCCACTTTGGAAGAAGTGCCATTAGATTTTCCTATGATTTGTTTATTTGGAGCATATTGAGAGATGTTTCTTAGTATGGATCCAATATTATTTAAACAAATGGGTTGTTTACAAGAAAAAGAAAAAAAACAAGAATGAAAGTCTTTTATCACTATCCTTTGCGCTCTCTTGAATTTAAAGAATGCAAAATCGAGCTGTCATGATCCCCCAAAAATCATCGGGTGGCCCCAGATCTCCTTTGGGTCGGAGGAGCCACCACTCAACATGGCAAAATCAAGGATATCGTGCCACGTCAATGAGATTCGAAAGCTGTCAATAGTTAAACCACGTGTCTTACTAAGTAAAAAACGGGTGATTCGATGGAAGCAGTTGTGTCGACCGGGATTTGATTAAGCTACAATTAGCAGATCTTTCCTATATGAATCGCATCTTGCTTAACTAACTGAAATAAAAACGAAACAAAATAAAAAAAAATCCCGTGTGAAGGTAAAAGATTGCGGGCTAAAGCACAAAAAAAAAAACTAAATTTGATTTAACAGGGGAATGAATTCTTCAAACACTGGGAATGATTAGATCTCACGTCTCAGCAAAACGACATAAAGCGGCTCGACGGGCTTTGTGGCTGGGATCTCACGAATTAGATATTCGAAGAATTGGGAGGAGAACGTGCAGAACATGATTATGGGAAATAACAATGGTGTGAATCTAGCCCGGGCGTTCTAGAAATGGATTATTTAAGGCAGAGACCATTGAAAAATAGAAATTTGGTTTGAAGGAGAAGCCATGAGAGGTGCGTGTGTGTGTATTTGAAGCGAACGTTGACGCTGTTAAATATTCTTTAATTGCCATTGGGTTTTGGAGAGCACGACAGGATCGTTTTCGTTTTGATAACCGTTTTTGGAAAATGGCCGGTGACCACCCATGGATTTGTAGGCCTTGTTTGAGATTAATGAAAGTTTAACGAAAGGAGCTAGATCTTTCCTGCCAGGCGCAATTATTATGTTTGTGATCTGGGACCTGATTAGGGTTCGAGGCCATGAAGAACTCCTATGGATCGAACGACAGCGATGACAGGAAGGATGTTGGGCTGGAAACTGTCCTGGAAGTGCCTGTTCATGAAGAACTACGCAATTCAATTTATTCCAAGGATAATTCATGGTGCCACATGAAGCAATGGATGAAATCTCAGCTGGGAAAGTCTTCCATGCCCGTCTTTGGTTGCAGAAGGACCGATGTGCAGTTGCTTCTCGGTGTAATTGGGGCACCCTTGGTCCCAGTTGCTCTAACACAGGAACCAGTTGTTTGTATCAAGAATAATCCTACTGTAAGTAATTGTAATTTCTTCATAGGCATATAAATCTGTGTTTTTTATATATTTATGCCTAAAATCCCTGCCCAGAGGTATTCCAGATTGTGTAAATTTATATCCTTTCATACATTGAATGCTTAAGATGAATATGCTTGTTTGTTTCCCATAATTCTGAATTGATTGTGTAAATTGCATACCCAGAATTTGTGTTTTTCATGACTAGGGCTGGGTTGTGGCCATATTGTTAACAGAAGCAATGATAAGGCCTGTTTGCCTTCTAATATAATGATTAATTGGTTGGGGTTGTGTAAACCCATGTTCAAAATCAGGTCAAAGCCCAAATCAGTGTGACATTTTGCATAATTATAGATTGATCGTTTTAACATATTTTTGAAATCCATCCCTGTAAAAATATTACAGAAACATTGCAATCAATGTATAACGCTAGAAGTAGGTTTACAATATAGATTGCTGGCGAAAATTATTTAAATTATTCAGATTGCTTGTGTACAGTCTTAAATAAACATCTCTCAGTTGTGTATTCTGTATTTAATGATCTTGCATCTGTGTCTTGTGTATTCTGTATTTAATGATCTTGCATCAATGTATTGTTTATTCTGTAGCAGGCGTTGACCAGCGTTAAGGAATTCGCCCATGTCACTGATCGATTGGAAGATTGCTTGACCAGCGTTAAGGAAATCCTGAAGGGTTTTAAATCTCAAATTGAGCGAAAGCCATCGGAGAGATTGAATGAGAAAATGGTGGTTTATGAAGCATTATCGGGTTCAGAAGCTTGGCCAATTTCAAAGTTGGTATTACCTATAAGAAAAGCTTTGAGAAAAGCTTTGTATGTGATGTAAAATTTATAAGCTTTTACGACGCGAGTCTGGCTTTGTATATGTGATGTAATTATAAGCTATTACCATGGGAAAACCCAAACAGGTTTGGTTCTGAATGAATGGATTGCTCTGCCGTTTCACAAATAAGTAGTTGTCTAATCATGCAGGGAATTTGTTTTCATTTGTAAGATTTTCGTAATATCAGATTTGGAGTTTTTGTTCATTGGATTTGTAGGAAGTAGGAGGTTTGATTCATTGGAATTCGATTGATTAAAACTTATGAAGGTATTGCTTCTCTAGGCTCGAAACAATATCATAATTGGATTTTCTATCAAATTTGTGACTTAAATCTTAAATCTTTGACATGACAGTAGTTTGAGGTTTTACTGACAGAAAAATGATATCATAGATATAATGACATAGTTTGGATGAGTTTTATTGATAACCAAATGATATCCTAGATATGGTGGCGCGGGTTGAAAGATCAGTTAATCGCAGAGACTAATTTAGCAGATCTGGTCGTGGGTTCGAAACCGCCTATGTATATTTTTCTTCGCAGTTGCGTGCCTACCCGTTTATTCCTTATGCCCAGGTTGTTGATGGGTTTGGGGTCAATCAATTCTGATGGTCGTGAGATCGATTCTCGCAAAAAGTATAACAAGAAAAATGTTACTGAAGAAACCAACCAGGGATGAAAGCCATCAAGTCCGCATAGGGCTTGAGAGAAAAGCCACGAAGTTTTAGTTTACACAGTTAACCGGATCCAAGGGTTCGAGGATGACATCATCCCTGCTTAACCAATAGCAACACAAATAAATACAATTTTAATAAATTTAAAAATTGCTATTTTTCATATTACAAAGTTAAACTTTGGAATAGAGATTTTAATCTTTTAAATATGCACCAATATGTACCAATTAATACCAAAGTCAACGCAAGTCAACGCAGATTGACTTGTCATCGATTACTATATACCTGCGCGACGGTTATAATAATGTCATTCTCTTTTTATTTTATCTCTTTATTTTGGTTTAATTATTATATTCTTTATACTTAGGTTTCTACTATCTTATATTCTAATTTAAACATAAATTTTCATACCACCCCACTCCATTGTTTTTATTAATTTAAAATAAATTATTTTAATTAATTCAATTTAATTAATTATTATTTTAATTGAATTTCTTTATTGTTAATTCAATATATTCAATAAGTATGTTAATTCTATAACTCATTTCTAAAACAAGTGTTTCCGAATTCCCAAGTGAAGTAAATAACCTTATCATTAATCATATGGAACATTAAATATTTTTGTTTCACCTAGGCATATTTCTAAAAGGTTGTTTAAAAAATAACCAGCGTAAATCCAAATCTTAGGCTTTATCAAGCACCCAAAGGATCAAATCTCTGATGTGCAAACCTCTTCTTAAGTATCCATTGATTTGATTCAAACCAAAAGACACATCTTTTTATTTAAGGTCCACATATAATATTTTTATTATTAATATTTAATATTATTTATAGCTGACATATAATATTTTTAATTATTTTTATAATTGATCGACCTGGCTTTAATTTGTATGAAGAATGTTTAGTAACTTACTGAGTTTCACACATTCCACAATTTAAATGATGCTTTATATTTTGAATATGGCAAAATCAACCACATGTGAGATGGCTTAGCATTGAATCTGTGCTTCATGCAGAGATCTTTACTCCGCATATGGCTGAGTCACCACTGACAGACGCCCAACCTGCTGTCAGTAATTGCCGTGCAATTTTTCGTTCTGCTATAAGCCGAGAGCTATGCATAGGAGAGCTAGGCATAAATGGATTAGTCCATGGATCCATGAACTGACAGAGTCTTTAAGACTTAGTAGCTCGATGGATAACTGAGTCTTTAAGACTTTGTAGCTCGCCCTTTGCCATAACCGCCATGCTTGACCTTATCCATCGGTGGAAGCTGTGAAAGAAGAAACAATACGATGGAAAGCCATGTGCCGCTGATGGAATTGTGCAACGAAGAGGTATTATTCTACTTTTTTCGTGGATGCCATTAAAACTTTCATTGAATTGAGGATTGCTACGTCATCGGAATAGTATTGGTGGACACTAGGGATCAAATTTGAAGGGTAGGGTCTCATTTCCCTTTGAAGGGTTGTGAGAAATTTAACCCTTCGATATTGACATGTAAAACTAAATCATTCTTTTCATTTGAAATTGTAAGTGTACAACAAAATTTCATTATTTATTAAAAACTGGGTATAAACAAAAATGACAATAAGAAGAAATATCAAGCGATTCAACATTTATATGGAATTAGTGAGGTAAACAATGTACATAATGATTTATCAAGTCGAAATTCCTTTTATGGGAGATTACTCAAGAGTTAGTATAGAGGAGGAGAAGCTAAAATAAAGGTTGAGAGTGAAGAATATGTACAGGTAATGGATGATGAGACTGGGAAAAAGATCATTTAGAAAGAGATTGGTGCACTTGTGTTGTTAATGTGAACATACCGATAACCATTAGGAGTATTGGTTTTTTGTTTTGAATTGTTCTTTGACCTATTTATTTTGTGAGGGGAATTTTTTTTCCTAGCATAGGAATGGGATTAGAGTAGTTGAGAAATGCTAGCAACCTTATCTGAATGTGTAATATGAATTTGGGGATGAAAGTAGCCTCATGGGGTACTAAAACTTATTCATGTCTAGAATTGTTTTGAGAAGAGCTCCACTACTAGAAGTGCTATGTTATAAGGCCAAAAGAGATCATCATCAGATCCCTAACATTAATAATAAAAACTAAAAATATGTATTTTGTCCTGTGCCAAGGTATCCACCTAAAACTAGTGTACTTCTAATATTTTACATCCCTCGAAGATTTAAAATTTTTGATCCTTGTTATGACCACTTGATCATTACCATAACGAATGGTTTAAAGAAACGAATAACTTTTCCATGACATTTTACCTTATCTGTTTTGAAACGAACTTTTCTACATGTTATTAAAATCATTGTGTTATTATCTTTCCAACTAAAAACATAAGTTTTTTCCAATCCACATTTTCATTAACAGCTAGAAAAAGTTACAAATACCATCACAAAGCTAATTTATATGTTTGTCCATATAGACCCAATTCGTGAGTAACTAGCCATTCAGTTTCAAACTCCACCTAATCCCTAAGCATCGTCTTCACTATAATAAACCTAAGTATTAGAATGCTTGAAAAATTATCCTTCAAACTTTAGTCTTGAGTCTACTAACATTTAGATGTCAAATGAGATGGATTGATAGGGATTCCCATTTTTATTTTCAAAACTCACTGCATATAATTATTATTCAAACAAGTTGAAAAATTATCCTTCAAACTTCAATGTGGATCTTACTAGTATCTCGATCTCACACGAGAAGGAGTTTGAGAGGGATTTCACAATCATTTTTTAAAAATTCCATCTTAAATTTATGTGAAAAGGTTAGACAAAAAACAAGGATTATTATATACTCTAATCTCTTTGTAAACCTTACATGATTAAAAATGTCATTTTGACAAAAAACATATTTACAATCTATTCTCTTAAATTCTGGGTTGATAGGTTTGAGTGTTATGCAAGGTAATGGAAGACTCCATTTAATATAAGGTTCATCATCAAGACAATGAGTCGAGTTGAGTAACGAATAAATATTTATTAATATATCTTTAACAACCCATTTCAAGAGAAAACTAGGAAATTGATAATGTGGACTATATAACTAAGACCAAACCCAAACCCTAAAAATGTTAAGCTAGATAATAAGGAAGCCTAAGTTGTGATTAAAACAAACACCGTAAATTGCTACAATCGTTCTAAACTTAGAATAAAATTAAATTCTAAATTAAATTTATTAATATCAAATATTTTTCTTACTGAATAAATTGTCAATTACTTAACCTATTTTTTATAAACTATAGAACTAAATGCAATGTTGAATTATGACCTAGAAATACTACAAATTTTTATATAAAAGAATAATTTAAGAGAAATTTTTAATAATTAGTGAGTTATTGACCATAACCTAGGAAATATTTAATGTAAAAAAATAACATAAATTATCATATCTCATTTACTCTAGTACAACGTAAAAAGAATAATTCTAACAAAAAAAACAAAAAACTTTAAGATTAATCTACTCCAACTTAATCTTGTATTGATATCTAATCCTTTTATAATAAAACTCAACCTAAATTTCATTAAAGAAGACTGTAATAATTGAAGAGAGTCACAGTTTTGAACAATGTAAATAATTTCAATTATGGTAAGAAAAACATTTATTTGTTTTAAAGCAATTCATCTCTTTGATTATTTTTATATTCAATCGTAAAAAACAAAATTAATTTTAATTTTTGTCTATTATAATTTATAGTTTATGGTCAATTTCAAATGTACACAAACTTATTGGAAATTGGAAATGAAAATAAAATCATTTTGAAGCAATAAGTGCGTGTCCCAAAGGAATAGTCATTGAAACTAGTCACAATAGTAAGAGGGAGATATACCGCTCTAGGTGAAATGCACCATGAAGTACAAGTTATCTTACTTATGTAATAACAAAATCTTTTCTCCCTATATATTGCTTTCAGTGCATGTAGTTCCTATAATGTAATGAAATTGAGTTGGAATGCCCATAGTGCCTATAATGGTTCAGTCTATCTATTCATGAACTATTCATGAACAAATCTATCTATCCATGACATAGGCAAGAGTAGATGAGTAGGTAGATTGTAGTAAGGGAGGGAGCACAAAGAAAGAACCAAAGTCAATACAAATTGAAATGGTTTACATCCAATGCATACATTGCACGTTCTTATCCATGTGGCCTCCCTAATGTAGGGGATATCCTCATAAAAGTAAATACCTTCTATACCCTTAATTATATAAATCCTAGAAATTGGAAATAAAAAACTTAAGTATCTCCAATATTGACATCTTATCCTAGTAATTTTATGGAAACACTTCAAATTCCTCAAGAAATATAAAGTATTTTAAACTTTTTTTTGTTATATTACAGTTTATGGCTTTTAGATGCACACAAACTAATTGTAAATTAGAATTAAAAAGAAAATCATTTCCAACACCTAAATGTTATAGGAGCACCAACTATTTATTCAACCTCCGAGAGCCCACAAGAGATGACTATAATACACACTCGATTATTGTGTGGAAACCTATAATTCACATCTCTATGGACCTCACATGATTCACATTGGAAACCATTGGGGCATATTCTTCCACTCATGTCATGGAGAAAGATCTCATACAAATATGGAGACACATGAACGTATACAACATCATTATTATTCTAGATAATTAGAATCCATACATATATAAAGAAGTCTCTACTCTCACGGTCCCTCAAGCATATAGTTTATTGAACTTAGATACAAGACAACTTTGTCGGGCTGGTGAAAGACTCGATTGTTAGGTCATTGATAAAATAAGGCATTGGAATTTGGAAGGACATTTGAATGGAGTATCGATTCCTCTTTATGGCGGCTCTATTGGTCAAGTGTGATTGAGCCTACCTAAAAGAAAAACCCCAGAATGTAATACCTAATTCTTTGAGGAAACAACTTTTTTTATTAACCCTAAATTCAACAATTAGTTTTAGAATTGAATCATGTCCTCCCCGGATGCTCAATTCAAAGTGATCAAACAAAAGCCCCAATTTTAGGTGGATTATGGATAGTCCCTCCAATGTCTATCGATTTTATACCCCAATTCTAAGTGATCAAACAAAATCCCCAATTTTAGGTAGATTATGAATAGACTACTATAAGGAAGAACTTAAAATTCTCCAACAAATATCACTACAAGTTGGGTGTCTAGTGTCTACCATAGTCAACAAGGAAGACAAATCATAAACACATGTTTGGGAGGTTTGCAACATGGAGGCTGTTGAAATCATGTTCTTTGCTAGCTTACTGCACTCCTAGTCCCTCATTCATGAACATCCATCAAGGTATTCCCTTGTTTAGATATATTGGTAGACAATTTGTACTTCTTGTTTCCATTATTAGAAGGATGACATGAAAACAAAGGGGCCGGAGTCTACAAAATTTACATTGTTGGTTGTTAAATATTTTATCCTTTCAAGCTTTGGATTTCATTAAGGAAATTGGAATAAATCAAACACTTGTATTCAAATATTGTTCTTTATTTCAACCTAATTTTTATAATTCATGGAAGATAAATAGCATTGATAGATTTGGAACTCAAATACAAGGCTCTTTCTTCTTACTCCTCCTCCCAAATGAAGTTCTGGTCCTAGACTATGAAAAATGATACATTATTTTGGTTCAAATTTCATTTAAATACTGGATTTTTTAAGGTTACATCTAATGAGTATTCGAGACTTAGTCTCGCGGACACGCAGTCGCATAATACATTACAAATTTCAAACAACATTTTGGATGGAGAAATTTGAAACCCTTATATTTATAGAACCAAAAGGCACTCCAACCAGCAACACATTTAACTTTTCTCCACATATAAAATGTTACACAACTGCACAATGCTATACATACCTGTAAATTCATGACAACCAAATCGACAGCTTAGCTCTGCATAATATTTTGGAGGAAATAGAATTTAGGGAGACATTGAAGCATAGAATTAGAGATTTGAGAGTCCGAGTCTCGACCTCCGACAGTCCTATACTCGTAAACCCAAGATAATGTTTTTTTTTTCCACAGGCTCTGCCAATATTTTTAAGTTTTGGGAAGCTCAATCCATCCTACCCAATGTTTTACCTTTGCTCCTCTTGCTCCTACATGTGATGAAGGTGTAACCTTCGAGTTTCCCACTACAGATTACAACAAGGAATTACAGTGTGCAACCATTTCCTTATACAGAAAGATTATTTGAAGCAATGCCATCCCAATTCCACAATATCACGATGCTTCGGAGTTGGTTTACCTTGCCTAAGATAGGCGAATGCATGTTTGTGTATTTCACATGATTACAAAATAAATCATTTTATAATTGCTTCTACATAACATAAATATATGTTTGCAAGTGAGGACAAACTGGGTATTGTTTTCCCGCGGTGTCCAGAGACTTTTAGAGATCATCCTTCGCTATGACGACGCTCAGGGCGTAGATCATAGAGCCCATGGGAGGAAGAGGAAGAAGAAGAAGAGGACTCCAGTCAAAAGGTGAGGTGAGTGAGGAGGGGAGACATAATAGCGATATTTGCAGGAGCAACCCATTGGTGATATAATGATGGAAACGAGCCTCTCCAAATCGTAGCCATTGTCGACACAGGAAACCCTCATAAATGACTCGGGCGCAAGAGCTACTGCGTAAGCATCCCGGAAAATTAAGTCATGATAATCTTCAGTTAGGTATATGACAAATTCTTTCATTTCTTTTAGAGCCGACTATATGCATATTGTACAACCCTTCTCTCTGGCTGGCCCTCCATTCCAATTTCCTTTGCCTCTACTGCCTAACCCCCTTCCTCCGATGAGAAAATTAGAGTAAGTGGCCTAGCTGGATCATGGGAGACTGGGAGTGTTGATTCAAGTGATTTTGACCCCCGTAAATGAATGGAAATTGGAATAAATCCTAGAATCTTGGACTAACTAGTATAGGATATGATTCATGAGCACAAACAAAGGGAAGTGTGCTGCTAGCCTGCTAAAAAAGATCCATCATCCAAGTATTGTGGTGGTCATAATAGAAATGTCTAGTACTGGGTGAAACCTTGGTCTGGAAACATCCATACCCATTGGACAAGGTTAGTTTGAAATCTAGCAAAGATTGCTCAATGCATTGCAAATTCCAACTTGTAAGTTGTAACCAAAAATCCAACACCATTAGTTTTTCCTTACCGAGCCTTGATAGTTGAGGGTTATCAAATCAATTCACCATCCATAGATATGACTCATATGAGCATTTAATTTCACATCATATACTCAAATACTCAAGTGACCTGTAAGTTGTGAGATCACATGACTCAGTGAACAATAAGATGACAGATGGAAAACCGAGTCGGCATGTGGCATCATCTCATACCAATATTTAATGAAGTTGGTGAATAAGTAATGCATGCCAATGCCATTAAATGATTTAAAAGTGAACATCAAATCCCAAGTCACAATCGCGACTCACCAAGTTGAACTTGGAACTAGGCAGCCCAGTGGCCCACCGTGGTCCATGTCGATTGGGACCGAGATCCTCATCCATGATCCAACTATTCAAGGGCACTTGGGAAGGCTCTGAGTCTCGAATCTCCCATAGTCCACTAAATCACTGATAAGCCCTGGAAGGGAAAATTTTGTAGCTGCCCTTCTGTTGCAAATTTACCCAGGCGTACTCAATTTCATTATTGACGTGCTGGAAATGAAACTAATTTTTTTTTTGCATGGTAAAATTATTTTTGGCCTTCTATGACATTTAAAATGCCCTTTGAAGGGCTCTGAAGCTGGTGGACACCACATATTGCGTTCCTCGAAACCGACAGAATTTTGTCCAGTTTGAAAACGTTGTTTGATTTATGATGTGCTCTGCAGCTGATTCGGAAATCAGGCAGAAAAGCAAACATTTCATTATTTTATGGCAAATCTTCTTGCAAATTGGGAAGGATTAGCAGATCTTGACAGAATATACTGCAATAGTTTAATTTTACTGCTTTAAAAGTTCGAAATATGTCAGTGGATCTGGCATCGTCTTTGCAAATTGGGAAGGATTAGAAGATTTTGGCGGTATGTATTGCAATCATTTCATTTTGCTGCATTAAAAGTTGGAAATATTTCAGAATTGCTGGAGATTAGGTAAATTAAAGGGCCAAAAGTTTTCTATAGTAATTATGGCATAGGCTTTATCAGGATATCAAACCAGTTTGTGACAGAAGATTGTCTTCCCCTGTAACTAATTGCAATTTGCTTTGTTTTTTGGAATTTTCCATCGAATTTTGGAAGGAAGGTATGGTTGCAAACTCTAAAATTTAAGTTCCTTTGAGAAAAAGCCTTTCAAGCATATCAAATAGAGTACTCGAGTAAATGACACGTTAAGACAAATTCTTGGGATACTCCGGTGTGTTCAATGGGTAATCTATTATATGTTAAGTAATATTCTTTCATTTTATACCATACTAATTAATGTAAACAAACAATGCAACTGCGCCTATTCCTTTTATCATGATTTGTTCTCATTTACCCATTTTCCATACGCTTCTTTCTCTATTTTTAGACTCCTATAGTGGTGCTTTAATTTGGTTGCTAACCATTTATCTACCTTACCGCTTGCCACCTTAACACATTACTAGATTAATTTCAATTTCATAATGTAGTCTACATCTCCCACAAAGAATCTTGTACAGAACATTACAGTATAAGTTTTTACAGTTCAAGGGATTAGGAATAAGATATTAAATCTACGTTTGCTCAGGTATTCAGATTCATACAAAGATCTCATCTTTATAAGTTGGTAGTTAAATTATGAAATCTGCGACCCTATTTTGAAAATTGCATTCATATGAAAACTGTGATCCTCTTTGGAATTTTCCATGGAAGGTATGGTCACGTGTTGAGTTCAGCAGATGAAACAATGGATTTGTTTGTTTCATGTGGCATATTTAAACCAAATATCTGCTTCCTATCTATTCTACATGTACTAAAGCAAGGATTATTTGTGCACTCGTATATAAGTGTATCCTCTGAATAGTAAGTGATCTCGCTCGTTTATTTTTTTTTTTAGGAAGAAAAAAGCTTGTCCTTGATATTCTATTAAGAATCAAAGGGCATCTAATGTGCCATCCCAAGCATGGTTACAACCAAGAATATATACAATTCATACATGAATAAGTCACCTCACAACAGGATGCAGCAAGGGGGTCCATAGCGGATCAACAGAGAAAGTGTTCCCATCAGTTTATACTGTCTCATCAACCCATATCTACCGTGAACCAAAGAGATCAGAGCAGTAATCTAAAGGAGCCCGCTCCAAGAGCATCGAAAAAGAGCTGTAAATAGGGGAGTAAGCTCTTCGAACAAAGCCTAAAATGAGCTGGAAAGTATCATGAGTGACCAAATGGTCATCAAAAAATTCAGAGAAACGGCCAAAACCAGGAGCCAATGAGAGAGTAGTTTTAGAGAGGCGGTCTACAATCTAATTGTGTTCACGATAGATATGGCTGAATGACAAGTCCAGAAAGCATGTGAAGGCTTTCTAGTTTCCCTACACCAATGGAAGAGATCTGGTGGAGAAAGAGCAATGGATCCCTTTGCCCAATTTATGATGATTGAAGAGTCACCAAATACATGGAATATGGGAATCCCCATTATTTGGGAAGTAAGCAGAAGAGCCCATAGGCCGACCAATTCTGCTTTTGTGTTGGTGCTATTTCCCAACCCCAACACAAACTTGAAGGAGTGTGACTCATTCAGATGCAAGCAATATCCATCTCCACCCACACAATTAGCAGAAGTCCCATCAAAAAACCCACAGGGATAGACCCTGCTTGGTTTAGGCCCAATCACTCTTGTCTTTTTTACTTTGAGAGCCGAAGGACAGTATAGTTGCAAAGAGTAAGTGATTTGGTGCAAAATGCCCAGGACAGACAATTTCTTCCCCTCAAAAATAAGTAAGTTTCGAGCTTTCCAAATGGCCCACATAGTATGGAAAGGAATAGTATTGAATGCAGAGTGCTTAGAATAATTTGCAATCCAAATTTCTATGAACATGTTGAGATTATCAAACCGAGAAGGTGGAGCAATGTGGAACTGTTCACATAAGAGAGAAAGTACATTCTGCCAAACCGTACAATGTGAAAAAGTATGCTGAACAAACTCCTCATCAGCATTGCAGAGAGCACAAATACCCGGTCCATTCCATCCTCGTTTCTGGAGGTTATCCCAGGTAAGGATTTTATCCCTCAATACCAGCCAGACAAAACATCCAATTTTCCTGGGTTGTGTGCCAAACCAAATGTATGTATGTAGCCTGCTACCAAACAAGGGAGAGAAAGATTTAACAATGCTGTCATATACCAAATTTGCAGAGATTGAACCATTATGTTTATTGAATGCCCATAATAGGGTATCTGACTGAGAAGTGAGAAGAATACCACAGAGTTCCAGACCCCTTATAAAAACTTCCCAGGCATCTTTCCAATCACCCACAATACACAAGTCCTCGACCGAGTACCAGTAATGATGAGTGTCAGGTAAGGTATTGTGTGCCTGTGAAAGGGAAGTGATATCCAAGTCTTCCAGGAAAGTTCTCAACCCATTCGGGAGTGAGAGGGAGCTGGGTACACCAATGATCGAATCTTTGCCAATAAGGACATCTTGTCCATTTCCCACCTGCCATGCAAGATTACTTCCCAGCCAAGGAAGAGTTTGAAGGAATCCCTTCTAGATAATAGAGACCCCACGAGTGCAGAATTTTTTTCCTCTGAGCCATGCCACCATCGAGAGGTTCTTCAAATATTTGTTGGTGAGGACCCGATGCCATAAACCATTGTTCAACAGGACCATCCAAAAGTTCTTAAGTCGCAATGCAATGCTAAACCAGAGCAGGTTTTTTATACCCCAGCCTCCATTCTCTTTCGGCCAAGAGAGGCTCTGCTAATTCACTAGATGGTACCTGCGATTTTTGTTAGAAGAGCCCCGTAAAAAAACAAATGTGATGCTTCTAAGCTTGTGTAAAACAGAAACATGGATGGGAGCTAAACCCAGCCAATAGACCGGAATGCTGGAAAGCACTGCTTGTACCAGAATCAAACGACCACCGAGTGAGAGCAACTTATGAGTCCAGTGACAAATCCTATTCCCATATTTCTGAATCAGCCAATGCCAATCACTTACTCTGTAACCCAAAGGTTTGATAAAGTAACTAAGATACTTAAAACCAAAGACAATAGGCTCCATCTTATAAGGCAGAACCCGGGCAATGTCCATGAGAATATCAGCATCAATATTATTGTGAAGAAATCACGATTTATCCAGACTTATGCTCATCCCTGAGGCCTTACAAAAGGTACAAAGTATAACATCAAAGGCAATCCACTCCAGTAAAGTGCCAATACCCAATAAGATTACATCGTCCACAAATAGGAGATGTGTTAGAGCAAGCGAGGAAGAGACCTTTATACCTCTAATGAGGCCATGATTCCTAGCATCAGAGATTAGGAGGTTGAGCCCTTCAATGACAAGGAGTTCGCTCTAACACATCTCGCCCGTTTATATCATTTGAGGAGTTTGCTCTTTTCTCTATATTTTTAGAGTATTTTTCATAATTTGCAGAGGAAAATAACAACATAAGGGAGAAATCTTTAGAGATATTGAAGACTTCGCAAGCTTCAGTAAATAAATCTTCCACGGATCTAGAGAGAATAAACTCATAGGAATTCTTATTTAAAAGATCATTTATATTTTGGTTATTTAAGCTTAGTAAAATATAAAAAAATTAAGCTTATCATTAAGCTAATAAAAAAAAACAAGAATAATAAGAATTAAGTTTATCATTAAGCTTATTAAATGATAAAATTAAGCTAATAAAAAAAATAACCAAAATATATTTTGGTTATTTTTTTTCAATTTATGTTAAAAAGGAAGATGCAATAACTTGTTTTTGACAGAGAACTTGAAATTAGTCAGGTGGAAGTGATAGAAATTAAATATTAATTTTAAATTAAGTATATCTTCTACCAAAAGATATAAAAAATTATAACATATGATATTCATTTGAGATTTTTGAAATTATCAATCATAAGAGTAAATCATTACTATAAGAATTAAGCTTATCTAAATATGAAAAATTTATAATAAAATAGCTTCAAAATTAGAAAATAATTTACATTCAATCATTTGAAGGCCCGAATTAATTATATTTACACATTTTCTACATCAATTTTTAGTATTTTCTTTCATGTGTTTCTCGTTGGGCTTCTTTCTTCGTACTTTGCTTCTTTCCTCGTAACTTCACCCTCTTAAAATTTCAATTTTACTATTCAATATATATATATATATATATATTTTTCAATGTTCATGTTAGAATGTTAAAAATGAAGATGCAATTTTGAAAGAGAATTCAAAATTAGCTAGATGGAAGTGATTGAAATTAAAATATTAATTTTAAACTAAGTATATCTTCTACCAAAAGATATTAAATATTAAAACCTCTGATATTGATTTGAAAATTTTGAAATTGTCAATCATAGGAAGTTTGAAATGGTTTCTGCAAATGAATATTTACACAAAATTATAGTGAATCCTCTTTATTATTATTTACAATTCATGAAAATCATTATTATAAGAATTAAGCTAATCTAAATATGAACATTTTATAATAAAATAGCTTCAAATATAGAAAATAATTTACATTCAATCATTTGAAGGCGTGCCTTAAATATAATTTACATATTTAAATTAAAATTAAAATATAATTAAAATTTTATATTTATATAAATAAACATATTATTCAAGTTTATATATAATTTCTTTACTATACATAACAAGAACTACTTGTGGTATAGTGGTAAGGGAGTTATGATAATGGGCCTTGAGGTCCAAGTTTCAATTCTCTTAGATCACTTAATTTCTTAGAAAATATATAGAATTGTGTTTTATATTTGCATAGATTTGAGTGTATGGTGTTTTATTTGGATTTTATAGATGCATAGGTGCAAACCTCTCCTCGAATAGCTCCTTGCCTGAAATACATGAGAAGAGGATTGCACCTCAGGAGATTTGATCCCTCATAGAACCTAGGATTTGGATCTAGGCTGGTAAATAATACAATAAAAATATATATCGAATTTAATGCGAGAGAAATTAAAAATAGCAGCCTAGGATTTGGATCTAGGCTGGTAAATAATACAATAAAAATATATATCGAATTTAATGCGAGAGAAATTAAAAATAGCAGAGGATTGCACCTCAGGAGATTTGATCCCTCATAAAGCCTAGGATTTGGATCTAGGCTGGTATAATAATACAATAAAATATATATATCGAATTTAATGCAAGAGAAATTAAAAATAGCATGAACGGGTGTGGTTCATTGACATCACTTGATATGAAGTCACATGTTGTAAAGGAAGTCCCATGTCTAGCGAGTGGGTGTGTGGCACCCAGGGTATAGTGGTAGCAGGAATGGATCACTGGACCCTTTGTTACGCGAGTACCAATGATATATCATATGTTGGAGTGTGAAAATTTCTCAATAATTAAATCAAAGTTAAAAATATTTTTTATGGTTTTGGGTAATGCCCCATATTTTATACTAATACAATCAAAATATTGACTTTAATATGAGGAAGAGAAATTTGAAATTCATACAAAGAATCAAAGAATTAATTAAAAGGTTATAAAAATGATATATCATATGTTGGAGTGTGAAAATTCCTCACTAAGTAGATCAATGGAATCAAGGGAGCTTTAACTAAATAGTTCATAAGGCACAATACTTGCTAAAGTTTGAAATAAGGTAACAAGCTAAGTGGGCTTGGTTGTGGGGAAAAGTCCACAATTAAGCACACCTGAACCAGATGAGTCTTGGGATGGGTGACCTCCTAGGGAGTCCTAGTTATAGCAGGTGCAAGTTCGGAAGTGATTATTGATGTTATTCGATTCATTTCACTAGTCTCAATCCCACTTCTTCACCTCAATGAGCATCACCCGATGCAATGAGTGCTAAGTGGACTATTTAAAACCGTGAGAAATTGGTCAGTTGGGACTATACTCATGGAATATGGGTCACAGTGTGAAGAATATCCTATAATAAACAATGGGAATACACGATATAATAGAAATAATGGAGCACATAAGAGATTTTATTGATCACAGGCCACTTTGAGGGGGCAAGCTCAATACAAAATAACTCTTGGATGCCTTCATTAGCCTCAACAAATACTTATATACTAAGTCTAATCTAAACAACTATTACTCCCCATGAATGTGGGATAATGAAACATATTAACTGGATGACTTAACAACTATAACTTACTCCCCATGAATGTGGGATAATACAACATACTAACGAGATGACTTACAAAGCATATGCATCCGAAAAAAAATACTAACAAAATAAAGAGGAGGGTTGACACGGGTTCTTAACATCCCCTCCCTCTTAGATAAGCTTTGTCCTCAAAACTTTAGATGTGGAAACTGTTGTTGAATCTAAAGGAGTGGTTCCCATGTAGCATCCTCTGGTTGCATGTTGTGCCACTTAATAAAGACCATTGTGATGGACCAAGAGTGAAGCTGACAAGTGTGCTTATTGAGGATGGCCTCCGGTTCCAAAATGATGGATCCTTCCTTATCCATTTATGATAAAAATAGTTTGTGCTCTAATGTTGGTGGCAGTCACTTTCTTGGGACAAGAGACATGAAAAACTGGGTGAATGCGAGAAGAAGGAGGAAGTTCCAATTTATAAGCAACAGACCCAATCTTCTGAAGAACCTTATATAGCCCATAGACCTTTGGAGCCAGCTTCTGATGGCCTTTGAGATTAGGGAGGATTGCCTGTAAGGCTGCAGATGAAGGAAAAACATATCACCGACTTGAAAGGTGCGCTCATAACGATGTTGATCGATCTATTGTTCCATGTGATTTATTGCCATGTGAAGATTGTCCTGTAGAATGTGAAGAATTTGATCTTGGTTTCGAAGAACCATGTCAACTTCCTGAATTGGTGAACTATTGGGGGTGTATGGAAGGAGCACTAGCAGTGCCTGACCATAAACTGCTTTATATGGAGTCATTTTAGATGTTGTATGGTAGGAAGTATTGTACCACCATTCAGCGAGAGGTAGCCACTTTTCCCGCTGATGTTGTTGTTCAAAGGTGAAGCAACAAAGATGAGTTTCCAAACATTTGTTAATGACTTCAATCTGACAATCTATTTGTGGGTGATATCCTGAACTCATATTCAGTTTGGTGCCAGTGAGGCGAAAGAGTTTGGTCCAAAAATTACTTGTGAAAGTTGCGTCTTAGTCTGAGACAATCGAAGAAGGGATTCCATGAATACGAAATATCTGGTCCATGAAAATTTGTGCGACTGAGGAGGCGGTATATGGATGGTTGAGAGCACAAAAATTCCTATATTTGGAGAGTCGATCAACCACAACCAATATTACGGTCTTCCCTCCATGTTTAGGGATCCCTTCAATGAAATCCAATGAAATCCATTGAAACATCTATCCAAATCCTTGCAGGGATGGGAAAGGGTTCGAGCAAGTTGGGGAGGAGTGTAGTTTTACCCTTATGGCGCTGGAAGGTATCACATTCGGCAACCATCTGCTGAGTTTCCCATTTCATTCCCTTCCAAAAGAAGTTACATCGTGCCTGCTCATACATTTTAAGGAACCCAGAGTTCCCTGTCGATGGAGAAGCATGGAGTTCATAGAAGACAGTCTGGTGAAGATATGTACTTTGGGGAAGCACCAGACGACCCTTGTATCTCAAAGAATAACCATTCCAAGAGTAATGTGATACAACATAAGGATTATTTCCAAATGTTGGATGATTTCAGACAAGGAAGAATCATTGACATAGCCTTGCCGAACAGATTGGAACCAATTTGGAATAGGCATAGAAATAAATGAAAGGGAAGCATGGTCATCAAATGTGTGGCAAAGAGCATCCATCGCAAGATTGTCCTTACCCTTCTTGTAAGTGATCTCATAGCCATAACCCATGAGTTTTCTAACCCATTTATGTTGTGTTGGGTATGAGATCCATTGTTCTAGGAAATATTTAAGATTCTAGTGATTAGTCTTGATGTAGAAATGATTCCCTAAGAGGTATGGATGCCACTTCTGTATGACATGCAAAATAGCCATCATTTCCTTATCATATGTACAAGCCGATAAATTCTTACCAGAAAGGGATTTTCTTGTGAACGCAATGGGATGTTCATCTTGAAGGAGGACAACACCAATTCCATTGTCGCAAGCATCACTCTCAATAATGAAGGAATTGGAAAAATCAGGCATAGTTAGAACAAGTGTGGTACACATAGCTTGTTTCAGTTTTCCAAATGCACACTTAGCAGCAGGTGTCCATATAAAAGCAGCCTTTTTCAGTAGAGTTGTTAATGGAGCCGCAATCTTCCCATGATCCTTAACAAACTTGCGGTAGTATCCAGTCAGCTCCAAAAACCCACGAAGGCTCTTTAGGGTATGAGGATGCAGCCAATTTTTCATGGCATCTATTTTGGCATGATCGACGTGAATCCCTTGTGCTAAAACAATATGCCCGAGATACTCTACTTCCTTCTGCCCAAAAACACATTTAGACTGTTTGGCACAGAGATGACGATCACATAAAAGTTGCAGTACAATATCCAGATGTTGGAGATGCTCAGCCTATGTTTTACTATAAATGAGGATATCATCAAAGAAGACCAGAATGAAGTTTCACAAGTAGGGTCATAATCTTTTATTCATCAATGCTTGGAATGTGGAAGGAGCATTTGTGAGGCCAAATGGCATGACCAAAAATTCATAGTGGTCATCATGTGTGCAGAAAGTTGTTTTAGGGATATCATCCTCACAAACCCGAATTTGGTGATACCCAGAACGAAGATCCAACTTGGAGAAAAAATGAGCATGGAGATCATCTAGAAGCTCATCAACAACATGAATTGGAAACTTATCCTTGATTGTGATGTGATTAAGTGCTTAAATTAGATGCAGAGGTGCCATGACCCATCTTTTTTTTTGGACAAGAAGAATCAGTGAAGAGAAGGAACTGGTACTAGGGAGAATAACACCTTGCTTTAGTAAGTCCCAAACAAGCATCTCAATCTCTGTCTTGTGGTGAAATGGGTAGCAATAGGGCCTGATGTTGGGAGGGACGCTTCTAGAAAGGAGAGGAATATGATGGTCCTTCGGTCTTGAAGGTGGAAATCCCACTGGATCAACAAACACACATGCATATCGATCCAAAATTTGTTGTAGATCCAAGGGAGTAGTTGAGACCGCTGAAGGCTGCATATGAATGAAATGGAGCCAAGCGATGACACCATGTGAACTCTTCTTAAGGATATTTTCCATGCGATGTGAACTGATGATGCTAAGAGACCCTGGTTGTAATCCCCTCTGTGTGTGTTTTTTCCCATTCACTGAAAACTACATCCAAAGTTCAGCATTAAAATCCTATAAAATCATCCCAAGCATACGAGGACATTGAGCGCCCAAAACAACATCACATCCACCTAAGGGAAAGCAAAACATGTCAGAGTGCAAGTTATAATCCCCAATAGAGATTCACACATTACGACCCTTCCCTTTGCAAGGTAAGGTGACCCCATTGGAAATCACGACTTCAAAGTTGGAGCAAGGATGAACAAAACAACCATCCTATTTGGTGATCCTGGGGTCAACGAAGTTATTAGTGCTACCAGAATCAATGAGTATTGTAAGAGGGAGTTTTTTGAAGAAACCTCTAACCAGCAAGGTTTGTGGGGTGGTGACTCCGACTAATGCATGGAGAGATATCTCTGGCTGGTCGTCTTGAGTAGGCAGGGCAACATGCAGTTGTTGAATGTCACCCTCAGCATCTACTGGATCCTGAGCATCATAAAAAATTTCAAGTGTAGGCGGATAATCCACATCCAAGAGATAGAGATTTTGCTCAGCACATCAATGTCCCCGAGTGAATTTCTCGTCACAATTATAACAAAGCCCTTTTTCCCTACGTGCCCGCATCTCATCTTCAGACAAATGCTTGATGGGAGTGGTTCTAGGAGTTCCCATCGAGCCCAAGGAAGTGCTCTAATACTAGATGTGAAGAACCTCCTGCAATAAACAATGAGAATACATGATATAACATAAATAATGGAGCACATAAGAGATTGTATTGATCGTAGGCCACTTCGAGGAGACAACCTCCTTTGAGCAAACTTAATACAAAATATCTCTTGGATGCCTTCATTAGCCTCAACACATACTTATATACTAAGTCTAATCTAAATAACTATTACTCCCCATGAATGTGGGAGAATGCAACATATTAAATGAGCGACTTAACAACTATTACTTACTCCCCGTGAATGTGGGATAATACAACATACTAACAAGATGACTTACAAAACATATGCGCCTGACAAAATATACTAACAAAATAAAGAGGAGGGTTGACATAGGTTCTTAACACATGGCTTAATGACTTATGCAATGAGTGTTACGTGGACAATTCAAAACCATGAGAAATTGGTCAATTGGGTCATATAATCATGGAATATTGGTCATGAATTAATGATTTACACTATGTAGATAATCCCAAAAATGATATATCATATGTTGGACTATGAAAACCCCTTATAATGTGTGTGTGTGTGTGTAAAAATATTTTATAAAATAACTGAAGGTTAAACCAAACGTTATGATGAACACAAAACAAACTATACAAAAACTACATCATAAAGACTAGCTTATTATTAAAATAATCATGGTATACAAAGGGTGTTGATTTCCATGCCATCCCACCTTAAGTTTCCAAAACATATTCAAAATGTGTTTACCTCTAACACGAGGACAATTCAAAGCCTCTGGTAAAGAATTTTGAATATTGGCATAGCTAAGTTGTACTAAAAGATGTGAAAATATGATGTTACTATTAGTCTCTCGCCTATTTTTCTTTTATTATCTCTTATTGTCGTTCCTCCCTCATGTTGAGCCCAAATTGTGCTGGGGTGCAACATGATTTCACATGTAGTGGGGGCTGATATTAGTGAGTTTTAGTAGCAAAGTCATTCTTTCTTATCATTTCTTACAATGAAGTTATGTGACTAAATCAACCCATGAAAGCATTGTTGACGTCGAGTTTTCAATGGAAATGATTAAAGAGTATTATAGTATAAATAAGGGTCACATCAGTTTTATGATCCTATGAAGGTTATGCAATGATTTGTGTAGCCAATTTTGCATTGGCCTAGTACTTTTTAAATAGTTTTTGCCTCCTCTTTGTTTGTTTAGATAATGTCATTCCAAGCATTATTGTGAGATGCTTATAGTTTCTAGTTTAGTGTTGCAAACTCCTATATCAAAGAGTGGCTTGTCGAAACCTATTGTTTCAGGTTTGGATAAAAAAAATGTAGCATGTTTTCCCTATTTCCATCATTGTGTAATACTGGCTTCTTAGGTCAATGAAAGTGGGTAGTTGATATAGTCCACACCAAGGTTCAAGTCCTAATAATGACATGCTCATGTTTGTGTTTATGCTTGTGAATGTGCATAACACACAGAGTGGCAAATGGGGCCAAAGGTGATGTTGGAGTAATTTACCCAACATGCACACTTAATTTGGTCAATTTGGCTTTGTTAAACCACTATCCTAAGTTTAATTGACTTAATCGACATCAGACGAGCACACTCTGACATCAGCATGAGCACACCCACGCCTACCTTCAATCAAGGAGGACAACTAAGCCTTCACCTTCAATTAGGGAGGTTAACTAGGCTTCTTCCTTCAATTAGGGAGGCTAACTGGGCTTCCTCCTTCAATTGGGGAGTCATTATGGGGTGAACTAAGTGTCATAAGTGCACCTAATTGCTGACTGATTGTTGTTTCACCTAACAATCAGTTAAGCTGAGTTGTAAAGGCACCTCCATTCATTATTTTATTATTTTTTATTATTATTTATGAACTGGAGACAACTAGTGCACATCCAACCACTTTTGATGACCAATTTGACTTCAGTTAACCTCATCAGGGTTCATTGGAGTTAATGATGTGCTACCACTTGTTGATTGGCATGAAGTGACATGTGTCTGAGCTACTTTTAGTTAGACTCAGTCATCCATTGCACTCCGATATAGTTAGGACTCAATTGAGTCAATCATGGCTTGATCAGTGGGTTAACTAGGTGTGTTTATTGTGGCTGGCATTCTGTTAAGCTACACCCATTCATTCAATTCAAATGACCTCCTTGGGAATTCGAATTGTCTTGGCATTCATGCATCTTACATGACCATTGTATTGTATTACTCATTCTTTATTGATTATATAGAGCTGCTACTTCTATTGCAACACAATTATGCTATTTTCATGCTTAATTGTCTGAAATCTTTTATGAGATCGTGTTTTAGTCACTAGATTACCGTGACAGATTAATAGGTGAGTCATAGACGAATTTGGCGAAATAGATACCCTTCACTTATGGCTTCTACGATGAAGGTGACCAAATTGAATGGTGTTAATATTTTCCTCATAATGATAAATCCAAGGATGTTAGCCTCAATGTGATAAACTGAAGTTAGTTCTAAATAAATAAATAAACATACATTGGCCACTTTGCTTGTGTTTATAGAGATAATGGAGAAATTATCACAATTTCGAGACATTGTCAAAGCAACTCCATGTTACATCTTGTTGGTATTGTTGGAACTAGTGTTGCCATTGATGTCAAATAGGATTGGAATGTATACATGTATGTCTATGTGAAATCAGTTTGAAGAAGTAAATAGAATAAGGTTTCCAAAAAGGAACACGTACACAAGTACCACCAAGTCATGGGAACTTGCTCGCATAAAATAAGGACATTAAGTGGGATTTGTGCTCTTTAAATGGTCTTTAACCCATATAATAATTTAAAGCAGTTTGCCTAAAGGACCAAAATATTCAGGTTGCTTCTTGTATAAATAAGTGAAGCAGCCCCCCTTGTTTGGTATCAAGGTGGTGAAGATTTGAAGGTGAATAGATGGGGTTTCAAGGAGATCATTAATCAGTTGATCTGGTGTAGAGTGTTTGCAAAGTCATAGTAGGAATAAGTCGTAGATATGAAGACCAAGGTATGCATGGTTGCAACACAGTGAATAGTCATAGTTTTGAAGACAAAGGCGTTAGTGGTCTCAGCACAGTCAATAGTCACAGTTTTGAAGACAAAGGTGTGCATGGTTACAACATAATGAATAGTCACAGTTCTTAAGACAAAGGCATGCAGGGTCACACCACAATAAATGAAGGAAGTTCTAAAGACAAACACATGCAGGGTCATAGAATAGTGAACGAAGGAAGTGTACAGTCATCGTGTTGAATACATAGGGGTGTATGTCACAGTATCATGAATAAATGGAGAGTGAAGTCACAGTTGGAGTATGCCACAACTGTGAAGACAAAGGCTAGAGTAGATTAATGTGTGAAGTCATAGTACTTGATGAATTAGAGTGACTAAAACAAACTGACATGAGTACTACGTACAAGACCAATAGAACTTATCAGGGTGGTAGGATGGGGAAAGGGGTGTGAGTTGGTGCTCACAAGAGGTTGTTTCCTCCATCGAGTTGGTGTTGGAAAACACAGGGAGTTGATACTTCCTTCATATCAGTGTTTGAGAAATTTGTGTGTCGTTGCTCACAAGAAATTAGTGCCTCCATCCAGTTGGTGCTGGAAAACGCAAGGAGTTGATACTTCCTTCATATCGATGTCTGAGAAATTTGTGAGTTGATGCTCACAAGAGGTTGGTGCCTCCATTTAGTCGATGTTGGAAAATACAGGAAGTCATGCTCCTCATAAATGTATATGATTTAACAAAGTTTGTGGTTTTCTCCCAATTGCATTTCCATATAAAATCTCTGGTGCACAGTGTATATCTGAATGGTATTTTTAATGATTAATGTTATGTAATACATTTAATGTTTTCACTGGTGAAATGTTGATTCACCCCCCTCCAGTATTTCCAACAATTGGTATCAAAGTGAGGTTCCTTCAAATTACAGTTTGACCACTAAAAGGAATATCCATGGAAAGACACCATGGAATTTCCTCAAGCAGAATTCCACTCTTTGATGGAAACAACTACACTTTCTCGAGTGTAAGGATGTGTGTATATTTGATGTCTCTAGGGTTTTAGGATTGGCTCATTGTTGTCGATGGGTACAAAATTCCAAAGGATCCCCCTACTAATTCAGATGGAAATACATTATATCATAACAATGAAAAAGCAATAAATGCAATCTTTAATGGTCTATTAAAAACATAACTCGTTAAAATTATGCATATTACCTTAGAAAAGGAAATATGGGATAAACTCAAAAACATATATCAAGGAGACGATGGTGTCAAGAAAACAAAACTGCAAACACCTAGGGGACAATTTGAAAAACTTCATATGAATGAATAAGAGAACATTGCAGCTTACTTCCTTCATGTCGACAAAATAGTAAGCACTACTAGAGGACTAGGAGAAGAACTAAAAGAAAAAATTGGCATACAAAAGGTTCTCAAAACTCTTCCAATGAAATTTGACTTAAAGGTATCAACTATTGAAGAATCCCGAGACATAGAAATACTAACCATGGAAGAATTACTAGGAATTCTCAAAACATATGAAATGAGGGTAGACAAAGGAAAAGGAAATTCAAGACATGAAGCAACATTAAAAGTGACCAAGAAGACAAGGACCAAGGGGTGCAAATCATGCAATTGTTAATACAATGAATTAGGCATTGAAGAAATGAACCTTGTTAGAAAACTCAAAAGAGGATCAGGGAAATTCATAGGTAAGTTACCTTTTAACTATTTTAATTGTGGAAAAGTAGGTCATTATGATTCAAAATGCCCATATGGGAAAATTGAAAATAGTGTTGATGAAGACATTCCTTATCACAAAAGGAAGGAAAATAAATACAAGAAAGGAAACACTGGGAACAAACAAAGGAAAAGTTTATATTCCAAAGAAGACAACAACTCATATGATGAAGAATATGGAAACGACAATTATTCAAACAAAATGTTGTTAATAGAGACACAAGATGAAGATCCATAAATCACTAATAAAAAACTATGAAGAAAATGAGGATAAGAGTGAAGAAAATGATGACGATGAAGCAAAAGTACAGTGAACTTATCAGTTCATTGGATGACCTGAGAAAGGAAGGAAGAAGAACAAGCAGCTAACGGAGCAAGAGACCATACTCAAAGAAGAAATTGTTAGAGCAAAAGAACCCGACAATATTATCATTGACCTGATAACACAACTTGAAGAAGCAAGAAGAATCAAAGAAGTATTAACGAATCAATTAGAAGAGAAAATAAAAGTAAGTGAACAATTGGAAGTTGGAAGTGTTAATTTAAGAAAATAATTGCAAAAATTGAAACTAGGCTATCAATATAAATTTGAAGACACATCTAAAGTGCCAAGTCAGTTGAGTGGAATTCAAATACAACAAGAGGAAAAACTAAGTCAAATTCACAACAATAAAATTTATCAGAAGGAAATTGAGAGAATAAAAGGGACCTAGAAACAAAAATTGTTCTTCTAAAAGAGGAAGTGCTAAAGATAAATTCTCAGTTAAATTAGCAGTCGAAATATGACAATAGTTCCAAAACACTGAAGGAAATTATGAGCAGTCAAAAACCACACAACGATCAGACATGAATATGGTATAAACCTAATGAGGAGTCAAAGAATATGAAAATAGGAAATATGTTGAAATTCAGAATCTACGCACATGTAGCTAAAAAATTCATGAAAACTGAAGATAGTGAGTTCAAAAAGGATAACAATAGGTCGAAAATACAGACAAGTCATATAAACGACATAAATGGTGAAGTTGAAACATCAAGAAGATCTATTATAAAAAGGTGCCAAACCTTTTTCTTAGGCTTTTCTTTTTATGCAAAATTTTCGGTCATAAAGCTGCTTTCTGTAGGGCATGTGAAAGTAATAGAGCCATTAGATAAATTTCCAAGAATTATAATGAAAATATGCTCAATCAATCAAAAGGCCTCAAAATTAGATATGATAATTCCTTCGAACCTGTAAGCTTCGATGTTGAATGCTATAAATGTAACATTTTTTATCACAAAGCCCTCAACTATATACTTAAAATGAATTATTTTCAGCAATTAGCATAAAACGAAAGTTTCTCTAAACTTGGAAAGGATGATGACAAAAGTTGTAGGAAGGAGTAATAAAATCAACATACTGAAAAATACGACTTAGCTCTACAATTAGCATCAAACGAAAACTTCTCTAAACTTGGAAAGAATGATGACAAAAGTTGTAGGTAGAAGTGAGAAAATCCACTTACTGAAAAAAGCAACTTAGCTCTACATGCTCAAAGCAAAGAAAACAATTGGTATGCTGACAACAATGATCCAAGCACATGACTGGAGAAAAACACAAGTTGATAAACTTTGAGAAAGGAAAAACGAGAAGAGTTACCCTCATAGGTGACGGCACAACAAAAATACTTGGAAAAGGGACAGACACTTTTGTAAACAAGGATGTTGAAGTAAAAAATGTGTTTTTGATTGAGAACATGAAACACAACCATTTGAGTGTAAGTCAAATGTGTGATTAGGGATACACTTTCATTTTTAATTCAAAAGAATGTCAAATAATAAGAGAAAAATCAGGGAGATTAGTAGCCAGAGTACCCATGACCTCCAGTAATGTATACATGTTAGTTGCTACACAAAGGGAAGAATGTTGTATGGGAAAAGTTGATGAGAGATAGATTTGGTACAAAAGAATGGGACATATTAACTTCAACAATCTAGTAAATATTTGTAAAAATAAAGTTGTGAGAGATATGCCTAAAATCATAAAACTTGATAGCACCATATGCAAATCTTGTCCACATGGAATTCTAACACAAACAAGTTTCAAAACAAAAGAATATTTAACAACAAAACCTTTGGAATTGATACACATCGATTTTGTGGCCCAACAAGAATAAATACCTTCAACGGAGAGTATTATTTTATGTTGTTTATTGATGACTATACTGGAATGACTTGGATATTCCTGCTCAAGAAAAAATCTGAGGCCTTTGAGAATTTTAGAATATTTAAGAAGATGGTTGAAAACGAAATAGACTTAAAAATCAAGAGTCTTTGTTCAGAAAATAGTGGAGAATATGTCTCATATGATTTTGAAAACTTCTGTGAAGAAAATAGAATTAGAAGACAATACACAAATACTAGAACTCTTGAACAAAATGGCATGAATGAAAGGAAAAACAAGACTTTACAAGAAATGACCAGAACAATGCTTAACGAGTCAAATCTATCTGATGCTTTCTGGAGTCATGTCATTCACAATGTTGTTCAAATGCTGAATAGGGATAAACTCATAGTAAACAATAATAAAACCCCTTGTGAAATTTGGAAAGGAAGACCAACCTTAGTCAAATACTTCAAAATATTCAATAGCAAATATTATATTAAAAGAGTAAATGATGACCTGGGAAATTTGATTCTAGAGCAGATGAAGTTATCTTCTTGTGGTATGCCTCTCAACACAAGGCCTATATTTTCTACAATTTAAGAATACATAAAATAATTGAAAGTGCAGATGTAAAAGTTGGTGCAACAACGTTAAGAAAATCAATAAAATAAAAACCCAAATCAGAACCAATGGTGGAAATAGAAGAAATTATGTTAGAAGAAGAAGAAATAGAAAATTAAGAAGATGAGAAATAACTAGAAACCAAACGAGATTCAAAAACATTGTCCAAAAATGTAAAAGGAAATCACCATGATGATTTAATTATTGGTGATAAAGATATAGGAGTGGAAACAAGAAGTAGAAAAATTATTAAAGTATATGAAGAGGTAAACTATGCTCTTTTGTCACAAATAAAACCTAGTTGTTTTGAAGAAGCTAGTAATGACAAACATTGGGTTAAAGCTATAACTGAGGGGTTAGATCAAATTGAAAAGAATGAAACCTAGGAACTTGTTCCCAAACCCAAGGACAAGAATGTGATAGGTACCAAATGGGTTTTTAGAAATAAACAAAATGAAGCCAGACATGTGGTGAGAAATAAGGCAAGACTAATTTGTAAGGGATATTTGCAGATAGAAGGGATTGATTTCAATGGAACATTTGCACTTGCTGCAAGAATAGAGGCTATAAGGATGTTTATAGATTTAGCATGTCACATAAATTTCAAGATCTATCAAATGGATGTCAAGTCAACATTCTTGAATGGTACATTAGAAGAGGAAGTTTATATTGAGCAACCAGAAGGATTCCAACTTTCAAAAAATAAGGATTATGTATGCAAACTTAAAAATTCATTGTATGTGTTGAAGTAGACACTAAGAGCCTGGTATGCAAGAATAGACAAATATTTGCAAGAACAAGGATTTAGAAGAGGAATTGTAAACAACCACATTTACAATTAATTAGAAGAAAATGGAATGATCATCACGGTAGTATATGTTGACGCCATTATCTTTGGGAGCAACACTAATGATAGGAGCAAAAGATTTAGTGAAAGAATGTGAAATGAGTTCGAAATGTCAATGTTGGAAGAATTGTCATTTTTCTTGGGATTACAGATTACACGGTTAGGTAAAGGCATATTTATATCTCAATAGAAATATGTTTAAGATGTGCTCAATAGGCTTCAGATGGAGAACTCCAAACCAGAAAGCACTCTAATGGTCACAGGCTGCAAACTGAGTAAGAATGATGAATTTGCAAAAGTAAAAAAAAAATTGTACAAATCTATGATAGGCAGTCTACTAAATGTAACTACAACCATGCCAAACATCATGCAAGCAGTTGGTGCAGTATCCAGATTTCAATATGAGCCAAAAGGAACCTTGGAATTTGGTTTGTGGTATCCCAAAAGTAGAGCTTTTACTCTAACAACATAATCTGATGCAGCTTGGATAGGATGTGTTGATGACAAAAATACCATTAGTGGATGTGCATTTTTATTGGGAAAGTGCTTGGTGTCGTGGGTAAGTAAGAGGCAATCCTCTATTTCCTTGTCCACAACTGAAGCTGAGTATATTGTTGCAGTTTCATGATGTACACAGATATTATGGATGAAGCAAATTCTACAGGAATTCCAAGTAATGACTGACCAACAAATATCAATATTTTGTGACGATACCAGTGCAATACGCATATATCCAAAAATATCATTATGCATTTAAAGACAAAATACATCCCTATCAAATATCACTTTATAAGGGAACATGTTGAAAATAAAAATCTAACACTGAAATATGTATCCACAAAAGAGCAAGTTGTAGATATTTTTACTAAAACACTGCATAAAGAGTTCTTCGAAAGTCTTAGACAAAATATAGGGGTGACACCTATATCGACCTAGTATTAAACAACAAAGGAGAAGGTGTTGGCTCAAGGGGTGTAGTATGATCATAACAAGGATATACTTGGCATTGATGCCAAAGGGGGAGATTGACAGTAAAATAAGGGTTGCACTTAAGAGAGCTCGATTTTACTGTGTGTTGACATCAATGTCAAAGGGGGAGATTGTTGGACTTAGTGTTTCCATTGATGTCAAATAGGATTGGAATGTATACATGTATTCCTATGTGAAGATAGTTTGAAGAATCATATATAATAAGGTTTCCAAAAAGGAACAATTGTGAAGGACACTTGGAACTTGCCGACAGAAAGTAAGGACACGAAAGGGGAATTATATATCTTTAAATGGTCTTCAACCCATATAATAATTTAAAGCAGACAACTTGAAGGACCAGAATATTCAAGTTGGATCTTATATAAATAAGTGAAGCCCCCCCCGCCTCCCCTCCCCCCTTGTTTGGTATGAAGGTGGTGAAGATTTGAAGGTTAATATATGGGGTTTAAACGAGATCAATAACTGGTTAATCTGGTGTAGAGAATTTAAGAAGTCGTAGATCTTAAGACCAAAAGTGTGTACAGTTGCATCACAGTGAGTAGTCACAGTTATTAACAAAAAGGCATGCATGGTCATATCCTAGTGAACAGTCATAGTTATAAGGACAAAGGCGTGTAGGGATGCAACATAATAAATACATTAAGTGTATAGTCGCAGTTCTGAAGACATAGGGGTTCATTGCACAGTACCATGTATAAAGGGAGAGTGAAGCCATAGTTGGAATAAGTCACAACTATGAAGACAAATGCTGGAGTAGATTAACGTGCAAAGTCACAGTAGTTGTTGAAACAGAGTGACTAAAATAAACTGACATCAGTAATACAAGACCAATGAAACTTTTCAGGGTGGTAAGACGGGGCAAGGAGTGTGAGTGAGTGCTCATAGGAGGTTGGTGAATCCATCCAATTGGTGTTGGAAAACACATGGAGTTAATACTTCCTTCATACCAATGTTTAAGAAATTTGTGAGTTTCTCATAGGAGGTTGGTGCCTCCATCCAGATGGTGTTGGAAAACATAAGGAGTTGATACTTCCTTCATATCACTGTTTGAGAAATTTGTGAGTCAGTTCTCACAGGAGGTTGGTGCCACCATCCGGTCAGTGCTGAAAAATACAGGAAGTCATGCTCCTCATAAATGTATTTTTTGCATTATTTAACGAAGTTTGTGGTTTTCTCCCAATTGGGTTTTCACGTAAAATCTCTGGTGCATAGCGTATATTTGAATGGTATTTTTAATGATTAATGTTATGTAATATAGTTAATGTTTTCATTTGTGAAATATTGATTCTCCCCCCTTTTTAGTATTTCCAGTAGGCATCATATCCCCATGTCATAGAGGATTCTAAGGTCATTTGGCCACTTTTGATGCCTCGTATTATCATGTACAAGTGATATGTTTATAGACTCTCTTTGCATGATTTCATAATTTTTGGTATGGAATAAAATAGCCTTTGGGATTCATTAAGAATCCTTGTGGTTATTTGACTCATCGTTACATTAGAGAATGTTTTTCACAGTAAATTGCACAATCTTATGGCACTTTTAATTCTAGTTCATAGTTTTTGTTTTTTTTCAAATGCTTCTCATTTGGCAAGAATTACACCGATGTTGACTTATGACGCCATTGCTAGTTGAGTAGTGATGACTAGGGGGGATCCACTCTGTCAAATTCATTATGGAATCACACCTAGCCCTGTCCACTTTTTGAGATGGCTCCTTGTGGTGTTGGTTTGACCCACGATGGGTCTCAACCCATAAGAGGAAAGCAATAATTTTTTCCGAAGGGAAGCATGGAAATTCATGAAGGGAATCATGTACAAGGGACATGAACATCAGTGTGGCGGTTATCAAAAACTTTGCTTCACCGCCTAAGCTAACCCCATTACTAGGTGTTGGCATTTTGAGTGTACCAAAGGGCGGTGTTCTTTAAGAGCTTTTCAATGGTACCAAATTTCGAGAAATTATAATATGCATGGTTGAGTTCTGTCCAAGATAAGTTACATGTATCAAATAAGTACAAGTTTATACATCGATATCCAAGCATTAAAATCCTTGATGGGTAAAGCATGGTTTATGAAACTAACATCTCTATCACAAATTACTCAACAAGATCTTTTTGTTGACTATACATGTGGCAACTTTCTATGTCCATAAGGAAAAGTTGTTGGTAGCTTGACCTTCAAGCAATAAATATTCACCCAATTTTCGAGAGAAATTTTGAGATATTTCTATACTACAGGCCAATTATGCTCCCTCGCCATCAAGTCACAAAATTGAAACCATTGAACACTCATGGACAATATTATTGAGGAGTGTGATGTTCAATGTCAATGTCACATTAATATTTAAGCAATGTTCAATGTCACATTAAATGCATAAATTATGCATGGCCTAATTCGAGCACATAGAACATTTGATTTGAAAGCATATCAATTGGTCCATATCTTACACTTAGATGTTTAGTTGATGTTATGACATATATCAATCCAAGGTAGGGATATCATCTCTCGTTACCACAAACTTGCATCTATTTGTTATCGAAGAATGGTAGTTTCTTGTAGGATAATGGGACTAGAGTACATACAAGGGGTGAAACTAAGAGTATAGTATTATAACTTGATCTTTCATTGCTGAAGATGGGTTTGAGAGGCGAGGGTTTGCAGGATGCAGCCTGTAGAAGGGCGCGGAGGCCTTGGGCTGCTTCTTTCTCCCTGCAACTTTTTGGCTGTTGATTGCTCAAGCCCTTTGTCTACTGTTTTCACCCCGTTATTATTCGTTTCTATTGTTTGTATTAAGATGTGGACTGTTTTTCAATCTATCTCCATGGATGATTATTTAAGCTGGAGCCAACAACTGGAGTCCCTCCTCATTTAGCTGAGGACTAGTACCAACCAGTTTAATCAAGTGGGAACTGTACATAGCAGTTGGCTTTGGCTCAATCCATGTTTGTTTTTTTTTGATCTTTTGTTCATTTAGAGTTTCTGTCACCTTTCTCCTGCGGGTATGTGCTGATTGAATCCCAGCCGTTCTTTTTAGTATCTTCTGTCCGGGATTATCGTGATTGAAGGCTACTTCGTACCCTTCGCTATCTCTGTCTACTCTTTTGTCGCCCTTCGTCATCTTTAGGGTAGTGGGTTATGATTATTGTGTCTTACTTCGTGCCTTTGATGTCTTATATGAGACTGAACCCTTGACTTTTCGGACTGTGGGGTTTGCTTTCTTCCGGACCATGGGTTTGATTTAGTTTGTTTATCATCCCACTTGACATCAGGGTGACTCGTTTCCGGGTTTGTAGTGTGGGGATTTTGATCCCTAATCATTCTTTAAAAGGATTCTGGGGATTATTGTTTCCCTCTAGGGTTAGAGGTCTGTACGGGATTTTTGTGCATGATGGCATCTTCGTACCCTTCACTGTTTCCTGCTATCTTTTTGTCTTCGCGGTGACTCAAACCCTTTTTTCCAGACTAGGGGGTATGAACCCTAATCTTTAATTAAAAAAGGGTTGTTGGGGGTTATGTTACCTTCCAAGGTTAGTGGGAAGATAAGAATCATTTGAGGTATTTGTAGCTGTTCTCATGTTGGAGAATATTGGAGGGTCACCCGGACCACCAGTTGACTTTGCAGCTGACCGGTTTCGTCGTCGACGCAAGGCAAAAGCTCACAAAGTTTTGGATGGCAAATTACGTTATGTGGTCAGTCACGACATTTTCCTGGACAGAGTTGAATCTTTATGTGCTCAGGCTCTGGTTGGTCGTCTTGAATACGACTCTATGGACAAAAAAGATTGGGTTTGTTGGGCAACTGAAAACTGGAAACCCTTCCTCTCATATGTTCCATCTATTAGCCTTCTTGTTCGCGGCTGGATAGTGTTTGTCTTCCTCGAGGACGATCACGCCACCCAGGTTTTGAAGAGACTCTGGAGGATTGGTAAAGGATCGTTGGTACTAGAATGTTGGCACGCCAACTTCGATCCTGCAAGGGAAAGGATTAAAAAAAGACACCCGTGGACTCTGCTTCCAGGGCTCCCTTTTCCACTTTGGAACCGTTCTCTGCTCGAAGGCGTGGGCAACACCATAGGCCGTTTTGTTGTGATTGATGAGGACTTTTTGAACTCCTTTGATAAGAGACTGGCTAAAATCTTGGTGGAAATAGATATTACAAGAGGTCTACCAGCGAATGTTGAAATCCTATGTAAAGAAAGGTTGTTCATTCAGATATCAGATTATCAAGGCATTCCCTTCCGATGTAGTATCTGTCGGGAAACAAGTCATCTCCGTCGACAATGCACATCTTTCAGAAAGTCTCATCCTCTCCTGTATTTAATTCTTCTCCTGATAAATCTTTGGAGAACAAGGTATGTACTCCAGTCTCTCCTTTCCCGTCTATTGAACAACTTAAAAATGCTTGTTCACTTTTCGATGATGCTACAGACCAGGACTTGGCTTATATGGATTATGTAGGTATTAAAAGAAATCATCCAGCTGTCAATGGGGCCCATAAAGCTTTAGTTTTCTCGTCCCCTTCTGATGATTCTCCCCAACCCTCTCATGCTATCCCCATCGTCAAGTCTTACCCTTCTCCTGTATTAGACTCCTCCCCATCTCTCCATGAGACTGACAACTCCCTTCATCCACGTTTTCTTGTAGAAGAGTCACTTACTCTCCCTCAAACCGATTCTATGACTCTTTCTCCCCACTTTGAGTTTTTTCCTGTAGAGCTCCCTTGGACTTCCCCTACTATTCAGACTTTGGACAAGTTTAAAAAGCCAAACAATCAGGGGGATGCCATCCATCCTCCCCTTTTTTCTGAAGCTGATTTTCCTCCTCTTGACAGGGGTGGTCCCAATCCTGTCTACCCTCATAGTCCGGTCTATTCACCTTCTTTTTCTGACCCCTCCTTGAAGAAATCCCTGAACATATTTTCTGACAAGACACCCCTTTCCCCTTCAGTTCTGCCTCTTGAATCCATTAGGTTCGAAAATGTTACAATTAGAAAAAAGAAATCGAAAAAGCCTTCCAAGGATGTCGAGGTTCCCTTGCCTGCTCCTTATATTCCATTATCTACTAGACTCAAAGCTGCGGACATTCATCCTCCTTCTCCTTCCCCAAGGGCCCTTAGAGCACTGAGCCCCGTACAGACTGATCCCTAATGCTTTTTCTCACTCTGAATGTTAGAGGCTTGGGAGGCTTAGCCAAGCAAAAAAGCCTTCGCCATTTGATTTCCTCGCTCTCCCTAGATGTGATTCTCCTTCAAGAAACTATGACTAGTATTTACCCAGCATTGTTTGCTTTCTCCAAGCTCTGTCCGGGGTGGGAATTCTGCACCATTAAGGCAAAAGGCTTCTCTGGAGGGATCCTCTCTGGTTGGAATCCCAAACTTCTTAGATGCAAGGCCTACCATACAGTTGATAGTATCCTACTAAAAGCTTCCCTCAGAAGCTCCTCATTAGAGCTGTCCATTCTCAATTGTTATGGCCCTTATAATAATAGAGAATCTTTCTGGAATTCTGCGGCCTCAGGGGGTCCTCTCTCTCTTCGAAATCTCATTCTAGTTGGAGACTTAAATTTTACACTAAATGTTTCTGAGATTTGGGGGTCCAAAGCGCAGCTGGATCCTCTGGGCCCTTTCTTCTCCAAGCTTTTATTAGATCATCATCTGGTGGATGTGGCTCCCACCTGTGCAGGCCCTACTTGGAGGAATGGAAGGATGGGGGAAGAAGGTATTTCTAAAATACTAGACCGTTATCTTTTATCTGACCAACTGGTCCTCTCTTTCCCTAGATTCAGGGTTTGGACCCATAGATGTGGCTTATCAGATCACTTTCTGGTCATCTTTGATTGGCAGGATCATCAGTCATCCTGTGCATTTCCTTTTAAATTTAACCAATCCTGGATTTCAAATGAGGATTTTAAAAATATGATTAGATCTGAATGGCCTCTTATTCTTTCTGATAATCCCCTAGACCCCATGTATGATCTCTCCTATAAGCTCTGGATCCTCAAATCCAGAGTTAAATCCCGGACTAAACTTGAAGCCAGAAAGATGCATGACAAATCTGTCCTTTTGGAAGAGGAAATAAATTCCCTTCTCTCTTCCTCTGTTTTTGCTCTTTTGACTGAAGATCAACAGCTTAGACTCCTTTCTCTTAAAGCTGAACAAAAAAAGGTGATTGATCGTGAACTCTACTCAGCTAGACTTAAGAGCCGGATCACATGGGCTACAAATGGGGATGCAAATACAAAGTTTTTTCATGCAGTGGCCTCTGCACGAAAAAACCACAATGCGATTTGGAGTTTACAAAATGAAAGTGGGGATTGGATCTTGGATGACTCAAATATCAAATCTCTTGGGATCCGTCACTTCAGGAAAATTTTTGAAGATGATAATTTGACCTCCATTGCTGCTCAACTAAAAATCATCTGTTTATTCCCCTCCTATTTAGAGCCTGATGAGAAAGAGGTGTTTACGAGTGCTGTTAATATTTCTGAAGTGGAAAAAGCCCTCAAGTCTTTCAAAAAAGATAAGGCCCCAGGCCCTGATGGCTGGCCTGTAGAGTTTTACTTGACTTTCTTTGATCTGTTGGGCCCACAACTTGTTAAGATGGTTGAATCCTCTAGGATTCTTGGTAGGGTGTCTCCTGCATTAAATTCTACCTTTATCACTCTTATTCCTAAGGTTGACAGACTTGTTAACTTTGCAGACTTCCGCCCTATTTCTCTTTGTAACCTCTGCTATAAATTGATCTCGAAAATTGCTGCCATGAGACTTAAGCCTTTCCTAGACAAAGCCATTTCTCCTCAGCAGTTTGGTTTCCTTAAAAATAGACAGATCCTGGACCCCATAGGGATTACCCAAGAAGTATTACATACTGTCAAAGCCTGTAAAAGGAATGCTCTTATCTTAAAACTAGATCTATCAAAAGCCTTTGATAGGGTTAACTGGTCTTTTGTTCGGCTTATTCTCTTACAAATTGGAGTTCCTTTGGTTGGAGTGAATTGGATCTTGGGATGTCTCTCATCAGTTCAATTTGCAGTTCTTGTTAATGGCTCCCCTTCTTCTTTTTTCCCAGCCTCTCGGGGAATAAGACAAGGATGTCCATTATCTCCTTCGCTATTTATCTTAGTTATTGAAGGACTGAGCCTCTTAATTGAGGAGGCCAAAAGACAGGGGAAGATAAAAGGTATAAAAATCTCGGCTCGTCTCTCTCTCACACATTTATTGTTTGTGGATGACGTGATTTTATTTGGGTTTGGCTCCGTTGAGGAATGGAAGGCTTTCAAGGAAATTCTGGATATTTTTTGTGAAGCTTCTGGAATGAGTATAAATATTAATAAATCTAGTTTCCTTCATAATGATCTGGATGAGGATATCCTATGAATTTAGCCTGTCAATTTCCCTACAAATTTGATCTGTTGTCTAAAGGGTTTGTTTATCTAGGCTGCTATCTGAAGCCTAATGGTTATCGAATAAGAGATTGGCTCTGGCTCGTCGTTAAATTTGAAAAAAGGATCTCCCATTAGACCAATCGAATGCTGTCTATAGGAGGCCGTCTGGTTCTCATTCGATCAGTCCTCTCGAGTATCCCAGTTTACTGGTTGTCCCTCTTCCCTATTTCGGCCACCATTCTTGACAGACTCAGGAAACTTATCTTCTCCTTTCTTTGGGGTTCTTCAACAAAAAAAACAAAATTTCATCTCATGGACTGGAAAGAGCTGGCTCGTCCGATTTCTCAGGGAGGATGGGGGATCAAACATTTGCCCAGTTTCAGCCTTTCTTTAAGAATGAAAAGTTTCTGGTTGGTGCTAAATTGTTTCGGCATCTGGAATAAACTTATCTCAGTCAAATACTTGAAGAACAGACCTGCCCATATCTGGTTAAGAGAAAAAAGATTTGTTGTTGGGAATGTCTCTATGATATGGAGAGGGTTCGTAGAAACTCTGCCGTGGATCGGTAAAGGATTGATTTGGAATGTTGGAAACGACTCTTCTATTCGGGTTGGTACTGATCCAATGGTAGGTTTTGGCACAAATTACATTCTGCCAGTTGGTTTAAGGGAGTATATGGAATATTTTGGAATTGTTACCTTAAATCAGGCAAGAAATCTTACATCTATGGCTTCTTCCTACTGGTTTACGACAACTGATTTAGACCTATGTAACGATTGGAAATTACATTAGGATCGTTATATTCGGGGATTGGAATATGGCAGAATCTTTTTATTAGAACAAAATGATTCTCTTCTCTGGTCTCATTTAAATTTTGTGGGCACCTTATCGGCTACTAAAGGATATGATAGTATCTCTTATAGTTGTTTTGAGCCTCCAGATCCTTCGCTGGAATTCCTTTGGCATCAGTGTATCCCTCTGAAAATTATCTGTTTTACTTGGCTTGTGGTTAGAGGGCGTATTTTAACTTGGGACCAATTGCAGAAAAAAGGCTTTCAGGGGCCAAGCAGATGCATCTTATGTGGAAGTAACTCGGAAGATATTCCCCATCTCTTTTTATCTTGCCCCATCAGCTTGAGAACATTCACTTACTTTGCTGCTAAATTTGGGTTTGAATTCCCCATCCATGACTCCGTCTCCTCCCTGTTGATTCAGTGGTTTAACTCCCCCTTCAACAAGGCTGTCTTTAGATATCTGCCATTTTTCATTTTTTGGATTATTTGGAATCTTCGTAACAAGTGCATCTTTGAAAATTGGAAACCTGCCTTTCCAGCTTTAATTATCAGAATTGAAGGGCTATTAAACACTTATCCTGCTCCAACAAAAGCCTTGAAAATCCGGAATATTGGCTCCAAACCTGTTTTGATCTTCCCCTGTGGTTTTTTTGATGGGGCTTCAGCAGCAAATTACAGTGGTTCAGCATGTGTTATCTATTTAAATGAACAAAATTATTACTGTTTCTCCATTGGTTGTGGTCCTGGTACAAATACAAGAGCTGAACTATTGGCTTCTTGGGCTGTTCTCAGAATAAGCCAAATGATGGGTTTCCCAATTCAGTTGATTTTTGGTGACTCTTTGGTTATAATTTCTTGGCTAAATCGATCGTCGGCACTTGATGTTCCTTCACTGATGCACTGGTGCAAAGATATAAGAAAATTACTTCTTTTGACCCCTCAGGTGATTTTCAAGCACATTTTTCGGGAGCATAACTCTCTGGCAGATGGACTTTCCAAGAAGGCCTTAAATTTGGATTTGGGTCATGGTTTTTTCACTGAATATTTGGATGGCAAGGTCATAAATGAGGGACAATTTGTCTTATTTTAGTGGCTGAGTTTTTTCAGTCTATTTTTGGCCATCAGTTTATTGTGCTTATTATATGTTTTGGACATGGGTAGAGTCTCTCTGCTAGCAAGTTCTGCTCCGGATTATTTGGTTGATGATCACCTTCGATCACTATCAGCATTCTGCCTGTTAACACGGGAATGATGAGTAAAGTCTGCCATGATCAGACTTTAGTTTCTACTATCTGGGAGGATGCAGTATGTTTTTGATCATTCATATTATTATTGTGATGTTCTGACTGTTGTTACTGCTGATCGTTGATTGCTCAGTCATCTGACTGTTGTCTCTGCTGATTGTTGATTGCTCAGTCACTGGTGTTATGTAAAAGATGTCTTTTGATTCAATTGAATAACAAAGACTGGTATTTTTTCTTCTGAAAAAAAACTTGCATCTATTTGAATTTGCATTTTATTAGTTTAAATTGGCTGACAAGTTCATGTTCACAAAGAGAATTTATTGAGGGATTAATACATATAGGGAAAATGCATTAGATCATTCACACGTTGTGTTTAATGCATGATTCATACTCATAGTTAGATACTCAAGGTACATGATTATTCTTTGTAGGTTTGTCTTGTTTATCAAGGGCTATAAAAACTTAGCTAATCATTCCCAACTCCCTCTAATATAGCCTCATGAAGTAGTTCAATATGTTGATCATACAAGTACCGTTTGAAAAATCAACACAACTCACTAGTCAATAAGACAATTTCTCCTATAACCATGGATTATGCAATTTTTATATTTGACATACTTTTAAACTTGTAGAGTCATTAGAACTTCTCTAAAGAGACCATACACCATAAGAACCTACTTGCAGGAGAAAAGAAGACATAGAGGGGAAAACCACTAAACATGAGTAATTTATTTGGCTAAGTTGTCCCAACAAGTGGGATAAAGGGGCACTCTAGGAAACCATCCCTATTTCTATGATTGACAGTAAAATTATACAAAATACATAAGAACATATATTGAAAATAAATAATTGATACGAATGAATAAGATGAAATGATTATAATGAGCCTCGGGATGGTGTACTTATACACATTAATTGGTCATGAGGTAAGTGGTGTGTCCTTTGAATTTTCATTTACCATAATCAATATTTTTATTATTTATTATTGTTATTGTGATATTTATATTTATGTTTGTTACATTGCCACCCCCTTATGGAATACTTTGTCCTCAAAATATAATACAGTGGGTTCTCTTTAGTTTAACATGTCTCTTTGGCGACATCATCCTTGTCTTTGTCTAGTTTTAGGGGTTGGAATTCATCCTTCGTTTAAGTGTTGGTGAGATTCCTTTCCAATATATGTATCATACGCTAAAGTCAATTGACTTGGTTTTTTATCATAGAACCTTGATGCTTCCTGGGTACATACTTGGCTTGCTTCTATTCCTTCATCCTTATTGTTTCTTCTCGTTCTTAATAGGGATTGTCATCCATTCTCAGAGTCCTACATTAGTTTATCAAGTCTCTCCACATTCCCATCGATTTTCCCTGAATTCATTTTGTTCATTTTTAACATTATCGATGCAGTTTCCTATACTATTGACTTTCCTCCTACAAAAGTTGACCTCGGCATGTAAACTCTTCATTTCCAACCATCTTGGCATTGGTTTTTTTCTTTGCAAAATCCACTTTTTAAATTTGTTTTACTTAGGGATTAACTTTATATACTGTGTAAATATTATTATTCTTCTTCTCCTTTTAATTTTATTTTATACGACATTTATTCAAATTTACCCTATGAGCCAATAAGTCGACTTGCTATGACTCCCAACTAAAAAAAGTAAAGAATGTTCCAAAGGGATGTGACTTTAGGAAAGTTGTATAATAATATGGCAATTAATTATATATGTCAAGTTTGGTTCCTTATATGATCATATGAAAATATCGGTGGTTGAGGTAAGTGGGTCTATATGACTACATCAAATATATGATAGTGTATGATGGATAGGATAGGGCATAATGAATATAGCTCGAAGGATTTGTAGCTGGTACAATACGAAGCACAATGGAAAATGGTGGTCGAATGCAGGTTATATAATAGGTGTGTACAACAACTTGTATGGAATTGATGCATGAAATTCATATTGGACTTTAGAGATCATACATATTGACAATGGCGATATATGTCTACAGGAATGTGCAGTGTATTGTGACAGGTTGATGATGTACTAACTATAATAAACAATACAAACATTTAGAATAACAATACATAGGTTGGAAACAAGTAGAAAGTTATAATTTATAGTTGTACAAAACAACAATTTGTTGGTTTTATGGAATTAACCCACACTAGTGAAATCAATGGCTTTGATACCAAATGTAAGAAACAATTCCCATTTCTACAATTGACTAAAGAATTATACAAAATATATAAGAATATATATTGAAAACAAATGATTAATATCAATGAATAAGATAAGATTATTACAATGACCTCATAATGATATATTTATGTGCATTGACTAGTTAGGAGGTGAGAGATGTGTCCTTTGAATTTTCAATTAGCATAATTAATATTGTTATTTATTGTTATTATTACAATGATACACTTAGTAGCCAATTTGTTGGTTTATCGAATAACCATGGATTGTGCAATTTTTATATTTGAAGTACTTTTAAACTCGTAGAATCATTACAAATCGTCTAAAGAGGCCATACACCATAAGAAACCTACTTGCAAGAGCAAATATCCCTAAAGAGGGAAAACCACTAAACATAAGCAATTTACTTTGTTAATTTGTCCCAACAAGTGGGGTAAAGGTGCACTCTCCTATAAAAATAACCTTGCCCCAACCATGTGTCCATACCTTTTGGGAAATTGAACCTAGACAATGGGCCTCATATATTGTTGTCTTCATTAAAACAAAACGCCATTGGTCAACTTTTGCATAATGATTTATTTCCATTACCTTGATTTCAACAAAGAGGCTTGGGATTTCCCTTCAAATGTCTATGATTTTCCCTGCTGAGATAACAAATTATAGATTTCCTTTCCAAGCTACACAATACTCAAGTTTATGGGAATGGGATTGGATGGGTGGTATGACATGGTGGGATTTCCATATTTTGCTTTTGGGGTTTTGAACAACTCTTAATTGTTCTATATTTAAGTCATAAATGTTTTGGATTATTTAGAGAACGAAATGAAGGAAGTGATATAAAAGAAAAATGAACACGAGTATTTTGCATAAAATACAGTAGTACAATAAAACCCAAATTCTATTCACGAATGGATTGGAAAAACACTATAAAATGTAAAGCAATACAAACTAGTTCTATGTGGTGGTAGCTTATCTCTGGAAAGAGATGTGTCGGTTACACTCATTCGCAAGAACTGAGTTATAATGAGGTCAGAAAGGCCTTTTTAACATAAGGCATAAATGAGAAAACCCTAACTCCGAGAGATGAAACACCAAAAGGTTTGTGGGCCACGATGTGGTTAGTTAATACGTCAACTTCCCTAGAGCACAACTTTGCGTATGATCTCCATATGGGGGCTCAGTATCCCGTCAAAAAGGTTTAGTTAAGAATTAATTCACGTTGTTGGACCAAACAATGAACTTGGTGATCACAAGAATGTTGTCATGGAAAAAAATGGTAGTTTAGGGGCTCAAAACGACCCCAAAAGATCAAGACCTAAAAAATCATAAAAAACTACCAAGATGGAAAATTGTGTCTTTGAGCCAGTGACTAGGTGGGTGGCCGCATATGCCCATCTGGACCAGTCCTCCCCTCCTTAGGAAGTAATGGTCTCCATTTCATTAAGATCTCTCATTATATGGGGAAACTTCTACTGCATTTGACTTTTAGTGAGCCACTTGCCTTGGTGAAGAAGCTTCCCTAGTTGATTACTTGGTAGAGTGGAATGTTTTATTGGTGGGTGACCTTCATTTGTGTATCCACGATCCAATCCACTATAGCTTGTTCAAGGAAGTATGGATTGAGCTCTGTAGGGGCCAAATGCTCATTGAACTTTGAGGTGGAAAATATGGTTGAAGCAATTCCACATTAATACTATTTGCAAGCCAAGAAAAGGGGGCCTGTGAGGCGCTCCTTCTGCAAATGCAACCCTTATCCCCAACTTGAAACTTGTGTGGATCCCATTGTTGGTCATGTCATTGTTTGTACTTGGCATTGACTTTCTGCATGAGATCATGAACCTATTGTTGGATGTGTTAAATATATTCAATGAATTTGGTTGCTTTATTTACCTCATTCTGTGTAGATTCAATGGGTATAGCTACATCAACGTGGGCCAATGGATGGAACCCCAGGCACACCTAGAAGGGGTTGTGACCAATAGAGTTGTGGAGGGCTTTGTTATAACTATGTTGAACATATGGAAGGCTCGCATGCCATGTGCATGGATGTTTGGAGTTGTATATGCAGAATCTTGTTGTTGACCACTTCTATCTGCCCATCTATTTGGGGGTGGAAGGTAGTCAATTTGGTTATCTTGGTGTCCATTAGAGACCATAAGGAGGAACAGAAGGTGTTGAGAAGCCTATTGTCCCGATATGAAACAATGGTCTATATCAACCTAAAATGAACCAAAACACGCTCAAAGAAGGTCTTAGCAATGGCTTATGTTGTGATATTCTTCCTAAATGGTGCTAGAATGGCCATCTTAGGGAACCGATCGACAACCATAAAAACATAGTCATGACCATGTTTAATGGAGGGAAAACCTGACATGTAATCCATTGAAACTAACTCTAAAGTATTTTTTAGGGTATGAAGAGGAGTGTACAACCCTTGCTTATTGATGGAAGGTTTAGCGATGGCACAGGTGGTGCATGATCGAATATACCTTCTGATGTATCGTTGGAGGTTTTCCCAATAGAAATACTTATGAAGCAGTGCTACTATATTCTCCATGCCGAAGTGTGTGAACACATGGCTGTAGTTTGCCTCCCAAATTAGCTTTTCACACTTGCTTGATGGAACACAAAGATGACCTAGATAGCACAAAAGTGTATCCTAGAGGTGAAATTATGGAACTTGTTTACCTACACCCAATGTCTGATATGTAGAAGTGAAGTCAGGGTCATTGTTGTATAATTTGTTCCACTAGGAGGTCTCGTGACCACAAGATTTGAGGACCATGGTTAGTGCCATGACTGGGGGTCTACTTAGGTAGTCTGTAACATGGTTTGTGCTAACCTTCTTGTACTTAATGTTTAAATGAAATTGTTGCAAGTACGTGGACCTATTTCACGATGTCTGCATTAATTCACTACAAGGAAAAGAACCTGTAACAGAGGTCATAGTGGAGGTTTTTAGTAACGAAGGTCATAGTGGAGGTGGAGGTCTCGTGACCACAAGATTTGAGGGCCATGGTTAGTGCCCTGACTGGGGGTCTACTTAGGTAGTCTGTAACATGGTTTGTGCTACCCTTCTTGTACTTAATGTTTAAATGAAATTGTTGCAAGTACGTGGACCTCTTTCACAGTGTCTGCATTAATTCACTAGAAGGAAAAGAACTTGTAACGGAGATCATAGTGGAGGTTTTTAGTGTCACAAGATTGACAAAAATTGTCAAAAAAATCTCCGCTACAACCTCCGCCAATGGTAGCAAATGTTTTGATGGAGGTTATTAGGGATATATTTTATAACAAAAAAAAATATGATTGGAGGTTTTAGCGAATGCTTTTTTACCGGTGCGCTTTGTTGAAAAAATGTGCACCCGTGCGTATCATAATAAAACACACCAGTGTTGTATGATATAAAATATTTGCATCAATGCACTAAAAATATTGAGCACTGGAGATCAACAAGTTTCAGCACTGCACTAATGCTTACGTATAGATTATACGCACTCATGCATACATACAACTGAAACACATCAATGCGATATTTTACGTCATACACATCGATTTTTTTATTAATATTTTTAAACTTAAACGATGTTGTCTATTTATAACAGTTCCCTATTGCTTACAAACTATTAAAATAACCCTATGCATTCAAAAACCACATACACACCGATTCACTTAAAAACAAAATGCCTCGGTGTGTATAACTTGTGATAAATCCCAATGTATTTAAACCATTAAAAGCACCAGTGTGATCAACAAACAAAAACACACCGATTAATGTGACTGAGACATGGACTTTTTATTTTATTTTTAATTTAATTGTGCATTTAATTTGCACTGGAGTGTTGGGCATGTCATTTATATAAACACACCGATGCATATCGTTCATATAAACTATGGCTATTGTGGCTATCGACATTGTAGTGAAATATCTATATTATATTTTATATTTTTTTAATCCATTATTCATTAGAAATTGAAAGATTTTTTTATAGTACTATTCATTTCAATTTTGATTATTGTGTCTGTTTAAATTAATTTCTTATATCATAAATGCTAACATCTATTGTAGTTTTTAATCATCCATACATTTAATTACCAATGTACCATTTCACATGTAACATTTGACAATAACATTAGAGGATGCAATAGAATGAAACCAATTATTTTATTATATATCAATAAGAGTGCCTTTGTTATACAAAATAAACAACATAAAGACAACAATAATCAAAATGTCAACATGCATGTAATTGTTACACTTATTGATAACCCGTTGTCTTTCAATTCAAATACTATGTCCAGTACATTATATAAAATGTCTTATTTTCACAGAGAATTATTTCAAAATATATAACAACTTCATTATCATAAAAAAAATATGGATCATCATTCTTCGTTGGAACTGTTATCAGTGCTCGATCCACTTGCATCGATTGGGTTATTTGGTTGAATGTTATGTTGATTGGCTCGATTATTTTCCTCTTCTTCAACTTCCATCTACAAACATTAAAATAAAGTGTATTGAGTGTATCTACATTCCTGGGAATAATGAAAAATAATATAGTTAATATACATCAATGTAATTTGAAAAGCGAAGTAACATTGTAACATAGAAAGAATTGAGTCATGAATGATACACATTCTTTCAAAACCAAATCTAATACCTTCTATTGACAAGCCTTGTATTAAATACACTACACAATTTATTTCCTGCAAGTTTTATGTCACGCCACAAATCATAAATTTAATATAAAATATTTTTGTTGTTTTATTAATTATAAAATGAGAGAAGTAAAACAACATAGATACTTACAAAACCCACAATTAATTTTTGATACGCCAACATATACTCACAACCCTTGCTTAACCTAATGCCAATCAATTCTTTAGATGGCTCCTCTTTGTATGTAAACACTTGTTTGAAGACATCCAATGATGACTACTGAAAATAAAAATAAATAAATATACAAATCACAACCACTATGAAATCTTAATTTGTTATACGGAAATCACAAATACTCACAAAATTTGCTATCAAATTGTTTTTTCCTTGTCGTCCTGTCTCGTGTTTGACTAGGTTCCATTTTGTTTTCTTTTCTACAACAAACAATTGGGAATTAATATTTAATGTTGAATTAATTAATGAGATGTACATAATCCAAAAAATCAACGATTTCATACATTTGAAGCACATTTTTGTTGAGATGAATCCTCGTGCAATGAAATTATGTTCATTCCTTAACCATTTCCTTGTACACCTTTTGGGACATCCCTACTGACAAATTTCACATATCACCTCATTCATCCTTTGGGATTTTCATAATCTTCTGGGAAATTTAAACTGACATTAAACTATTTTTCTGTTGATATGAAAAATAAATATAACAAAATTAAAATTATGAAAGGAATGATGCTTTGTATTAGTTGTAGATACATATTCTACATAAACATGCTTGGGAATATTAGTTTTTGAATGATTATTTTTTGTTGTTGTATGTTTTTTGCTATTGCAAGTATGACATGTCTCATTGACCATTGCTCTAGAAACTCCTCTTGTATTTTACATATGACTTGATTTTTCGAATCATTTGATTGGTTTTTGTATTATAAGTGAAAATTATGTTTGTACATTCTTTCCACTATATGCCTCATAGTATTATAAAAGCCTTTCCTAGTCTATTAACTTCCAACATCACTCCAAATGAGCTAAGGACCAATTCATCATCATTTGCATCTTCCATAATTTGTTTTCCCTTATGATGACATTCACTTCTATTGTTGTCAGACTCTGCATGACATTCAACATATGTGAATTAGATTTTGGAATTATATTAATGAATATTCTTAAGTACAATATTACTCAAATTTGAAGAAATAATTAATATTGACTTAGTTTTTATTCCCCTGATTCATCCCTCGACAACTTTTCCATCAATGTTTTATGCTCTTCTAGACTTATATTGATAAGAACCTTATTGAGCTTCCTTATTTTTTTACTCTGCATGTCACACATCAACCAATACATATTAGTTAAATTTACAAATAATTCAAACAAATTAATTTAAACATAGAAATTAAAAACCATTTGCCTTCTTCGTAACACTAGATGTGCTCCCATCACATTGACTAAAGTTGTTTTTCATTGAACTCATACCATGCGTTTTTCTCTCAATAAACAACCCGGACCATTAAATACATAAGTTATCAATATATTACACAAATAAATAACATAACTTCAAAAAAGAAAACAAGTCTGATATCGATGTGCTTAAATACGTAAAACACCTCGGTGCATTATATGTTAGGATATTTAGACACTTAGGAGTTAGTTAAGATCAACTCGTGTAATATATCCATTAGGTAAAAGTGTGTTTNATATTCTAATCCGATGGTCATGATATGTTCTAGACATAGAGTGATCCGACGGTTCAACTTCTCTTAGATCATACCTACCATTGATCCGTGGCTTAACACCCTATTGGAAATAGTTTTCGTTTCACCGAAAACCGTTTTCGTTTGTTCCAGAAACACCTATTTCGGCAAATTTGAAGGTATAATGTTATAGTGATGGATTTGTTTTTTTTAAATATCTCATATCTTATCAGTTTTATTATTAGATCTTTTTTTGTTTTAGTCTCGGACAGTTGTCTTCCCTGACTGCGTATGCTCTTTGCCATGCACCTTGCGCGATCGCGGCGAATCAGAAACAGTAAGGGAAAGTTTTTTTCTTGTCTTCTTGGATACGTATGCTCTTTGTCGTGCACTTTGTGCGATCACGGCAAATCAGAAACAACGAGAAAACTTGAAAATGTAGACCCCCCAGGTAAGCTAACTAAGATCTAATCCCATTGTGTGAAATTTTTTTTAGTTTTAGTTTTATTTTTTTTATTTTTTTTGTGATTTGCAGGAAAAAAGACAAGCATGGAGAACAAGAGAGAAGTGTTAAAAAAAAAAAACCCCTTCTTCTTTCCATTCTTTTACGTACCTTTTAAACTTAGCTCCCTTGGTCCAAAGTTGCTTTCTTCCTTAATAGGTCTTGAGTTCAAGTCTTATTAAACTACTTTTTAGTGCATGCAATTTCTATTTTCAAGTTACTTTATTGTAAAAGTGCATCTCACATAAATAAAATAAAATAAAAAGTGAGTCACTTAAGTCTTTTAATTTATTGCCGCACTATTTAAAAGTAACATTATTGTAAAAGTGAATTTCACTTATTCTACAAAAGTGATTCAATTCAAATCAACCTTATTGTAAAGTGATTGTAAAAGGTTGATCTCGGGAAGAGGGGGGCTCTTTTTTTTAGTTGGTCAAGTTAATATCTGCCACGTCACTATTGGGGACATCTACAACATTTTCTTTGATCAAGCATAACTTCATCATCCACAATCAGTTTTCAGTGTCGTTTTTTTTAAAACCGCATATTTTTTCGAGCTCTTTGCAACCAGATAGTTAGTTTCTATTTTTTCAGCCATTATTTTATAGTATGGCCACCCCTTGTGATATTATACTTATAAGTTCTAACTATTTCTCATGGAAATCTCGTATGGAGGATGTTCTACGAAGTAGGGGACTTTTCAGGATGACCTCAGTGATAGAAACAGAACCCACTGATGATGATAATAAAATTAAATGGGAAAATAGATGTGATGAAGCTTGTGGATTGATTGGGATGTCAATCTCTACTGATTTGCGATTCCACATATTTGGAATTGATGAACCTGATAAGGCTTGGGAAAAGTTGGAATCTGTGTTTGGTAAACACAATGAAATTCGGGGTCATCAAGTTGAGAATGAGTTGAATTCCTTGAATCAAAATGATTTTTCATGCATTCAAGACTATTTATCTAAGTATAAAACTCTTAGACTCTTATGTGCAGGATGTAAGATTAAGAAAGAAGACAAATAATGTATTTATCATATTTTTTCCAAACTTGGACCTGCATATTCTATTTTTGTATCTACATTCTACTCCATGAAAGAATTCTTGACTGCATCTAGTTATCAAGAGCCTAGTCCTGAATCCTTTTGTGATTCCTTAATTAGAGAGCAAGATAAGCTTATTCATCTTGGAATAATTAACAATGCAGATACATCTGGAAAAGCTTTATTGTCCCAATAGAAAGAAAAGTCCAAGCTTCCCAAGAAAAAAAATTCTCGCAATAATAAACCAAACAACAAGGGTCCCAAATCCTCTCAGTGAGCTCCTTCTTTAAAACATGACAAAGGATCCAAGCCAAAAGGAAAGAAGACTGAGCGTCATTGCAATTTTTGTGGAAAAGATAATCATGATGAATCTAAGTGTTTCAAGAAGATGGCAGCCTTGTAAGCAATAATGAAGAAGCACCACATAAGCCTAGATTCATCTTCAGAATCTAACTCTCATGGACATGCACTTTGTGCTTCTGGTTACTCTTATAGTGCATCTTCTTCTTCTACTTCAAATGAATGACTCATTGATTCTGGAGCATCTTATCATATGGCTAAGGATCAAGCCATCTTTTCTACTATGCATGAATGTAACACCAAACAAATATTTGTTGGTGATGATAGATCTCTAAGTGCTGTAGGATCTGGAATAGTTCCAGTAGAAAATGGTCATTTCAGTGATGTACTATCTGTTCCAAAAATTTCCTGCAATCTGTTATCAGCCTATCAAATTACTCATTCGGGTGAAGGTAAAACTATGACGTTTACACCTCACCAAGTTGTAATCAAGGATTTTAAAAATCCTCAAAATGTCCTTGCTACTGGAACTGTTGATGATATTACCAGGTTGTACAAATTTAACAAATTTGGGTCATCACCTTTTCCTTCAGCTTTTGTTGCTCATAGTGATAACTTGAGCAAACTTTGGCATGTGTGATTTGGTCACTTAAATTATCGCTCATTGCAACAACTATGTAAAGACAATATGGTGTCTGGTCTTCCAATGGTATCTTGCAAGGATGGTGTTTGTTCCAGTTGTGTACTCGGAAAAGATCATCGGGACAGTTTTGACAAATGTGCCTCTTAGCACGCCTTGGTTCCTTTGGAGCTTGTGCATAGTGACTTGTGTGGTCCTCTTCCATCTGCGTCATTTTATGGTTTTAAATATTTCTTAACTTTCATTGATGACTACTCCAGACGCACTTGGGTTTACTTCCTAAAACTTAAGAGCGAAGTATTTAAGATGTTCTTGCCCTACAAGTCCCTTGTTGAAAAACAATCTGGTCATCAAATTATTAAGTTAAGATATGACAATGGAGGAGAATATGTTAACAACAAGTTCACTACTTTCTGCACTGAACAAGGAATCCAACAACATCACATTGTTCCATATACACCACAACAAAATGGTGTAGTTGAACGGAAGAACCGCACATTAAAAGAAATGGCTAATTGTATGATCCAATCTAAGGGACTAAGTCTTCAATATTGGGCTGAGGCCATTAATTGTGCAAATTACATAGTTAATCGCACACCCACTAAAGTTTTACAAGGTATAACATTGGAAGAAGCATGGAGTAAAATTAAACCAGATGTAAGTCACTTTCGTGTGTTTGGTTGTGAAGCATGGGCTCACATTCCAGATAAAAAACGGAAAGCATTGCAGTTTAAAAGTGAAAAGTGCATATTTGTTGGATATTCAGAAGATGTAAAAGGTTATAGACTTCTTCAGCCCGATTCACATGATATAATCATTAGAAGAGATGTTAAATTTGATGAAAATCTCTTGGCCTGCGAGCCTAACTTGGTGGGAGTGCCATCTTTGGTCTGTGAGCTTGATTCGACAATTGTGTCTTCTTCTTTTTCTTCTTCCAAATTCCTTGACAGGTTTTCAACTTCAGTTTCTGATGATGACAGTGAGGATGAAAATCCACCTCCGCCTGCTCATGTTTCTCCAATTGTACCAGCACCAATGCCTCCTCGATGGGTCCGTTCAACATGTGAAGCAGCTAGTGATCTTGTTGGTGATCCTAGAGATCAACGTCAAACACTTTCTTAGTTTCAGCGAGCCTCTTCCCTTTTGGCTTAAGTTTTCGAGAATCATGATCCATAAACTTTTGCAGAAGCTTCAGGAAATCCATATTGGGATGCAGCTATGGATGAAGAATATCGTTCCTTAATGGCGAACGATACTTGGAATCTTGTTCCTCTTCCAAAAGGAAGAAAAATTGTCAGATGTAAATGGGTCTACAGAACTAAGTATGGATCAGATGGAAGTGTTGAAAGACTTAAGGCAAGGTTAGTTGCCTAAGGTTTTTCCTAAGTTGAAGGGATTAACTACAATGAAACCTTTGCCCCTATAGCAAAAATGAACTCCATCCGCCTTGTTCTTTCCCTTGCAGCCTTAGATAACTGGGAAGTCCATCAAATGGATGTCAATTCTTCCTTCTTACATGGTGATTTACATGAGGAAATTTACATGGAACAATCTCCTGGATATGTTCAGAATAACTCTAGCCTTGTTTGTCTCCTTAAGAAATCCTTATATGGCCTTAAGCAAGCTCCTAGAGCTTGGTATGCCAAAATGGATAGCTTTCTCCTTGACATTGGTTTTTCTAGATGCCATTCTGACCCCAATGTCTACACCAAGAAAGTAGGAAACCATCTCATCATACTTGTTCTTTATGTTGATGATCTTATCCTTATTGGTAGTGACCCTAAACTTATAACCCATGTGAAATTTAGTCTTAAACAAAATTTTGAAATGTCAAACTTAGGACATTTGCATTATTTTCTTGGTCTCCAAGTCTTGCAAACCAAAGAAGAAATCTTTCTTTCCCAGTTTAAGTATGCTTGTGACCTTCTTCGTTGCTTCCACATGGAAAATTGTAAACCAGCCCCTTCTCCCTTCCAATTTGGAGTCAAACTTTCTGCCACTTGTACTTCCCCTGAAGTAGATGCCACCTTGTATTGTCAGCTTGTTGTTAGTCTTTATACTTGACTCATTCCCGTCTTGACCTTTCCTTTGCCGTTGGTCATGTTGCCCGTTATATGCAAACTCCTCATGAAAGTCACTAGAAAGCAGCAAAAAGAATACTTCGATATATTCGAGGTACAATTCAGTTTGGGATTCATTACAGTACAGGGGGGAAACCTTTGTTGGTTTTTTTCACTGATTCAGATTGGGCCGATGATCCTAATGATCGAAAGTCTACTGCAGGTTATGTTTTCAGTCTGGGATCTGGACCTGTCACTTGGGATTGTAAGAAACAACAAGCTCTTGCTCTTTCTTTAGCAGAAGCAGAATATCGAGCCGCCATTAATGCTTGTCAGGAAGCTTTATGGCTTTGATAGATCCTTTCAGAGTTTGGATTTGAGCAGCAGCAGCCTACTCCACTTTGGTGCGACAATCAAAGTGCCATCAAGCTTGCCAAAGATCCAGTTCTACATCAGTGCAGCAAACACATTGAGCTACACATGCACTTCATCAGAAATCTTGTTCATGATAGTGTTATTGAAGTTCTCTATTGCCCTACAGATGATCAACTTGCAGACATCTTCACCAAGTCTCTTACATAAGCGAATTTTTCTAAACTTCGGTCTATGTTAGGAGTTCAGGAATGTGTCCTTAAGGGGGGGATAGGCTCTAATGCCTCCTTCCTTCTCCTAATAGTGTCACTTTTGTAAATCCTTCAATCCTATCCCAAGTTGTTCTTAAGGGGGGATGTTAGGATATTTAGACACTTAGGAGTTAGTTAAGATCAACTTGTGTAATATATCTGTTAGGTAAAAGTGTGTTTCTTTAGTATTCATTAGTATGCATTTGTAAATATTCTAATCCGACGGTCACAATATGTTCTAGACATAGAGTGATTCGATGGTTCAACTTCTCTTAGATCATACCTACCATTGATCTGTGGCTTAACAACCGATTGGTCTATGATCTCTATTTAAAGAGCATAGAGGGTCCTTGGCTAGTTGATCGATTATGAGAAGCTCATGTAACTTTCTTTCTTTTGCATAATAAATTGCTCCAAGTGGCTATTTGGTTGGGGTCGTGGACTGTTTTCCTCTCGAGGGTTTTAACCACGTGACAAACATCGGTGTGTTGATTTGTGATTTATTTGTGTGAAGCAGTTGCTCAAGGTGTTCGGTATTTTGGGAGTACCCTGTGTACCCAAACATTATATTAACACGGGTGCACCAAAAATGACATAAAATTGTTAATTAGCATTTTAGGAAAATAAAAAAAGTTGTGTTCCTGCCATTACTTGTGTGTTATTCATATAAATGCACCGATGTATTAATGTGATATTGTGGCACCGAGAACCAAGAAATGATTTGCACATTTTTAGAAAATAAGATATGATGTGACACATATCAATTTTGGTGCGCTATAACTCTACATGCACCAGTGCATTCCTATAATATAAACACACAAATATTAATGCATGTGTTTTTTTCTTGAAAAAAAATTCTTGACATGGTCGACATAGTTACAGATTCTACCCAAAAAGTGGCCCCATTTCACCCTACTCTTTCTGTATATAATCACAAACTCATCAAATATAAAATCCTCAAAAGGAGAAATCATAATATTGTAACAATAAAGGGATTTAAACCCTAATATAATTTTTTGCAGCCACATAAAACGAACAAAAGAAACAAGAAAATAAGGGTTGCAATATTGAAGGTAACTATGAAGTTTTTTCTTCTTCTAAATCTAGTTAAAATCTAAAAAAGATTATAATATCAATAGTAATATTGACACACATGAAATTTCTACTATGCATGGTTTTGTTTTATTCACCATACCTAACAAATTTCGATCCTCAGAATAACCGAGTTGATCCAAACTCCTTCCACATAAGCCTCTCTTCCAAAACTCTCTGCTGAAATTTTAAACAAAGAATAAATTAATGTTTAGTTTTTTTGCTTTTAAATGCATGTTAGAATTATTTTTTGATCTTAAAATTACCGCCCTTTTTTCAATTTAGGGAAAAAATAACTTGTGTGATTTTCTTCATTTTGATTTTTGACATGCTGGTGTGCTTGTGGTTTGGACACACTAGTGTGGATATAAATTAAATGCACCATCAATTTGAATTTCAACGCAACACAGTAGCAACATGAAATACAAGAATTAAAAAAACTCATTCGGTGGTGTGTGTATAATTTGGACGCACTGGAGCGCATGGGTTTAGAATACGCACCAGCATGAATTATGTCGTAAAATGCATCGATAAATATCCACTATCAAATATAATGGATATTTGATATTGTGGGTGCTTTTGCGAATGTTCATATATAGTGTGTTATTGTTATGACATATTGGTGCGTTAAACAACTGTAAGCACATTGGATCATGTATATTTGATTAGATGCACCAGGTTAATTTGAAAATCCTATCATTTTATGTTTCAACATAAAATTATATATTCATCTCAAATGTTCTTTTCATATTCAACCACGCAAATTATAATATTTCATAGTATATATATGTTTCTTAAACTCACCTTATTCTTACAAAATGGTTTTCAGACTATATTGGAAGTTAGATTGTGATATAGTTATTAAAAATATTTTATGATTGTATAGATGTATATTGATTGCTAATTTGGTTCAAATGTAGTGAGAAAATTTTATAGTATCAAATGACCAATTCTTCGGATTCCACCTCATTCCATCTTATTCAAAGTTCAATGAGTTATCTTTCCATCTCTTGTAAAATTCAAGTTTTATTTATATTATGACTATTTATTTGAATTTATGTTACTTATCCATGTGAATCTGAATATCAATTTATTCTTTATTGCAGGATCTTGATTAAGGTTTGAGTTTGGATGCACACGATATTCCACTAGGTTCAAAACATCGTAAGCTCTTATTAGGAGCAAGATACTGCAAGTAGGTCGTAGATGAAAATGGACTGTTGCCTTACCCTGCCAACTGTGACATGCCATATTCAAGCCACAATCGTAGTTCATTGAGGGTTATTTGTTGTGAGCTGGAACTCGTTTATGACACCCCGGTAGTTTGTGGTTGTTCAAAATGTAAAGGGTTGAAGGAGAACCCTCGGCGTGTCACACTCACCCATTAAAAAAACGATAGCTTACCCAATGTCGATGGTTTAATACCCCTATTGTAGTAAAAAATCCAATAGGTGATATATAAAAGACATGTAGGAACACTTCCCTATGCTCATTTTTGAAAAAAATTGAAGCCAAAATAACTATGTCTCCTCCTAAATTGATGAACCCTTTACTTACTTTTAGTCAACTTAATGTTCTAGTGATCCAAAGTGTGATATGAATTCTACCCAACACATCTATACTAGAAGATCCAAAAGGTTGTATGAATTAAGAGCAAAATTGTCTAAGTACACACCAAGGTCCGTCCAATTGTTCGAGGGTAGCGATGATTAATCCCTTCCTGTGAATTTGCAAAGTAAATATCAAACTTCTTACAACCACACTTTGTATGGCGCTTGGATGTATTCTTTACATGTGCCTAATGTTGAAACCAAATTCTCCTTTTGTGGTAATTGTTTTATGATTGCCAAGTCTAATATAGATGTTGCAAATCTTGGGTTGTTTATCCTTTCACATGTACTAATTACTTCCAAACAATCATTATCACTTATGCAATTATATATGGTCCTATCTATTGTTGCTCATATTACTTCCATGTATAGTATATGCATGAATGGTTATGTTTAAGAAAACTTTAACAAGAAGAACTTGTTATATATAGATGGTCGTTCACGCACTCATGGGAACATTGCAGGGTTCATAAATAGTTCTTGATTCTCTTTATTTTCTGAAAATTGTTCATTTGAGGAACACTTCAATTACTAGGAGTTCTTTATGAAGAGGAAAGAATATGTATTTGTTGTTGTACATGAAATACATAGTTTGTCTCATGGTGACGAGTTGTTAATAAAATATAAATTTCGTAGACCACCAACTACTCGTCAGAGATGCCTTGCATTGGGATTACCCTTAGATGTCCCCTTGGGGCGTAAGACAAAAAAACATTGATTAATTATATTTGTTAATTTTCAATGGGATTCATGTTAATGTATTGCTCAACTTGAAATTATGTTTTATAAATTATCATTTTAATTTATAAATTGTTTGTTTTATAGCCAAAATAGGGGAGTTTCCTTAAACTCCTCATGTGATTCATCATACAATCAAGGATGTTTGATAACACCATTATCATATGTGATTGTCATTCCAAAATATCACACACATGATCATGGACTACGCTAACTGTACTGCTAGCTTAGATACAACACTCTTCTTTAATCAATTGTATTAGTTATTTTTTATTGGGATTCGTGTTAATGTATTGCTCAATCTGAAATTTTGTTTTATAAATTGTTAATTTATTTTATAGATTGTTTGAATTATGGATAAAGTAGGAGACTTTCTGTAAACTCATCATTTGAGTCATCATACAATCAAGGATGTATGATCACATCGTTCATATGTGTAATTGTCACACTGAAATCTCACACATGTACTAAACTGCACTACCTATGCTGCTAGCCTCGGATACATTGCTCTTGTTTGATTGATTGTATTTATTAATTTTATATGGGATTCATGTTATTGTATTGCTCAATTTCCCCACGGGGTGTAGAATAGATGGTTAATGGGTGAATTGTAAAGGCTCTCTTTGCATAAGGTCAATTTGAAAATGTGTTGCTCAACTTTAAATTTTTAAAATTAATGTGGGATTGATGTTAGTTTATCGCTCAATCTAAACATTTTCTTTATAAATTGTTTGCAACTTAAAATTTTATATTGGAAATGATTTTCATGCTTCTATAATAATTCTTTTGTATAATGCTTGATCAAACCAATTGCATTGTGCTTACTAACATCATCGATGTAATGTTCAATATTTTTGAAATCAAGAATCTGATGATGATTGACCTGTCTACCATCTTTCGTTGCATGCCAATACAATGTCAAATCAAGAAAATGTTGAAAAAAGAGCACAAATTGGAGAGGAATCAAACCAAGCATGGTTGAATCAACCAACTGTTCAATTTCCATTGTGTCCATGCTCACGAAATAGGAACTACTACAATAATAATAGTTCTTCACATGTTGGCAATGGAGGCAGTGAAGTAGAGGTTGGTATGGATGAGTTATTATGACAAACGAGTGCCATGGATGTAATGTTTTAACATACATTATAGGATAAGGATCTACGAGATGACACTCATATCATTGAATCCTTCTTCAAAAGCCTTAAATTGACTTCCACCACCCCTCTCTTTGGACATGGCCAGTCAAAGTCTACCTACTTGGGGACACCAAAGTTACTATACAACTTGAAAGCAATGTATGGCATGTCAGATGCGTGTTTCTCGGCACTTTTGAGGTAACTGACCATCAAATACCTTATATTTTGAGGAATATTGTCACACAATCAACATTGAAGATGGTCAATTTTATGAACGTTAAATGGCATGGTACATTTATTTGTCCCACTAATTGTAGGTTATTCAAAGATAAGGTACTTCAGAGTGATAATGTCTTATCCCGTAGCTGTGAAGAGGCAAAGCAAATGTTGAAAATGTTGGGTGTTGAGTACATGTCATATCATGTGTGTCCCAATGGTTGTTTTCTATATAGGCATGAATATGCATACAAAGAGACATGTCCAAAATGTGGGAATGAAAGGTACCAATAATCGAAAAACAAGGCTAAAGAACATGGTTCTCCTCATAAGATATTGAGGCACATGCCTATAATCCCAAGGATTCGAAGGCTCTTTGGTTGCAAGGAATTAGCTATGCTGCAGGGATGGCATGCATCACACTGGAGTGAGGAAGGAGTTATGGGAAACCCAAGAAATTTAATAGCCATGAAGCATACACATGATACATGGCTCGATAAATTCAAGGATGAAGTATGTATCCTCCGGTTGAGCATAACCATTGATGACATTAACCCATTTGCGCAACCAAACACCACCTATACTGTTTGTCCTGTAGTAGTGATCAATAAAAATACCCCCCCCATGGTTGTCTGTGAATAATGAACATCTTATGTTGGATCTTATAGTCCTTGGTAGAAGACACGTGAAGAAAATGGATGTTTACATACAACCATTAATCGATGAATTAAAGGAATTATGGGAAGGGATACAGGTATATGATGTATCGAGACCCATCCCATCAAAGAGGAGTTCTATGTTGTATGGCATATGTGCGTACATCACACATGATTATCCGGGGTTAGGATTTTTCTAAGATAAATATGTTGTTTGATTTGTTTGTATTCAACTATGTAGTGGGGATTTCTCCCCGGCTACGTGCAAAAGCACCAACCTTAGTTCATCCAGAGCATAAGGAAGAGTTCAACAATAACAAAAGAAACAAGACAACAATAGAAAATATTTTTTAGGGTTTTCACATATATAAAACTAACTAATGGAAGAAATAACAAAGAATACACCTTTCCGACAATGGGCCACCGTAGCCGTCCTTAGAAGTGGTTTCGAAGCTCCACGGTTTGAGTCTCCAATCTCTTCTACAACTGGTTTTCAATAGGGGGGAATGGATCCAAATGGATACAGAGTGAACTCAACATACACCGTGGGAAATGGCTTGGAAAGATATGGAGATAATGGCAGAAAAAGTATGTGATATGACTGATGGAAAATATCAAAAAGTGTTTTGGAGGATTCCTTCACAATGTATTTATAGTATGGTCTTAGGGTTTTTGACCCATGGTATTTATCTAGTGTTTTTTACCCATTCTCAATTTTTAGGGTTTTTGACGCTTTTTAGGAGAGAGTGGGGATAAATCACAATAAATGCTCATCATCCCTTCATTTATGGGAAGGAATAATCATGTTTTAGACCATTTTAAGTGGAAATACAATTGTGAAGGTCAAAATGGAGGAAATAATGGTGGGAATATGATATATGGTTATGGTTTTGACCATGGAGAGATAGGTGAACACTTTTTTGTGTTTATAGATTCCCCATTGATGTGTGAGGGCAGGAGCTCATCATATGGTCGATAGACATCATATGATCATGAGAAAATGGTGACAACAATGGAGAGACTGGAGAGGACCGTAGAGGAGTGGAGCTTCCTTGTTTGAACTACGGTGGCTTTTGGTTTTGTATTGCCTCTCAAAAATGGATGAGACACATATAATGTGTGACATGTATATGGATGAGGCGAGCATACCCATGCTCGTAACAATGTAAAAAGAATAAATAATGGGGATCAAGGCTCAAAATAATGGAAGCCGATCAATACATATACAACCGGTGATACATAATGGTGGCCTCAACGTGAGGCTGAATACAATGCTGATATGAAGAATTAATACATAGGAACAATGGAATTCTCACAGAATGCAATATGATCACAACTGATGATGTGCTGGATCTGGAGGGGTACATAACTAGAGGGAGTCAATGACTGAGAGTCAGAATCTCTCTGGTACGATATGCAGCATTAAGTACTGGAGATACATGGAAGCATAAAAGTGGGGGATTCCGAACACTGTCACCAACGCATCCCAAAAATCATAAGGGACATGAGACTGCATGGGTCCCGTAGTAGGCTCACTAATGTGCTAGAGTCAGGTGACAACCGGGGTCTTTGACCAAATAATAAATGGACCAATACCTTGTACGAATCTCAATGGTGCAATGATGTAGTTGAAGTCGAGCGCGTGAGACACAACCAACCCAAAAGGCACTAATGACTCCTTTCAAGTGGTCCAAGGAACTCATCAATAAGGTGGATGAAACCAGGATATAGGGACCTCTGGAATAGATGTGTTGACGTCAACAGAGGGATACCTATAACTAACAAGGAAATGGTGTTTCCTGGATTAGAAGCATGAGGGGATAACCAAAGATGTGGAACAATTAGGGGACTGAAACACTGAATGGGGGCATGGGAATACGAGGGACTCAAAATTCCTTTGTTCAGAGTATGAAGGCAGGGCTGACCTGGAAGCAAATGAAACTGACTCATGGGAAAGGGATCATAGCTGTAAAACCGGGAAGATAACTGCAAGGGGATATACTAGGGGAGGTAACTAGACTAGTGATCTCTAGGGGATCCAAGGAAGACTCATTACAGAGTACTATAAACAAAGGTGACCCAATGGGGGAAAGCTGCCATAATGTGAGATCATGTGTGGTGGCACCAAAAGACACTATTTTTTCCTTCTTCATAGTTTAAGGAGCACGAAGAAGGGATAGAAGTAATCTCTATCTGATACGATCTCGTGGATTTTTAGCGAGCCCAAGAAGGTAAATGCGTGATGGTGTTTCCATTTTTAGAGAGTCTGAAAATAGGAAGAAGAATACAATGTGGTCTCTTTTTCATATGTAGTCTCCTAAGCCCAAAAAAGGACAAAAGTGTACAAAAAATAACTCTCCCAACCTTGGGGGAAGAGAGACTTCTTTACCATGGGTAGTCAACCAAGGTTGGAAAAGGTTAAACCTATACTGAATGGATGGTCATTCAAATACTTTTATGAGCATGAATGAAACCAAGATTGCTCTACAATTTTTACTTGATGAGAGGGTTGGTAAAGAGCTTAAAGACAACCCATAATGATCTTTTTCATAAATTACGGTCCCAATGTTCGACAAAACATAAAAGGATACAGAGGGAAACGTTCCTAGCTGGAATGTTCTAGGGTGGTCTTTTCCTTTTGATAGTCTGCATATTCCAAAAAAGGAGATAAACAAGGACACATAGATGCCCTTTCAAATACTTTAATGAGCATGAAAGGATGCAAGTGTGCTTGACAATCTTTTCATTCTTTTAGGAGTCAAAAAAGAGCTTAACAAAAACTCCATAGTGGTCAGTCAAACAAGGAGGAAGTGTTTGATGTATGGAAAGAGGCTATGTTGTGAACATGGCTGATAGGAATAATAGAGGAACACTGATGGGGATTCCTTGCGGGATGATGTATGGTTGTAAAATAAGTCCAAGTTTGCAGTATGGATGGAGCGGATGGCTCGTGGACATGTCAGTAAGTGCATGAGGTGATTCACGTGGTGACACACAAATCGAGGTGATTCCACAAAATGGACCTAAAAGTCCATAGGATAGCTTGAGACATGGGTCTCGTCAAAAGATAGAGGGTGGAAAACAGAACTTGATGGTGCAAACGACGTCCCAAACAGACACCAGATGACTCTGTGGTGCATGGAAGAAAAACTAGACTAAATGGACGCCTAAAACTGGGGGGACCACATGACATGTTTCATTTTCATTGGTCAGTGCTGATTTGGAGTGGAGGACCCTAGAACAAAACTGTTGATTTATTTCGATTGGACCGGTGGTTTTTCGAGTTGTGACTTGCATGTAAGAGCTCTCATCAAACCTGTCTTTTTCAGTGGATTGTTTTGTGTTTTTGCTCACTCTGGGGCCTTGGATGAGCCCAAAGAGTTCATGGGACAGAGTCACACTTTTCGAGGAAAAAGGAGCAACCCAGGTCTCTCTTATTGAGCAGACAGGCACGACCCAGTCGCACCTATTGGAGAGACTGATGCGACCCAAGTCGCACCTGTTTAGAGGATAAGAGCAAACCAGTCGCACTTGTTCAATGTTTTTGAGCGACTTGGATCACACAAAATATATGAACAGGTGCGACTTAAACCAGAATGAGTTTTTTGTGCATGCTTGGACCTGACAGGGACTGTGTGTATGTGCAATATTCCTTGGGTGGTGTAGCGGGAGCGAGACATTGGGAACATCCGAGGGGAGGTGCATGATGACCCAGTGGTGCAGGTTTTTCTCGCTCAATGTGGTCTATGGAATTTTTTTCCAGATCCCACTGATGCGTTCAACAAAGATATTGGTGGACAAGCTCGTGAGGTTTTGGAATCAGGATGTAGAGTGCTTTATCATCCAGGGTGAGCAGATAAAGATCATGCTCCTTGACATGTAATTTTTGACCTGACTCCCCATGTTGGGTGTGATCGATGACACTATGCCAAATCTCACACATGGGGTGTCGCTGGATAACCTCTGTGATAGGCATTTCCATGTCTCAGCATCGGTGCACTCATCATACATACTAGTGTGTGACATTGAGAGTCTTTAGACTCGAGCGATAACAACGATGGTGCTGCAAATACTGGGTTCTTTGGGACCACACAAGATCTCAGGTGGTCAACTCCTGATGGTGGATCATGTGCTCATGGGTACGTACTTTGGGTGGGCCCAGATGTACTAGACTTAGGTTCGGCGTGGGATGAACCATCCTAGTTCGGTGGGAGGGGATTTCTATTTCCCCTCATTATTTTGCTCATTTTTCTTTGTGCAATTGCCTACACTACGACCGCATCTAGTGGTGCATGAGGCTGGACCTCATGAGCCTCACAAGAGGAGGTGGAGTGAGATGATGATTAGAGAGGAGGAGGCTTGGTGGGTTGTTTCTTCACCCAAGAGCTCTTTGCACAATGGTGACAGCTTCTAGTACTTATAAAGGACTATCCATATGATGTTATGGATTACCAGGGAGATCCTGAGATGCCTCGACCTCCAGGATAGGTCAGGGACCCGATGGTACGTATAGATGATGCTTTATGTGGTTGCATTCATATATAGTTCAATAGCTATTTTATGTGTGTGATAGATACCAATGACATACTGTGTGCATGTGCAAACATTTGGCCATGCCCTCTAGTAGGATATCAGAAATGTAGGGGCATAGTGGAGGGTTTGGATCCACCTGCTCACGGGCACATGAGGCACTAGAGTGATACAATGGACTCACTACAAATCAATGTGGACTGCTTACTGGAGGGGGTCACCAACAACTAGTGGCAATACCTTGACAAAGACTTGATCACCGTGTGTTATAGGGCTCCTCTAGAGTGGATCTCCCTTCTGAGGAGGATCACAGTCGCTGCTAAGTATGTCAGATCAGCGACACAAGGTGATGTGCTTGTGGAGGAGGAGGAGGACACTGAGGAGGACACAGAGTCCGAGGAGGATGACTCAGACTAGAAGCTAGTGATTCTACCCCCTATGGAGTGGTGCATGGGGAGTTGTTGTATTATATGTATGATCGACCGAGAAATATTTTGGAACTTCTCATTTTGTATTGAACACTATGACATGATATATACATGCACGTGGATGCACTTTTTTGTGTTTTTATGGGTTTTTTATGAGTCTTTTTTTATGATGATGATGATTCTTATATGATGTATATGACATATGTATGCATGAGTATATGATGATGCATGATGCAGTTTATTTCCTATGTGCGATGATTGATGTGCCACTCTAGAATGTCATTAGCCTTTTGGTTTACTACACTATTGAGACTTCGGGGAAAATGCATGAATGAAATGGATTCGAAATGTATAACCAAGTGTCTAGTGCACAGGAACATTCTAAAGAGGCAAGGGTGATGTACCCAGTACTAGTTATTCAACTGGGAGTCTAGGAAGACATCAAGGTTGTGAATACCCAAGTGGAGGGAAGTGGTCAAGAGACCAATGAAACTGTCATACTCAGCCTAGTTGTTGGTAGCAATGCCAACACACATTCCATCGATTGGATCAACTCATGTGACAAGGAATAAATGACCCATGCAGTCGAGGCAAGATTAGGAGATCATCTACTTGCTCTATCAGTGAAACCAACGTAGCGAGGTGAGGTAGGATCCATCTGGAACAACCAAAGAAAAAACTTGTGAGACTCGAGACAAGAACGATGCAAAACAAAATATAAAAACTATGACACAAGTGTACTCATGGTGGGTGAATTCACGCATATAACCTGTTGAGGTAGAGCCCATTGTGGGGATTCTTCAAGAGGTGGCCATCAAAGTCAGCAAAGATGTATGCCCCCTTTCCAAGACATCGATGGATGACATATGGGCCATACCACATGGAATCAAAATTTCTTTTTGCTAACTTATCATTGGCTTGATCATAGACGAGGACAAGGTCTCCCTCACTAAAAGTGCGAGGGTGGACGTGGGAGTCAAAATCGGTCTTCGATCGAGTCTTGGCTGCTTCGAGCATCTGGAGATCAGCACGATGGTTCTCATTGGTCCATTCGAGTATAAGTAGACGTTGTTATAACTATGATGTATTAGGTAGAAATTCGACAGCAAGACAGAGCAACGTAATTTGGCATTTGATGGGAAGAACCGATTCGACACCATGGACCAAGTGAAATGGGGTAAAACTAGTGGTGGTCTTAGTTGATGTCCAATAGGCCCAGACGGAGGAAAAGAGCAAGTGGTTCTAGTTGGATTGGTCTTTGTCCACCATTCGTTGGAGCATGGTTTTGAGGATCTTGTTGACAACCTCAACTTGGCCATTGCCCCGAGGATAATGCACAGAGGAATACTGGTGTTCAAATTTCAACATGGCGAAAAGCTCCATCCAAACAAAATCCTTAAAATGAGAATTGTGGTCTGATACTAACTATTTGGGGACAATGAAACAAGTGATGATGTGGTTAAAAAAGAACCATGTTGCAGCATCAACCTTACAGTTGAACATAGGCATGGCCTCAACCCATTTGGTGAAATAATCAATGGCCACAATAATGTATTTATGGCCATTGGTTGAGGGAGGATTACAGGCCATGAATTCAATCACCCATTTGCAAAAGGGACCGACTATGACGATAGGATGTAATGGAACGAGAGGTGTCATTGGTTTTGGAGCAAAGAGATGGAAATTGTAGCAGCGTTTGACTGCATGGATGCAATGGAAAAAAATGGTGGGCTAGAAATAACAGGTGCGAAGGATATTCTGGGCGGTGGCCAAACCAGAGAGGTGGCCACCACATGGTCCACTATGACAGTCATTCAGGACTTTTTCGGCTTCATCGTGGGTGAGGTGATGACGCAATATGGTATCAATGCCACGATGGTACAAGACATCACCGATGAGGAGATAGCGAGTAGCTTGGTGTCAGATGCGATGACAATATTTCCGGCTTAAATAGGGACAAATTTTTTGTGTGTGCAAGTACAGGAGAATTCCCCCATACCATGGGTCTTCCATAGAGATGAAAAATAAGAATTCGTCAGAAAGAGTGATTACGATAGGAGGTGAAGAAGACGACGGACATAAGTCTGTCATTTAAGAAGCTAGCACCAAAGCTTTGGTTCTTATTGGGGCAACGAATTCCAGATCGTACTATTAGAGAATGACAATCCACTTTGCTGCATGACCTTGAACAAGGTGGTGACTCAAGAGGTACCGCATGGGGTTGGAATCGACCACGACTCGAGTGCGACTCAAGAGGATGTAATGGCGTAGTTTTCGAATTGAAAAGATGATGGTGAGGGCCATCTTCTCTTCATGTGAGTAACGTAAAGAGGGTATGTAAAGATTCTGACTTACATAAGAGGTCACATGCTCTTGGCGAGCATCATCTTCTTGAACCAAGACTCTAGTGATGGCATTTTCAGATGTTGACACATAGAGGACAAATTCCTTATTGAAGTCGGGAGGAGACAACAATGGAGAAGAAGTCAGAGCTTGTTTCAATGCATCAAAAGTGGCTTGCACATGCTCATCTCAGACAAAAGGAATGTTGGTAAGGAGAAGACATAAGAACCCATGGACTTTTATCACATATTCTGGTATAAAACGATGAAGGAAGTTGGCCTTGCCTTGGTGAATCTGCAGTTGGTGCAAAGTACGTGGGAGGGGGAATCCAGAATGGCTTGAACCTTCAATAGATCTACTGTAATCCCATTTTGGGATACTATGAACCCTATAAAACGCCCAGTAGGGACACAAAACACACACTTGAGGGGGTTCAAGTGGACGTTGTATTTGCAACATCGCAGGAAGACTTGGTGTTGTTAGGATATTTAGACACTTAGGAGTTAGTTAAGATCAACTTGTGTAATATATCCGTTAGGTAAAAGCGTGTTTCTTTAGTATGCATTAGTATGCATTTGTAAATATTCTAATCCGATGGTCACGATATGTTCTAGACATAGAGTGATTCGACGATTCAACTTCTTTTAGATCATACCTACCATTGATTCGTGGCTTAGCACCCGATTTGTCTATGATCTCTATTTAAAGAGCATAGAGGGTCCTTGGCTAGTTGATCGATTATGAGAAGCTCATGTAACTTTCTTTGTTTTGCATAATAAATTGCTCCAAGTAGCTATTTGGCTGGGGCCGTGGACTGTTTCCCTCTCGAGGGTTTTAACCACGTGACAAACATCAGTGTGTTGATCTGTGATCTATTTGTGTGAAGCGGTTGCTTAAGGTGTTCGATCTTTTGGGAGTACCTTGTGAACCCGAACATGGTATCCAAGCTTTTATGAAGAGTCACTTTCGGTTTTGATCAATATCTGGAATCGGTGTTGCTGAAACTTTGAAAGGGTTTCTGGGTCTAGATTTTCTATGCATTTGTGGCCTATGAGAGGTATTCCATTACGTCCGGAGTGCCATTTCCATTGAGAAATAGTTTTCGTTTCACCGAAAACTATTTCCGTTTGCTCCAAAAACACCCATTTCGACAAATCTGAAGGTGTAATGTTACAGTGACGGATTTGTTTTTTGTAAATCTCTCATATTTTATCAGTTTATTATTAGATCTTTTTTGTTTTAGTCTTGGATTGTTTCCTTCCCTGACTGTGTATGCTCTTTTCCGTGCACCTTGCGCGATCGCTGTGAATCAGAAACAGTAAGGGAAATTTTTTTTTTCTTGTCTACTCGGCTACGTATGCTCTTTGCCGTGCACCTTGTGCAATCACGACAAATCAGAAACAACGAGAAAACTTGAAAATGTAGACTTTCTGGGTAAGCTAACCAAGAACTAACCCCATTGTGTGGAATTTTTTTTTGTTTTTTGTTTTTGTTTTTCATTTTTTTTTTGTGATTTGTAGGAAAAGAAAGCCAAGACGGATAACGAGAGAGAAGAGTAAAAAAAAAAAAAAAAAACCCTTCCTCTTTCCATTATTTTTTGTACCTTTTAAGCTTAGCTCACTTGGTCCAAAGTTGCTTTATTACTTAATAGGTCTTGAGTTCAAGTCTTATTAAGCTACTTTTTAGTGCATGCAATTTCTATTTTTAAGCTACTTTATTGTAAAAGTGCATCTCATATAAATAAAATAAAATAAAAGTGAGTCACTTAAGTCTTTTAATTTATTGTTGCACTATTTAAAAGTCACATTATTGTAAAAGTGAACATCATTTATTCTACAAAAGTGATTCACTTCAAAGCAACTTTATTGTAAAAGTGATTGTCAAAGGTTGATCTTGGGAAGATGGGACTTCTTTTTTTTAGTTGGTCAAGTTAATATCTGCCACGTCACTATTGGAGACATCTTCAACATTTTCTTTGATCAAGCATAACTTCATCATCCAGAATCAGTTTTAAGTGCCGTTTTTTTTTTTAAACCGCATATTTTTTTGAGCTCTTTACATCCAGACAGTTAGTTTCTGTTCTTTTAGCCATTATTCTATAGTATGACCGCCCCTTGTGATATTATACTTACAAGTTCTAACTATTTCTCATGGAAATCTTGTATGGAGGATGTTCTGCGAAGTAGGGGACTTTTCAAGATAACCTCAGGGAAAGAAATAGAACCCACTGATGATGATAAGAAAATTAAATGGGCAAATAGATGTGATGAAGCTCGTGGATTGATTGGGATGTCAATCTCTACTGATTTGCGATTCCACATATCTGGAATTGATGAACCTAATCTCGCTTGGGAAAAGTTGGAATCTGTGTTTGGTAAACACAATGAAATTCGGGGTCATCAACTTGAGAATGAGTTGCTTTCCTTGAATCCAAATGATTTTTCATGCATTCAAGACTATTTATCTAAGCATAAAACTCTTAGACTATTATGTGCAGAATGCAAGATTAAGAAAGACGACAAATAATGTATTTATCATATCCTTTCCAAACTTGGACCTGCATATTCTGTTTTTGTATCTACATTCTACTCCATGAAAGAATCCTTGACTGCAGCTAGCTATCAAGAGCATAGCCTTGAATCCTTTTATGATTCCTTAATTGGAGAGCAAGACAAGCTCATTCATCTTGGAATAATTAACAATGCAGATACATCTGGGAAAGCCTTATTGTCCCAACAGAAAGAAAAGTCCAAGCCTCCCAAGAAACAAAATTTTCGCAATAATAAGAAAAACAACAAGGGTCCCAAACCTTCTCAGTCAACTCTTCCTTTAAAAAATGACATAGGATCCAAGCAAAAAGGAAAGAAGATTGAGCGTCATTGCAATTTTTGTGGAAAAAATAATCATGATGAATCTAAGTGTTTTAAGAAGATGACAGCCTTGGAAGCAGTAGTGAAGAAGCACCACATCAGCCTAGATTAGTCTTCAGAATCTACCTCTCATGGACATGCACTTTGTGCTTCTGGTTACTCTTATACTGCATCTTCTTCTTCTACTTCAATTGAATGGCTCATTGATTCTGGAGCATCTTATTATATGGCTAAGGATAAATCCATCTTTTCTACTATGCATGAATGTAACACCAAACAAATATTTGTTGGTGATGATAGATCTCTAAGTGTTGTAGGATTTGGAACAGTTCTAGTAGAAAAAGGTCATTTCAGTGATGTACTATGTGTTCCAAAAATTTCCTGCAATTTGTTATCAGTCTATCAAATTACTCATTCAGGTGAAGGTAAAACTGTGACGTTTACACCTCACCAAGTTGTAATCAAGGATTTTAAAAATCTTCAAAATGTCCTTGCTACTGGAACTGTTGATGATATTACTAGGTTGTACAAATTTAACAACTTTGGGTCATCACCTTTTCCTTCAGTTTTTGTTGCTCATAGTGATAACTTGAGCAAACTTTGGCATGAGTGATTTGGTCACTTAAATTATCGCTCATTGCAACAACTATGTAAAGACAATATGGTGACTGGTCTTCCACTGGTATCTTGCAAGGATGGTGTTTGTTTCGGTTGTGTACTCGAAAAACATCATCGAAACAATTTTGACAAACGTGCCTCTTGGCATGCCTCGGTTCCCTTAGAGCTTGTGCATAGTGACTTGTGTGGCCCTCTTCCATCTGCTTCCTTTTCTGGTTTCAAATATTTCTTAACTTTCATTGATGACAACTCCAGATGCACTTGGGTTTACTTCCTAAAACTTAAGACCGAAGTATTTAACATGTTCTTGGCCTACAAGGTCCTTGTTGAAAAACAATCTGGTCATCAAATTATTAAGTTAAGATCTGACAATGGAGTAGAATATGTTAACAACAAGTTCACTACTTTTTGCATTGAACAAGGAATCCAACAACAGCACACTGTTCCATATACACCACAACAAAATGGTGTAGCTGAACGGAAGAACCGCACTTTAAAAGAAATGGCTAATTGTATGATCTAATCTAAGGGACTAAGTCTTCAATATTGGGCTGAGGCCATAAATTGTGCAAATTACATAGTTAATCACACACCCACTAAAGTTTTACAAGGTATAACACCAGAAGAAGCATGGAGTAAAATTAAACCAGATGTAAGTCACTTTCGTGTGTTTGGTTGTGAAGCATGGGCTCACATTCCAGATGAAAAACAGAAAGCATTGTAGCCTAAAAGTGAAAAGTGCATATTTGTTGGATATTCTAAAGATGTAAAAGGTTATAGACTTCTTCAACCCAATTCACATGATATAATCATCAGAAAAGATGTTAAATTTGATGAAAATCTCTTGGCCTGCGAGCCTAACTTGGCGGGTGTGCCATCTTTGGCCTGCGAGCCTGGTTCAGCGATTGTGCCTTCTTCTTCTTCTTCTTCCAGCTTCCTTGACAGGTTTCCAACTCTAGTTTCTGATGATGACAGTGAGGATGAAAATCCACCTCCGCCTGCTCATGTTCCTCCAATTGCACCAGCACCAATACTTCCTCGATGGGTCCGTTCAACATGTGAAGCAGTTGGTGATCTTGCCGGTGATCCTAGAGATCAATGTCGAACACGTTCTCAGTTTCAGTGAGCCTCTTTCCTTTTGGCTCAAGTTTCCAAGAATCATGATCCAGAAACTTTTGCAGAAGCTTCAGGAAATCCAAATTGGGATGCAGCTATGGATGAAGAATATCGTTCCGTAATGGCGAACGATACTTGGGATCTTGTTCCTCTTCCAAAAGGAAGAAAAAGTTGTCTGACGTAAATGGGTCTACAGAACTAAGTATGCATCAGATGGAAGTGTTGAAAGACTTAAGGAAAGGTTAGTTGCCAAAGGTTTTTCCTAAGTTGAAGGGATTGACTACAATGAAACCTTTGCCCCTATAGCAAAAATGAACTCCATTTGCCTTGTTCTTTCCCTTCCAGCCTTAGATAACTGGGAAGTCCATCAAATGGATGTCAATTCTGCCTTCTTACATGGTGATTTACATGAGGAAATTTACATGGAACAACCTCTTGGATATGTTCAGAATAACTCTAGCCTTGTTTGTCTCCTTAAGAAATCCTTATATGGCCTTAAGCAAGCTCCTAGAGCTTGGTATTGCAAAATGGATAGCTTTCTCCTTGACACTGGTTTTTGTAGATGCCATTTTGACCCCAATGTCTATACCAAGAAAGTAGGAAACCATCTCATCATACTTGTTCTTTATGTTGATGATCTTATCCTTACTAGTAGTGACCCTAAACTTATAACCCATGTGAAATCCAGTCTTAAGAAAAATTTTGAAATGTCAGACTTAGGACATTTGCATTATTTTCTTGGTCTCCAAGTCTTGCAAACCAAAGAAGGAATCTTTCTTTCCCAGTCTAAGTATGCTTTTGACCTTCTTCGTCGCTTCCACATGGAAGATTGTAAACCAGCCCCTTCTCCCTTCCAGTCTGGAGTCAAACTTTCTACCACTTGTACTTCCCCTAAAGTAGATGCCGCCTTGTATTGTCAGCTTGTTGGTAGTCTTTTATGCTTGACTCATTCCCATCTAGACCTTTCCTTTGCCATTGGTCATGTTGCCCGTTATATGCAAACTCCTCATGAAAGTCACTGGAAAGCAACAAAAAGAATACTTTGATGTATTCGAGGTACAATTCATTTTGGGATTTTCTTTTGCATAATAAATTGCTCAAAGTAGCTATTTGGTTGGGGCCATGGACTGTTTCCCTCTCAAGGGTTTTAACCACGTGACAAACATCAGTGTGTTGATTTGTGATCTATTTGTGTGAAGTAGTTGCTCAAGGTGTTCGGTCTTTTGGGAGTACCCTGTGTACCCGAACAAGTGTAAGCCATCTAAATGCAAGGAACACTTCTGAGATCGATCCATGAGGTCATCTAGGTAGACCAAGATAATATGAATGAGGTCATGGAAGCAGAACGTCATGGCCCACTGAAAAGTGGCTCCAACATTTTTAAAGCAAAATGACTTAACACGATATGCAAATGTGCCCCATGGGGTGGTGAAAGCGGTTTTGCACCGATCCTCTTTCTGGATTTGAATTTGGTTATAACCAGAAAACCATCCATGAAATAAAGGATTCATGGCTGATGCAGGCATCAATGAACGAAGTGGGGAATTTGTCTTTGGGACATGCCAGATTCAAGTCATAGAAGTCAGTACAAATGCAAATGGTACCTTATTTTTTGTTGACGAAAACATGATTAGAAACCCCAAGTGGTATACGCAATGGGGTAAATGAAACCTACTTTACGCAGTTTCTTGATCTTGGATTTGACAACATGAACCTTTGACTAGTGAATGGGTATTTTTTTTGGTGTACTGGGGAAACATCAGGCCATGTGTCAATATAATGTTCGACGATAGATGGATCAAGCCCATGCATATCGGTATATGACCAAGCGAAAATATCACAAAACTCCTGAAAAATTGCTTTGTATGAAGCGACTTATTCGATGGAGAAATATGCTCTGAGTGTAATATCTTCAAATACCTCGGGTGTGGTTGATATATTGACGTTGGTGGTTGGTGAAATGTTAGCCATGTTTCCCTCTTCAAAGGTGTCAGGTTCCAAAACGGGGTTCTTAAACCAATCTACCTTTCCATGGATGAAGTCTTTTGCTTTGACAGAGTACTGGTTCGACGATGAAGAATGCTCATCAGGGATGAAATAGGAGTGATGATGCATATCATACCAAGGATACTCAGGAATTGAAAGAGCTTCAAGAATCTCCTCATCGTTGTGAAACAAATGCGCATATAGATCGGATGGATCCTCCACGGATGCGGAGATGGAAAGACTACTAGAACTGGAGATCGTGTATATGGTGTTGGTTATGTCCGAGGAAGAAACCAAAGGGTGGATCTCCTCAAGGATAGTAATGTCAGACTCATGGGAGTGTTTTCGAAGGTCGCGATGGAGTGACCGATGCTCAGAAAATTCTGGGAAATGGCGAGAATAATGACCATATAGGATGCAAACTGCACAAGGATGGTTGGTTCACAATGAATTGTTCTTAACCAATAGTGGATCTGGGACATTTATCACTGGAGCATCGTCAGTCTCGACTATAGTGTCCATGTGACTGCGAAGGAGAGGTAAATCGGGACAATTCTATGTCACATGGCCTTTGACATCACATAAAGCACATATAGGAGCCAGACGTGGTTTGGTTGTTGCTTTGGTCTCCTTTCCCCCAGCCTTCTTTTGAGGAGGAGGGGCAGGAACAGAGATAGAAGTAGTATTTGTTGGACCAGGAGGTGGGTGCGACATTGTCTTAGTAGATTGGACGAGAGTTAACATAACCTGGGGACTCGGGGGCGGGGTGGGTGGATCGAGGTACCACATAGAAATACCTAAAGTGAAACCATGCAAGTTGATAGTAGCCATGACAGGTGTTGTAATCTCATAGATCACATAGGGTTACCAATAATACACATTAAAAGCATACATACATAACAGAAACAAGAGACAAGAACAAGTAGGTAGAATAACAGATTATATTATAATGAAAGGGTCCATACAATATAAAAAACTGAACTGAGTTCTCATCTGGCTCAACAGCCTAATATATATGAATTACAAAACAGTTACAAATAACTACCTATCGGTTCGGTCAACCGACACGATCTTATGTGGCTGACCTAATATCTAATTAGTTGGCTGATCGACTTAGTCGGCTAATCGACTAAGTCGGTTATCATTCCTGTCAGCTTACCGACTTGCTCCTCCAACAACTCCCCCACAAACAAAACGTTACTTCGTCCCAAAGAAATAGGTAGGTACCAAAATTTATTTGCCTGTCCTAAGTAGTTATTTCTGTATTCGATCTTCATGGGCTGTGAAGTCTGATGGTTGGTCTTTTCTATACACAGACTTCGACAATTGCTTCTGCTGTCACTCCCAGCTGATGTTGGAATTTTGTCCAACTTTGCAGTATTTTCTGGATGTCGATGGTTAATGTAGTCAGACTTGATAATATCAACATTTTCTCTTGAATGGGAAGTTCTGGTATCCTTTCCATGTCAGGACCCATAAACTAGTCCTTTTCCTTTGTTGTTTCAAAAAGTCGTTTCATTTGTGGGCAGATGATTAATTTTTCTAAACTTGGAATTGCTTGCTGCACCCACTGGTGTGCTTGTCACTCGAGCTTATGCAATTTGGCTGTTTCGAGCACTATTTGATCTTCAATTGTGCTTCTGAGTTCTTTCTCTGTGCTTTTTCTCTTCTCGAGTGCTTGGATTTCTTGTCGGGTCTGGTGGGTTTGTTGATAGACTTGCCCATAATAAGCAGGTTAGTCTCTTAGTACTTCTTCTGTAATGACCGACTCCTCCATGTGATCTTGTAGTTCCTTGTATGCTTCTGAAAAATCTGTGTGCTGCTGCATCAACAGTCGAGTTGTTTCTTCTTTCTGCCCCTCTCTTGTGTTCTGTATCTATGCCTGTAGCACCGACACCATGCTCTCAAACAGCTGATAAGATTTTTCTAGCGGCTTGTTGGTGCCGACCTCTGTCAGTCTTGGTATCACAGATTGCACAAGGTTTCTGCATTTGTTAAGGAATTCGACTTGTTCTTTTTCGTTATCATCGAGCTCCTTACGTCTATTTTGGCTCCTTGTTTTTGCTTCGATTTCCAGTGTTTCCAAGAGTTTCCCTAATTCTCCATCCCTCAGCTTGGTTGCATCGACTGCAGTGGTCGACCCAAGTTGACTGATGTGGACCATTGTCATCTGGCTTTGATGGTCCTTCATTTTGTCTTTCTTTCTCCTGTGCTTTTGTTGCTCTGCTTGCTTTGGCACTTGTGTACCTGCAAGAGTCAAAATTAGGTTGTCTGGATGCTAGCTAGTAGTGGTTGAGGGTATTTCTGGTTGGGTCAGTTGGATGATTGCTGCAGCTGGTTGTGCATCTGGTTGGTTGTGCACAAAGGGTCTAGATGCAGATGTTGTTGGCGCTAATGGTTGCGGCGGAGGTGGTTCTGGTACAGCTGGTTTGATTACAAGTTCTGGGTTGGGGGGTGGTGGTGATGGCGTTGGTGAATGGTCAGGTGTGATTGGGTTGGCAGAGATATGGTCCCTTGACGGGTCGTGGATCTGTGGGGGTGAATCTTCCTGAAGGTCGGAGAACAGTTCGTCTATTTCTCAATTTATTTCATCCATGTTCTCTCCTTCCTAATCTTCTGTCAGTTCCATGGTTGGTGGATGGGGCTTGGGGTCGGTTGGGATGACAGATGTAGTCTGACTTGTGACAACTTCAGCTTGTTTGTTGGGGTTTCTTTGAAATGTCGAACTTATGACTGCCATAGTCCTCGGCCTTTGGGGTACTTGGCCAGGTTGAGGAGTGAGTAGTCTAGATCCACCAGCTTTGAACAAAGGGCATTTGGTGGAGAGCTTTTGTACCGAGGTGAGTAATTCAGGCAATTTTTCAATGTACGCCTGGAAGTTTCTATCTCGGTCGAACCTTTCCTTCAAGGTTTCCGGCATAGCATTCTTGCATATGTCGATTGGGCTTATGGAAGGAGGTTCTGGAACTAGCTCTTGTGTTATTTTGGTCAGAGACGGGGGTGGAGGTGTAGACATGAGATCCACAACATTTTCAGTTATTGAAGTATTTGTGCTTTTTGCCTTCTTCGGCCGACCATGTTGTGCCCCTGCTTCGACGGATTTCTGGAACTGGGTTTCCACCGAAACTTTGTTTGCTATGGCATATTCTATAATGTCACAGGTCATAGCTACTAGTTCTTCCTTGTCTTCCGAAGACTCTGCAATTATAAGCTTGCGCTTACCCTTCCCCTGCTCCTGTTCTTGAGTTCTTTTTCTTTTTCTTGAGGCTGCTATCTCCTTCGATAATTTTCGTATGTTTTCTTTAGTGACAGCATACTCGGGGTTTGCTTCTATGTCATCTCCTCGCCCTTTCTTTCCTCCCTGATGTTTGGTCGAGATGATGCTTTCTTCATCCGAATTGGTTACCTGTTGTTCTATTTGTGTCTCTTCCCTTTGTGCTGTCAGTGGTTTGAATATAATTTGCAGTCGACCTGTGTCTTCTTTTGGTGTTTCTTCCAACACAAATGTGCTGATGTATAAACTGATCTCATAATCTTCTTCTTTCTCTTGGTCTGTTAGTGGTTCTTCTATCGATAGGTCTATCTCTTTTGCCTTTGCTGGTATCGACAATTTTATACCCGACTGTCGAGCTAGCTCCCAGAAAATTTCTTCGACTGTTGGCTAGTAGTTGAGAGTCTTTACCTTTTCCTTGGCACCTTGCATGTACCACACTGCGGTATGGTCGAGTTCTAATTGGATGTGGGCAGTTTTGGGTAGACTTCATCGGATGTTCTAGGGCACCCTCCATCTGGTCGTTTGGACTTTCAGCTGTTGGAACTAGTTTTCTAACAACACTTTTCCTTTTGCTAGCTCCTTCATTGTTCCATTTTGGGAAAATGGTTTGAATCTCCACATATGGAATTTTGTGGGTTCTTGAAATTGTTTGTCCCCGACAGGGCACAAGGAGTACATGACTATCCATATCATAAGGGATGGGAACCTTATAATCCCTCCTGACTCCTGGCATTTTTCACAGATGCCTTTGAGCATGTCAGTGACATACTCAGCCCATCTGTATATTTTTCCTGTGTCGATTCAGGATAAATGTTTGGGACCGACATTTAACTTACCTGGTCTGATGATGACTTCGAGTACAAATTCTTGGAATAGAAGTAGCCATCGACAAATTATTCCATGGTGTAGAGGATTATTTACGAGGTATTTAAGTGCTTGGGTAGGTAGCATGAGGCAATTTGATATACCACTTAGACTCAACACTAGTGAGTGTGTGCTAGAACAACCTCAACCGGATGGAATCATCCACTTTGTTGTTAGATGAACACCATAGGTGAAATGGCACAATATGATTTTGAGGATCCTCTCATGCCTTGCCCTCAAACTTAGGGATGTTTGAGGGAATCTTGGTAGGCATAGGAGGCCATTGCGAGTGATGACAGATAGGGTCATTGGTCAATCATTCCAAATCAGGAAGGTTGAGACTAGCCATAAAAGGTAGACTAGAACTGAGAGTGGCTCAGGAAGGACCAGAAACGGTGTTGATGGCATTATGAACGTAGTTCCCATGCATAACTGGGGGTGGATAAGGTTGACTTATGACAATGAGAAAAGTCACTGGTATGGTAGAAATAGTTGGAACATATGTGGAAGGGCCACTGACCCTAGCTATAAATAGTGGAATGGTACTAACCACGATGGCGGGAATGGGACCACCACTAGTGGGTAGTGAACCAACATCAATGTGTGTAGTGACAAGGATCCCACTAGGACCAAGGCCTGTTGGCCCAGTGGAAGGGATACCCATGATGATAGGTGGAATGGATGTAATCCCACTACTAACAATCCCCCCTTGAAAGGGATCAAGATGTGTACCATCCATGGAGCTAGATGGAGCAGTGAACAAGGTGGGCTCATACTGATATGAATCCGAATAAGACTCACAGGTCATATGTGGCTCTGAAGGTGGTGAATGATGTTGGATATGGATCCGATGGTGACGGTTCAAGGAAATGAATTGGGGGGTATTCCCCATAAGCCTATGTGAGTAGCGTGGTGGAGCTATGATGGTGTGATGGAGTGCTGTGTAATGAACAAAAACTCAAGAGTATCAATCGCAGGATCAAAAACCCAACTACAACCGAGTGTGTAGAAGGAGAGCATATGAAATGGTGGTTCACAAGACAACAACAATATCTAAAACCGAACTATGACAATGGGTCACAGCAAGGCGAATCTACAACAAAGTGGCCAGAAAGCCAACAAGCAACACTACCTATAAAATAAAATGACGCACTAATCTATGAGATGAAAGTGCAAGCAAATTCCTAACTACAAGTTGGAATCCCCTCACAAATTGTATCCTCAACAGGGTGATGAAATTCGAGTCAGACAATACGAAATGGAAGAAAAATATAGGCTAAGAGAATCCCACTACCGAGAAGGACGTCTAAGTAAAATATCCCTAGAAGAATGGAAACAAGGATACCTTGTTCATGACACATCCATTCGTTTATAGGTGATGAAGCCCTTTGGCCCTCGACCCCCGACTGGGTGATATGAGGAGGACTGTGAACGGTTAGCCTTTAGTGCAAGATGGAGTGCGATATTCCACCATGACTTCCAGAATCCCTTCGTTTGCAGCTTACTCCTATAGAGGAGGGGGCCTCCCAACAAACTGGTTGTGATAATGTCAACAAGTACAAGAGGAGTTTGGTCCCCTAATGGACAACACCTATGTCTCAAGATGTAACTGATAGAGGGGTGTTGTTTGGATGCCTATCCACAACGTCCTAACTTAGCTACATTATTGTTTTGTCCTCAAATGAGGTTATACTATTGGTTGTATTAAGTTAATTTTAAGGCTTTCTTGGTGTCACGAACCAAGCGTTTTCACTTATATGGTGTGAGATGTGTGAAACTGATGTGTATACAAACCCCAGCAGTCCATGATGAAGATGTAGCAATCTCAATGTCGAGATGCAAATATAATGTAGATAAAAAGCAGTAAAGAACAATAAATATGCTGCAAATTTTTTTTTTTCTTTCAGAAATAAAATGTACTTGAAGTAAATGATCAGTAAAAGGAACTAATCAAATGTAGGAAATATACATGGGGTCTCAACCACAAAGCTTGACTAGAACAACTCACAAACCAAGTAAGTGGGATCTCAAAACATACCAGGGGATGGAAAGGATCAAATCTAGACAGAAACAGGTCGAAAAGGGGGTTTAACACAGACAGGGGGTCTGAAATAGGGATTTGAAGCACCAAAACAGACTGAAAAACTATAGGTCACACCTGTCGACGAAACATGCGCGATTGGGGTTGCACAGAACTGGGAAACAATCACTATCTGGATAGAAAAATAATTGAAAGATCAAAGTTGTGCAAAACAGAGGATTAAGCATGACAAGTCGCTCAAAACTGAGTCATAGTAGCGAATGGGGTTGCTCTGACAGCTGGGATGAGAGTGATCTGGGTTTCTGATGTAGGTCGCTCTTATCAAGGAAAAAGGCACGACTTGGGTCACGCTTATCGGGCAAAAAAGTGTGATTGGGTCACAACTTTTGTCCAGATAGGTGTGACTCGTCCCGAACATATTTAAAAAAAAAAATAGACTGCCGGCTAGGGACAGGGTGCAGGCATTGACGTAGTATTGGTTTGAATCTACCGCGAGGGGGTTAGATCCATGACGATTGAGGTTAGAAAAGGAGAAAAGGCCAATATTAAAACTTGCAAAAACAAAGATCCATATGGATCGATCGAGTGGAGTCGCCAAAACTGTAGTGGGGATTTCTCCCTGGCTACGTGTAAAAGCACCAACCTTAGCTCATCTAGAGCATAAGGAAGAGTTCAAGAATAACAAAAGAAACAAGACAACAATAACAAATATTTTTTTAGGGTTTTCACATATATTAAACTAAATAATGCAAGAAATAACAAAGAACACACCTTTATGACAATGGGCCACCGTAGCCGTCCTTGGAAGTGGTTCCGAAACTCCACGGTTTGGGTCTCTAATGTCTTCCAAAACTAGTTGTCAAAAGGAGGAAATGGATCCAAATGGGTATGGAGTGAATTCATCGTACACCATGGGAAATGACTTGGCAAAATATGGAGATAATGACAGAAAAACGTATGTGATGTAACTGATGGAAAATGACAAAAAGTGTTTTGGAGGAGTCCTTCACAACGTATTTATAATATGTTCTTAGGGTTTTTGACCCATGGTATTTATCTAGGGTTTTTTTACCCATTCTCAATTTTTAGGGGTTTTGACCCTTTTTTGGAGAGAGTGGGGACAAATCACAATAAATGCTCACCATCCATTCATTTAGGGGAAGGAATAATGATGTTTTAGAGCATTTTAAGTGTAAATACAATTGTGAAGGTCAAAATGGAGGAAATAATGGTGGGAATAAGATATATGGCTATGGTTTATACCATGGAGAGCTAGGTGAACACTTTTTTGTGTTAACGAAAGAAATATTTTTTGGCATATTTAATTTGGTGCGACTATCTTGATCTTCAAAACTAACATGCTCTATATACCATAACATTGTAGGTCTTGTAACAAAATGTTATTATGGATGTAAACGTTGTAGACCTTTTATATAGTCTAGGTGGTCCAAATACCTACGAGAGACAGTGTACAACTGCTTTAGGGTATTCCTCTTAGAAAACCACCCTTATAAGAGAGCAACATCTGCTTTCAATACTAAAGCAGAGAGTGCTCAATGCCTAAAATAATGACACTGATTGATTGTTTTAGGGCATATGACAAAGAGAAGGAGAAAGAAATTGCAGAGATGTTCGATTCAAATGGGGAACCTATGTTCAATGATCTTGAATTATTTGACACCTATGTTTAGGAAATTCCCGAAGGGATGAAAAGGAAATCGATATTTATTGATATCCCATATTGGGATCATCATAATATTGTCCACTTACTATATCCCATGCATATGTATATATATATATATATGTTTCATGTTTTTTTGCAGTTTCACATATCGTCCAAAAAAAGTGACAAGCTGGCTATTAGGAGAGATCTTATTTCTTCAAATACTAAAAAGAAGCATTGGACAAGAGAAGAAAATAAAAGAGAGATTGACCCCTCTTTTTCATTTAAAAAAGGCGATGCCCCATGGATTTTAAAGAAATATTATATTTAATTGGCAAGAGAATTTATATTGGGTGTGAAGGAGCCTTCTTTATATGGGTCTACTCTACAACGATGCTTCACTACATATGAACAATTCTTGAGTTTGAAATCACATGACCATCTCAACCTTCTAAGGCTACATATAATGTCAAAACGACGTTTTATTTATTTATATATTTAACCACACAAATTAAAATGCATTTAACTTTTTTTGTTTACTTTGTAGTCTCATTATTCATTGTTCGTGTGCGGGTGTGTTAACCATGAATTTCCTAATGACCTGCAACATGACATGTCTAGACTATTTGCATTTGTATGATGGATCACATCAAAAGGATATTCGAAATGCTAGCATTCCATGGTGGTGTCAAGAGATAGCTAAGATTGTTTGTATGTTTGAGAAGAAACTGCCAAAGAATTTCATGGACTTGTAGGTTCATCTTCTAATTTACTTAGTCAATGAGGTTGAGTCAACCAGGGTGGTCTCATGCCATTGGATGTTATTCTTGGATATTTACATGAAAAAATTGAAGGGATTTGTTTGACAAAGGGTGAAACACGAGGGGCATATGGTAGAGGGGTACATAGTATATGAGTCATTTTAGTATGCCGGTGATTACATCAAGCAAATCGATCACACACTAAGCACAATGATTTGGGATGATGAACATGATAAGGACAAAAGGGAAGGGGAGGTATTGAAAATGAACAAAAAAGGCGCATGATAAAGAGTAAATCACTTATCTTTCGATATTCACATTTCCACATAGTAACTATTCACAACAAACTTCAAAATCTATATTTGATCCCATACATACTGAATGTGGTTTTGTTTGTATGAATGCAACAAGGAATTCAGAAATTGATGCAATCAATAAGTTCGTTCTTTACAATCTAGAGGAAACACAACTGTGGGTCACATTGTATGAAGAAAAGAGGAGGAAATGGGACATTGACATAAAATATTTTAGGTTGTTACACAGTAGAAGCATGCATTTTCTAGATCATTGTTGTAATCTCACAAATCACATAGGGTTACCAATAATACACATTAAAAGCATACATACATAACAGAAACAAGAGACAAGAACAAGTAGGTAGAATAACAGATTATATTATAATGAAAGGGTCCATACAATACAGAGAACTGAACCGAGTTCTCATCTGGCTCAACAGCCTAATGTATATGAATTACAAAACAGTTACAAATAACTACGTGTCGGTTCGGTGAACCGACACGACCTTATGTGGCCGACCTAATCTCTAATTAGTTCGTTGATCGACTTAGTCAGATAATCGACTAAGTTGGCTTACCGGCTTGCTCCTCCAACATCTCCCCCACAAACAAAACATTTATTCGTCCCAAAGAAACAGGTAGGTACCAAAATTTCTTTGCCTGTCCTAAGTAGTTATTTCTGTATTGGATCTTCATGCGCTGTGAAGTCTGATGGTTGGTATTTTCTGTACACAGACTTTGACAATTGCTTCAGCTGTCACTTCCAGCTGATGTTGGAATTCCGTCCAACTTTGCAGTATTTTCTGGATGTCGATGGTTAATGTAGTGAGACTTGATAATATTGACATTTTCTCTTGAATGGAAAGTTCTGGTATCCTTTCCATGTCAGGACCCATAAACTGGTCCTTTTCCTCTGCTGTTTCAAAAATTCGTTTCATCTATGGGCAGATGATGTCTAATTTTTCTAAACTTGGAATTGCTTGCTGCACCCACTGATGTGCTTGTCGCTCGAGCTTCTGCAATTTGGCTGTTTTGAGCACTATTTGATCTTCAATTGTGCTTTTGAGTGCTTCCTTTGTGCTTTTTCTCTTCTCGAGCGCTTGGATTTCTTGTCAGGTCTGCCGGGTTTGCTGATACACTTGCCCATAATAAGCAGGCCGGTCTCTCAGTACTTCTTCTGTAATGATCGACTCCTCCATGTGATCTTGTAGTAACTTGTATGCTTCAGAAAAAGCTGTGTGCTGCTACATCAACAGTCAAGTTGTTTCTTCTTTCTGCCCCTCTTTTGTGTCCTGCATCTATGCCTGTAGCACCGACACCATGCTCTCAAACAGCTGATAAGCTTTTTCTAGCGGCTTGTTGGTGTCGACCTCTGTCAGTCCTGGTATCATAGATTGCACAAGGTTTTTGCATTTGTTAAGGAACTTGACTTGTTCTTTTTCGTTATCATCGAGCTCCTTACATCTGTTCTGGCTCCTTGTTTTTGCTTCAATTGCTAGTGTTTCCAAGAGTTTCCCCAATTATCCATCCCTCAACTTGGTTGCATCGACTGCAGTGGTTGACCCAAGTTGACTGATGTGGACCATTGTCATCTGGCTTTGATGGTCCTTCTTCATTTTGTCTTTCTTTCTTTTGTGTTTTTGTTGCTTTGCTTGCTTTGGCACCTGTGTACCTGCAAGAGTCAAAATTAGGTTGTCTGGATGCTGGGTAGCAGTGGTTGAGGGTATTTCTAGTTGGGTCGATTGGATGATTGCTGCAGCTGGTTGTGCATAGAGGGTCCAAATGCGAATGTTGTTGGTACTAATGGTTGCGGTGGAGGTGGTTCTAGTGCAGCTGGTTCGATTACAGGTTTTGGGTTGGGTGGTGGTGGTGATGGCGTTGGTGAATGTTTGGGTGTGATTGGGTTGGTGGAGATATGGTCGGGTGACGGGTCGTGGATCTGTGGGGGTGAATCTTCCTGAAGGTCGGAGAATAGTTTGTCGATTTCTCGATTTATTTCATCCATGTTCTCTCCTTCCTCATCTTCTGTCGGTTCCGTGGCTGGTGCATGGGGCTCCGGGTTGGTTGGGATGATAGATGTAGTCCTACTTGTAACAAATTCAGATTATTTATCAGGGTTTCTTTGAAATGTTGAACTTATGACTGCCACAGTCCTCGGATTTTGGGGTACTTGGCCAGGTTGAGGAGCGGGTAGTCTAGATCCACCAACTTCGAACAAAGGGCATTTGGTGGAGAGATTTTGTACCAAGGTGAGTAACTTAGGCAATTTTTCAATGTACACCTGGAAGTATCTGTCTCGATCGAACCTTTCCTTCAAGGTTTCCGCCATAGCATTCTTGCATATGTCGATTGGGCTTATGGAAGGAGGTTCTGGAACTAGTTCTTGTGTTATTTTGGTTGGAGATGGGGGTGGAGGTGTAGACATGAGATCCACAACATTTTCAGCTGTTAAAGTATTTATGCTTTTCGCCTTCTTTAGCCGACCTTGTTGTGCCCCTGCTTCGATAAATTTCTGGAACTGGGTTTCCATTGAAACTTTGTTTGTTGCGGCATCTTCTATAATGTCGTAGGCCTTAGTTGCTAGTTCTTCCTCGTCTTCCGAGGACTTTGCAATGATAAGCTTGCGCTTACCCTTCCCCTGCTCCTGATCTTGAGTTCTTATCTTTTTCTTGAGGCTACTATCTCCTTCGACAATTTGCGTATGTTTTCTCTGGTGACAACATACTCAGGGTTTGCTTCTATGTCATCTCCTCGCCCTTCCTTTCCTCCCTGATGTTGGGTCGAGATGATGCTTTATTCAGCTAGATTGGTTACCTGCTGTTCTGTTTGTGTCTCTTCCCTTTGTGTTGTCGACGGTTTGATTATAATTTGCAGTCGACCTGTGTCTTCTGCTGGTGTCTCCTCCGACACAAATGTGCTGATGTATAAACCGAGCTCATAATCTTCTTATTTCTCTTGGTCTATCGGTGGCTCTTCTATAGATAGGTCTATCTCTTTTTCCTTTGCTGGTATCGACAATTTTGTACCCGATTGTCGAGCTATAGCCCGAAAAATTTCTTCAACTGTCGGGTAGTAGTCGAGAGTATTTGCATTTGCCTTGGTGTTGTGCATGTACCACACTGTGGTATGGTTGAGTTCTAACTGGATGTGGGCAGTTTTGGGTAGACTTCGTCGGATGTTCAGGGGCACTCTCCATCTGGTCGTTTGGACTTTCAGCTGTTGGAACTAGTTTTCTAACAACACTTTGCCTTTTGCTAGTTCCTTCATTGTTCCATCTTGGGATAACGGTTTGAATCTCCACATATGGAATTTTGTGGGTTCTTGAAATTATTCATCCCCTACAGGGCACAAGGAGTACATGACTATCCATATCATAAGGGATGGGAACCTTATAATCCCTCCCGACTCCTGGCATTTTTCATAGATGCCTTTGAGCATGTCGGCGACATACTCAACCCATCTGTATATTTTTCCTGCGTCGGCAATGGTGTCCACTGCCTCCAACATATCCAGTTTGAGGTCGCTTCCTCGACTCGTCGGTGTAAGCGCAGTGGCTATGATTTTAGCCACAATTTGTGGCGTTCGAGCTTGTATTTGGCTAATCATTAGCCCTTTGGATTTCTTGCTTGATGCTGATCCATTTAGTTCCTCTACCGACCCTTCTTTTATTCCGATTGGTACTGGATCACCTTGGTTTGATAAGCTAGTCAATTTGTAGATTACTTCACTGGAGATTTCAACTGGTCTGTCGAAGTAAAATCTGCTGTTGTGGTACCGGCTTATGATAAATTTCACCACTGTTTCCTTTATGGTTCCAAAACTGGCCATGAGCAGTGAGTTTATGTAGTTTACAATTGTACTGTGGTTCATTTTCTCTGCAGCTACGGTAGGATTTTTGTCGACATAAGCCCACTCTTTAATCTCGTCCCATAGTTTTTCCCATGAGCCCTCTTGAACCTTAGCGTTCTTGATGTTTTTGAGTCTCCTCATCAATGGTGTCAGTCTGTAGTTCTTTAGCCTTGGCTGCAGCTCTGGTTTGTTTTGGTGCCATCTTGTCGGTCTGCTAGTCGAATTTACTTCGATATTCTTGGTTTTCAGTCATCTGGTTGCTAAGTTGCTCTCTCTGTTTGAAATGCTGTAAATGATCCTTTGGTGGTCCAGTATTTATAGTTGATGCGTTTGACGTTTTTGTCGATGGGTGTATTAATGGCGGACAAGATGGTCCAGCATGAACACTTGAGTTTGAGTTAATGGTGATTTGATTTTGTCGCTCGTAGTCATTAAGGCATGATGGTAATTTCAAGGTCGTTGGTCGATGTCGATCATGTGAGCGGTTGATGGTGTTATGTCGATGGGTGTGATGTCGGTTGTCGTAGTGGTGATTCCCTATCATACGTATTTATGTATTTCGATCCTATTTTGCTTTTTGGATTTTCAAATTTTTATAGCTTTTGTTTAACCATTATGGTCATTTTTTTTATAGACTTGTTTAGTTTCTGTACCGTTTTAGTCGGGCACCGTTAACAAGTTTCAAAAATACTATGCCTTGTAACGGCCTTATTCGAACTAATCCGTTGGCATGTATCTCTTCGACAACATAGGGTCCCATCCATTATGTATGTAGCTTTTTGGGTTTTCCTTTTACCCGACTATTGTATAGTAAGGCAAGGTCTCCTACTGACAGGGTTTTGTTTTTGATGTTTCGATCGTGCCATGCCTTTTGTTGTTGTTTCTGGATTTCCTGATGTTGTAACGCGATTAGTCGGTGTTCTTCAAGCTTACTTAGTTGCAGCAGTCGGTCCTTTATTCCTTGTTCGACATCAACATGTAAAATATCTGCAATAATAGGTGTATGTTATTGAAAGTGTAGTGGAACTACTGCTTCTTGTCCATAAACTAGTCGAAACGGTGTTTAGTCGGTTGAACGCTTATATGCTGTTATGTATGCCCATAGTATTGCAGGTATATTTTCATCCTAGTTGTCTTTGACAGTGTTACATATTTTTGTTAATCCTTTTGTTAATGTTTTGTTAAATGCTTCAATTTCTCCATTCGACTGAGGGTGGTAAGCCGTACTCCAACGGTGGTCGATTTGGAACTGATCTGTTAGTGTTTTAATAGTTTTTATTAATGAAGTGTGTTCCTTGGTCACTGATTAGGGTTAGTGGACATCCAAATTTGGTAATGATATTCTCATAGATAAACTTAGCAGCTATCTCACTGGAACATATGTCGACTGGTTCTGCCTCTGCCCATTTGGTTGCGTACTCAACTGCAGTTATTATGTACCTTGCACCTGTTCTTTTTGATGGTATGGGAAATGGTCCTATGAAGTCAATGGCCCAAATTTCAAATGTCTAACTTGGGTTTACTAATATCAGGGGCATTTCTGTACTAGGAAGGGGTTGACCTAGTCGTTGACATGTGTCACACTGGCTTACACAATTTTGCAGTCTTTGTAAAGTGTCGACCACCACAACCTTGATTGTTGGATTTTCTTTGCAGTTGTGTCTGCTTGGAAATGTCCTCCGGAAGTTCCGTAATGTGCTTCATGCATAATATTATTTCTTTCATGTTTCGGTACACACCTCCTAAGGATGTCGTCCAAGCCCATTTTATATAGGAATCCATTTATGAGGCTATATGGTGCAACTTTCATGGATAAGATTTGTTTCTTCTTCGTATTCATGCCTTCTGGTGCTTGCCCGTTTTCTAAGAACTGTGATATTTCCTCTAGTTTTGCTGGGACTACTTCTATTCCAAATAGATGTGCATCCGGTAAGTCATCTTCGACTCCTGTTGGTTCCTCTCCTATGTCGATTCAGGATAAATGGTCGGGACCGACATTTAACTTACCTGGTTTGACGACGACTTCGAATTCAAATTCTTGGAATAGAAGTAGCCATCGACAAATTCTTCCATGGTGTAGAGGATTATTTACGAGGTATTTTAGTGCTTGGTGGTCGGTGTAAAAGATAAATGGATTAGCTAGTAGGTAGTGTCGATATTTTTGTAGTGCGAAGACCATTCCTAATGTTTCTCTTTCTGTTCTCGAATAGTTTCTTTCAGCTTTGTTTAGTTTTTTGCTACTGTAAACTATTGGGTAGTCCATTCCATCATCTCTTAGTTGAGTTAGGATTTCTCCTATTGCTAGGCCTGATGCATCTATGTGTACATGGAATTTGGTCGACTAGTTTGGAAACCTTAGGATGGGTGCCTCGACTAGCTTTATTTTTAGTTTTTCAAATGATATGTTGCATTCCTCTGTCCAGTTGAACTCTTTATCTTCTCTTAGTAGTTCTTCTAGTGGGTAGGTCATGTCTGAATAATATCTTATGAATTTTCTATAATATCCTGTATGACCGAGTAATACCCTGACTTGTTTTGGGTTCACTTGTGGTTTTAAGTCGAGGATAATTTTTATTTTTCCAAAGTTGAACTTAATACCTTCTTTACAGACAACGTGTCCTAATAATATCCCTATGGGGGTCAGAAATATGCACTTCTTGATGTTCAAAGATAACTGGATCTGTCAACATCGTTCCAACATAAGCCTTAGCCATTTGCAGTGACCTTTTAACATAGAGTATATTGTCCAATCATCAAAGTATACTGCCATTGTTTTGTAAATATATTCTTGGAATGTTTTGACCACAATTCTCGAAAATACTGCAGGTGCGTTTTTTGTCCAAAAGGCATAACCCTGTAAGCAAATGAACCAAATTCAAATACAAATGTTGTCTTTTTTTGATCTTCTTTGTCTATTGGTACCTGGTTATAATCTGAGAATCCATCTGTAAACGAGTAGCATTAATGTCTTGTGACCTCATTTAAGATTTCATCTACTGCAAGCATGTTATCAATCTCCTTCTGGACTATCTCTTTGTATTTATGAGCTAGCTTATATGGTCTTTTATTCATAGGTTAAACATCAGGTTTAATGTCGATTTTCATTTCACCCATTTCATGGACTAAACCTTTGAGATATTTATAATCTTTGGCAAATACATCCTGAAATTCTTTTAATAAGTTCACTATTTATGTTGTTTGCTCTTCACTTCGGTAGTCTCCAATTTTTGCCATTTTTGGTCGGTCATCACTTGAGATGTCGAATTCTCTAGTTTTGACTTTAGCATCTAGCCATTTCGGTGCTTTGGCTTCATTGATTGGTTAGATCCCTTCCTTAAACTATGAAAATGTGGTAGGGAAATCTATTGTAGTCATTCGGTTGGTGTCCTCCTTGTCAGTTGTCTCAAATTTGAGTACTGTGCGAATTGGTTTTGTTGTTTCGTCGTGGTTTGGTTTCCATCTAAAGCTTTTCCCTTATGGGTTTTGATTTTCCATATGTAGTCTTGTGGATTGTAGTATTGTCCCGGTTTTTATATTGTTACAGTTTCTTGTTGGTCGGTTGTCTTTTAGGGTTTTGTTTTCCATCGGTTGTACAAATGCTTTGATCTGTTTTTCCGTTTCAACCAAATTCTCATTTTGTGGTACAAAGTTGAAATCTTTGATAAAATTCTCTTTGAGTTCATTCCATAGGAATGTTTCACCTCAAGCTTCTTCCATTTTGTACCATTTGCGTGGTGATTTAGAGAGTTTTGATGGAAACAAGTGTGGCCATGTACGTTCATCTTTATACCCAAGTCTTTTTCATTCTTTTTCACATGTTCTTATGTGGTCTTCTGGATCTTGTCCTTGGATGAACATAGGTATTTGGGCTTGATTGGTTAATTTTTTTCCTCCAAATATTTCTATGAAGAAAGTTGAAGCTGTTGTCCATGTCTGCAGTCTTGATTGATGGGTATTCCACCATCTAGCAGCTTGGACTGTAAAAGTTTCCACTAAGCTTTGAAGTCATCCATGTTCACCAATGTTTCTGGATACTTGTTCTATATGCATGACTAGCGATTCTCTTTCTTTGTACCTTGGTATTTGTGTATTATTTATATTTACTGGTTTTAAGATAGGATATTCCCTAGTTGTCTTTTCAAATATTTTTGGTATGATGGACACCAAGAAGCACTGTCAAACTGGTTTTTTCTGCACTTTTTGAACAGTACAACAACCTCTTGCTTGAGTTTCATAATTCTTGACTTCCCAATCATATAATTCTACGTCTGAATTATATCCTACTGAATCTTGATTACCTAAGTGAATTTCTCTGTAGACATTAGGTTCTGTGTAATCTTCATTATTCTGTATCTTATATAGTTGTCGGATGTCAACTTCTTCATCAATAGGTTCTGTCCAAGGTTCTCCTTGGGATGGATGCATAGGTACAATGACCTTTTGTCCATTTCCTTTTAGTTTTATTCTTTCTTTGTCTAAGGATATCGATGCTTTCATTTTTCTTCCCCAGGATCGACCTACTAAGGCCGAGAAGGAGTTGGATCCTTTCTTAGGGTCAATAATTTCAAAGTTGACTTTGGTTGATATTCATTTTATTGTTGTGTCAACATTTTTCCATACTCTGATAGGTTCAATTAGGCCTTGGTCGGCTAATTTCAGGTATATTCCTGATTCATATAGTCGAGGTCTACCCAATTGTTCCCAAGTGTCTCGAGTCATAATATTTACTTGTGATTCGAAGTCGAGCACGACTTGTTGGATATGGTATCCTTCAATTTCTAGGTCGATAAGTGGGTCAACATCACTTTTATCTTTTTGGTTTAGACTGCAGATACTCTTTGTTTGTTTTTTGGTGTTGTTATTGTGTTTTATTTTATACAATAAGTCGATGAATTGAGATATTGTTTTATCTTTTTGTACTAAGTGTATTAACTCTTTTACTGTATTATGTCGGTTATCATCGACTTCTTCTTGTCGAGTAAATTCTTTAAATACATTTGTTGCATATTTATATATTTGTTTTTCTTTAACTGGGTCAGGATAAACATTCTTTTCTTTTATTTTGCTTATTCGTGGGTTATCATTCCCAATTTTTGTCCCTTATCGGGTTACTATATGCAGATTCTTTGTGTTAATTATATCATGTTTTTGCACACACGACAAGACATTAACATTTTTCTTCTTATTTATTTTTTCAAGCATAGTAGGGTAATCCTCTAATGAGTGATCCCCTACTCCACAACTAGTACAGAATTTTAGGTCAGTTCTGTCCTTGTATGGATAGTCTGCATATCAGTGTCCTTCCTTGTAATATGTGAAACATTGGATGGGCTGACGTGGTTGGTTGTCGCGATTCCTAGAGAATCGACCTTGACTTCCATATCCTCCTCATCGGTTGGAGAATCGACGCTCGTATCGACAACCTTTGTACCTTTGATTATTCTGGTCGTTTTGCGCATTCTTTCATTACTCATTGTTCTGTGCAACTGCGTTAGTCTGGTAGACTGCATGATAGTTCTATCGGTTTTTTAGGTTTAGATGGCAGTCGGTCGTGGCGTGATTCTTTGTTTCGTAGATAGCACACCAAGATGCTTTGCCATTTTTCATGTTAAACGGGCAATATTTTGTCGTGTGATCGCCATGGTCTTGGAAAATGTCACAAAAACACTTTGTTTGCACAAATCGAACGTCCTGTCGGCTTATATCTTGTCGACAGTTGTCATTTGAACATCCGACCGTTGAGCATTTCGTGCACTAAATATCCTGACTCTTAAGGTTTAGTTCTTTTAATAATTTCTGCACGATCTCAAGCTATTCCTCTAGTCTATGATCCATGGGGTATGCTGGAATATCTTCATCCATTTCTACTTGTAGAGCTTTAGTAAGCACATCTTGAAAAGTTTTGAATGTCTCCAGACTTATGTGCCGACGAATTTTCTGTGACAGACCTGGAAGAAGCCACTGGATTAATAGTTGCTAATCAATGGCATAATCCAATTGGCTGAGAAGGTCTATCCAGCATTTGTCGTAGTCGCAAACAGTTTCTCCTGAATTTTGTGATGTTGTCTTCAATTTCTTAGCTGCCAGATGTTTTGCATCTGGCATTTTAAAGAACTACAAAAATTGTGCTTTGACTTCTGCTTTAGTTGCTCCAGAATTTCTTGCAGAAAAGGTCATATACCATGTTAATGCTCTTTTCCTTAAGGCACCAACGAACTGCACCATTTGTCTATCTTCATATGTGACTTGGTTTGCCTCCCATGTCGATTCGTAGATGAACCAATGTCATCTAGGTTCCTCGTCGCCCTCATATAGAGGGATGTGTGCTGACTCGTGACCCATGTTGGAGTCACTGTCACTGTCTTCTTCAGGAGGTGGCAGTGGTGGGGGTAGTGGGATGTTTTGTTTATTCCTTTGTGTAGAAATATTGTCGACAGAACTCTCATTTCTGTCAGTTGTCTTAGTTGTCGTTTCTTCTCCGACAAGTAGTCGGTCGGGGTCGACTTCTCCTGTCGATGTCCAACTGCAATTATTTGTCTGCAGATCTAAATTTTCTGTATTCTCCAAAGCTGTATTTGGCAGGGGGGGTTCTCCTTCATGTGTTAGGTAGAGTAAGTGGATACTTCAGTTGGAGAGTAACGCTTGAAGCGTGACCCGATTTCCTTCTTCTGGTCGACGGATAAGTAGATGATTATCATCATTTTTCTTGTCATCTAGTTAGCTCCATATACCAAAGTCACCAGCTCTTAGTTTGAGGTCCTCTTAGACAATGGCTTCTATCCTGGTACTTGGATTCGGTGGAGATAGAGGTCTTACCTCCTGGGGAACTTCTATTTGGAGAGCTTCTCGCTGCTCTATCCACAAATCTTCTTCCATAGGGGACGGTTCTTCTTCCATGCCTTCTTCTTGTCAGTCATGACCCGACTCTGGAGGATTTCTCTCTTGGTTTGTCACCCTAATACTCATTCCTCTTTGCAGTGCTATAGCTCTTTCTCTTCTTTCTTCCCTTCTTTGCAGACTCTTCTCCCTCTCTATTTTCTATAAGTCTGCCGTACCTTTATGTGACACTGTCCTTTCGATTTCCTTTTTAGGCTAACTTCTCATCGCTGGTGAATGGTATCTCTTTAGTCAACTAGAATCCTCTCCACTTTACCCCGACATATGACCAGCTACCCCCCCATAGCCTACCCGACGCTTTAGAAATCCCTGATAGTTCTGTTTACTTGCTTAGGAAGTATTACCACTCCCTTTCGGCAATGAATTTCTCCCACTTCTTTTGTTTTTCCGCCCAATTAGGGTTTGATGGCGGTCCACGTAGTGATGGATGAGGTTCAACGATATGACCCACTCCTTTCTCTATCAGGAACTTGAACAACAAGGTTGGTAAGGAACACAAGAATTGCTCGATAAGGTCTGTATAGAATTTCTTCTGAATGGTTTCCACCGAAGTTCTTTCTTCTATAGCTTGTTCCTCGCAAAATTCGTCGATGATCTTTTCAAACCACTTCGACAAGTTTGTCCTCCCACCTCGAATCAGTTTTTCTAGCAGCTGCTGGTCTTTAGTCACTTTTGAATTTTTCATCCAGAAGTTTTTTCAAGAGCTAGGGTACTGATTCTACAAACTTCTCATGGGTTTTAGTAAAGAACCTTTCCTTTACTTGAGCAATCGTTAATCTGTTTCTTCGTGCGTAATTCTGCAAGTAGTTTGCTATTTTACACTCCCACCAGTCCTTAATCTCCTGTTCTGATATCATCTGCTTGTATACATCTTAGACATGTACTACCGGCAATGGAACCAATGTTGTAATCTCACAGATCACATAGGGTTACCAATAATACACATTAAAAGCATACATACATAACCGAAACAAGAGACAAGAACAAGTAGGTAGAATAACAGATTATATTATAATGAAAGGGTCCATACAATACAGAGAATTGAACCGAGTTCTCATCTGGCTCAACAACCTAATATATATGAATTACAAAACAGTTACAAATAACTCCCTGTCGGTTCGGTTAATCGACACGACCTTATGTGGCCGACCTAATCTTTAATTAGCCGACTGATTGACTTACATTAGAGGAAATTTGGGGTCTAAAATGGGCCTTATAAGAAAACGTGCCAACAATCAATTTTGTGAGTTGGATTTCAGGAACCAATAGAATTTCAATAAAAGGAGTCAACCATAATGGTTGAATTGACATATTTTTCATAAAAGAAAACTATGTTTTTTGTTCGTATTTTTGACATATCTCCCTGTGTTTTTACTCAAATTTCAAGTGATAGAGCTCATTGGATGCGGAATTTAATTCCGCATCCAACAAGTACCCATACTGCATACTTTTGACGGACTTTGCTACCCCAAAAATAAGAAATACCTGAAAAAATGTGATGATGACATCATCATCATGTTTTTAAGGTATTTATTATTTTTGGGGTAGCGGGGTCCGTCAAATGTATGCTGTGTGGGTACTTGTTGGATGAAGAATTAAATTTTGTATCCAACGAGCTCCCCCTCTAGGAATTTGAGTAAAACCACAGGGAGATATGTTAAAAATACGAACAAAAAAATTAGTTTTTTCATTCTTCCTCCAAAATTAATAACTATTATCTTATTATTTTAACTATTATTTTATTATTTTCCTTAGGAGGCCCATTTTAGACCTCAAATTTTCTCTAATGGTCGGCTAATCGACTAAGTCGGCTATCGTTCCAGTCGGCTTACCGACTTGCTCCTCCAACAATCATTCAAAAGAAGAAATGCCAATGATTTGTCCCAATAGTTGGGTTGTGGATCAAGCCAGAGAGAAATATGGTGCATCCAATAATTACTTACCTGAAGAAGAGGATGCGCTAAACATTGGGATCGGGTGCAACAACTCGGTAATTATCTCTTTATGTACATTTCTAACTTTATAATGCAACTTTGAATTTTAACATGTATGTTTAATATATGAATGATTGGGTTGTTAGGTATATGACACTATAATTTGTTAACCTTTTTTACAGGTGCATTCATTCCTATCTACATGGGATTATGGACATAATTTTCACACTGAGAATGCTAATGATGGATGTCTTACTCATGAATGTGGAGTGGAAGTCGAGTTCGACCAATCTAGTCTTGCTAGCTACCATGATTGAAACTTGATAGGATGCATGTTGGGTTATATTTGAAAGATACAAGAGATCATTCAAGTGGACTTCTCCTCTTTTCAATGTGTAATTTTTAAGTGTAAGTGGTGGGATGCATTCGACATGAATAATGTAAACAAATATCGTGATAGTGGGTTGATATGTATCAAATCTGTTAGATTTTTAACATTTAAGCTAGCATTATCTTAGAATCTTTAACTGAGAGAATAACAAGCACAACAATCAAACACAAGAGACAATAAACACAAATATTTTCCTTGGGGAAACCATAAAGGAGAAAACCCCACAACTTCCTCAAAGATAGAATCAGCACCAAAAGTAAAACCCAAAAACAGTAAGAGGATCTCCCGACAGCAGTAGTCTCTCTCTCTCTCTTGTCCCAGCTTCTTCTTTCTCTCTCAGTTATGTGCTACAACTGAGTGTGAGTGAATGTGTGATAAATAGAGAGGCTCACTCTCTATTTATACTAATTCCTGACTTGACAACAACTCACTAGGGCCGACTTATCTAGGAGAGTCTAATAACCCTAGGGCCCCAACACAGTGGGGACTTTAACCCTTGATTAATAAGGAGGGTTACCATCCATGACTTTACATGAATTTTTTACATTATTAAATCTCCCGATAGGAACATTGGGGCATGACATGACTCAATTACATTATAGATACTTCCCGGAATAAACATCGGGGTACAATACATAAAATATACAAGTGAATACATTTTGAAGTTACAAATACATCAACACTCCCTCTTAACTAGGAAGGTATTCTCTTGACACAATTGATCAGCACAAGTCTTCTTCTCTGTATCATCTAGATCATCATCAAGTTATATTCATCTTCAAGTCATCTTCATTATGGATCTGGATCATCACTGGATCATCACTGGGTCATCATCACCGGATCTTCACTAGGTCATCATCACTGGATTTGGATCATCACTGGATTTGAATCATCACTGCTGGATCATCACCGAGTCATCATCACTGGTGCTATCTCTCGATTCTTCTCTTCATAGGAATTTCTATAGAGCCATCCCTTTTTCATGCTGGTTGTACGCCTAGCCTCCATGTAGGTCTTCTTCAACGCTTATATTTGACCCTAAGTCAGAATGGCCTACCTAGCACTTACATCTGACCATGGGAGGAACACATCCAACAACCATGTCAGAAAGGCATTCCCAACACTCACATCTGACCATGGAAGAAACACATCCAACAACCATATTAGAAAAGCCCAGCACTCACATATGACCGTGGGAGGAACACATCCAACAACCATGTCAGAAAGGCTCCAACACTTATATCTTACCATGGGAGGAACACATCCAATAACCATGTAAGAAGGGCTCAACACTTATATGTTACCATGGGAGGAACACATCCAACAACCATGTAAGAAGGGCTCAGTACTTATATCTTACCATGGGAGGAACACATCCAGCAACCATGTAAGAAGGGATCAACACTTACATCTGACCATGGGAGGAACACATCCAACAACCATGTTAGAAGGGCTCAACACTTACATTTGACCATGGGAAGAACACATCCAACAACCATGTCAGAAGGGCTCAGCACTTACATCTAGCCATGTGGGGAACACATCCCGTATCCATGCTAGATGGGCTCATCACTTACATCTAGCCATGTGGGGAACACATCCCGTATCCATGCTAGAAGGGCTCAGTACTTATATCTGATCATGTGGGAACACATCCCACAGTCACATCAGAATGGATCTGCACTTACATCCGATCATGTGGGAAAACATCCCACAGTCACATCAAAATGGCTCTGTACTTACATCTAACCATGGAAGGAACCAATCCTACCATGTCAGAAAGGCTCTTGGACTCATCACCTCCCTTTGGAGGGAACCTCGATTTGGAGAACACCAAACTTCTCCCTGAAGTACTCAAACTTCACTCTGGCCAATGGCTTGGTGAACACATCAACTATCTGTTCGTCTGTCGCAACATACTGGAGCTTCACTGCTCCTCTTTGTACCATATCCCTAATATAGTGATATTTGATCTCAATATGCTTCGACTTGTCATGGAACACCGGGTTCTCAGACAACTTCAGACAACTCTAGTTGTCGCAATATATACAAGTAGCATCCAACTGGAGATCAAACAAATCAGATAGTAGCTTCCTAATCCACACTGCCTCACAACTAGCTGAACAAGCTGCGACATACTCTGCTTTAGCTGTACTTAGTGCCACATAGGGTTGTTTCATGCTAAACCAAGAGATCACACCTGATCCCATACTGAAGTATCACCCTAAAGCGCTCTTCCTATTGATGGCACTACCTGCCCAATATGAATCAACATAACCCTCAAGGTTAATATTCTGATTCTCCTTATACTTTATCCCATAATCAACTGTACCCTTTAGGTACCTCAGAAAATCATTTGTAGCAATCAAGTGAACATGTCTAGGATCTGTCAGGAACTGGCTCAATGTGTTTACAACAAAGAAAATATCTGGTCTCGCATTCGTCAGGTACATTAGGGATCCACTCATCTGACGATACATCGTAGCATCAACCAACTCTGATGAAGCATCACTTAAAAGCTTCAGGTTCGATTCCACAGGTGTGGTCATGGCCTTGCAGTCCATCATCCCGAACCTCTTTAGAATCTCTATTGCATACTTCCCTTGTCCTAGGGAGATTCCATCTTCATTCTGCCACACCTCCATACCTAGAAAGTAGTGCATCATACCCAAGTCCTTCATCTCAAACTCGGCAGCAAGCTTCCTCTTTGTATCAACAATCAACCCATCCATGCCTGTAACAAGCATATCTTCTACATACAGTAGGAGTATCACTGGGTTCCCTTCTTCAACCTTGTAGTAAAGGTTGGAATATGCTTTCCTCTTGGTAAAGCCCAAACTGGATAGGAAGCTATCAATTCTTCCGTACCATGTCCTGGGTGCCTGTCCAAACCGTACAGGGCTTTCTTCAATTTACACACATGAGTCTCCTTGTCATGTGTCTCAAAACCGAGTGGCTGCTCCACATACACTTCCTCTTCCACTACACCATTCAAGAAAGTAGTCTTGACATCCATCTAGTGTATCTTCCATTTCATCGTTGCAGCCAGAGCAATATTGTTCTAATGGAAGTGTATCTAGCTACAGGTGCAAAATTTTCTTCATAATCTATTCCTTGTTTTTGGGAGAAGCCACGAGCCACAAATCTTGCTTTGTATTTCTCTATGCTACCATCTTGTTGCAACTGCAACTGTTTTCCCAAATTTTTGAAATTTTGGACCCTCCTCTTAACTTTTATCTTGCCTAAAATATTGTTTGGATCCATGAACTCTGTTTTTGTTTCACCTCTACTGCATGTTTGGAATGTCTTCATGCTTTTCGGAAGGTTGCTTATGTCTGAAACTGTTTGAGCTGTGGAATTTGGAGACTAGATTTCAGTTGTTTCCCATTTGATCTGCACTTTCTTTCTTTGATATCGGAAGTTTAAATCATTGTTTTTGCCGCTGTTTTGGAGGTGAAACTGGTTTTTCTTTGCTGCCCGGCTGAAAGTCTTTTGGAACTTATCGTTTTATTTTGGTTTCTCGAAAATCATTCAATCATTCATCGAAGCCGTATTTCCATTCGGGGTCACTGTTGCGGAAACTGAATGGTGACTTTTTCTAACGAATATTTTTGATTGACCAATGCTGTGATGTTATTTTGACTTTTTTTTTCCATATCAGAAGGTTCTACAACTTTGATCGAGAGTGGTAGTTTGATTTCCTTCCGCCATTGCGGCTCCTGAGTAAACTAAGTATTCTCTTTGTAGCCGTCCCACCTGCCGATGTTTGGTTTGGTTTCGTCGTTATGTTTTTATTAGTCGTGGAGTCCGTAGTCTTTCCGTCTTCTGCCATTACGGCTGCGTACTGTGCTAACCTCCCGACGCTATGTTGCCTTGGTCGCAGACGACAGGTTTTTGCCCGATGCCTTAGTGTTTAGTCTTTCGGACGCCGATAGGCTTATTGGTCCTCCGGAACTCGTTGTCCATCTGAAGCCCTCCGTTGCGGATGTTCCTTAAACTTTTCTCCCGATGTTTTAATGGTTCTAGCTGTCGATGAGGTTTTCCCACCTTTTTGTGAGTTTTTAACTTTTCTTTGGGCGGTAGTGGTTTCTGAGTTGTGTCAGAGGTGTTGCGACGAGAACGCAGTACAGGGCCTCATTTGATATTTAGTTTATGGTTAGTGTGGTTATGTTTGTTGAAAAGAGGCAGTCCAAGTTAATGATGCATTTTTTTTAACTGCAGGTAGGTTTAGGGGATGATTCAGACTCCGGCTGCAAATGTGACATAGCTGGAAGACCAAGCAGGAGAAAGCTGGCAGAGAAGCGATAGCCAGAGATACGGAATTGCTAAAGGGATAGATAAAGACAAAGCGGAATTTTTAGCAACAGGGTCTGGGTTTTGAAAGATTCATCAGTTACTAAGTTGGTTCGGTTTTATGAAGTACTCATAAATCTTAATCTGAAATGTAATGCATTATGCGCATCATAAGCGTTCACAAGAAGACAAAATTGTGAAACTAAACGTTTTGGGGGAGCCCAAGAGACATTCGTGGGAATCCCAACAGTTTGGTTCTTTTTGTATAAATATAGAAGATTTCAAGAAGGAATGGGGAATTTTTCCCAGTTAGATTAGTGAAGACATATTGTAAGAAGAATTATTTCCTTTTGCAATAGATAATTACAGTTTGCCTGTTGGAAAAATCTTGGTGGAATGTTCAAATGTTATGCTATGGATTCGTTGAAGAGGAACTATTTCGTTTTCAGCTTTGTGTTGATTAACTGTGAGATCGTTCTAACTCTTAGAACCTATGTTCTTGTCTAAATGATTTCTGGTTTATTTTATGAAAATTACCACCATGAGTAATGAATGTTGTTCATAAGCAATTGGCTATTTGGTTGTTTAAATATCTTCGCCTGTTCATGTGTTTTGGAAGAAATATCAGCTATCTGTAATTTCTCTTTATTATGCATGCACAAAATACGTTACTCATTAATAAGTGACAATCTTGCTCCCTGGGGATAGGTAGGTAGTTAGATTTAATTTCTTGCTGTGTGTGATTTAGATGCATGAGAGCCTAAGATGAGAGGTAAGAACCTGCGCATCACATTGTGAACACTCCTTGCATTCTCAATCAATCTGCATTTTAGATAGGCACTTGCATATCATACTTAAAGTCAAAAAATACAAAAATATACACGGTGGACCGGGCCGCAACCGGTAAAACCTTTTATTTTTGTTACTTGACCTACGATAGCCGAACCGCAAACCGGACGGATTCCCTACACCAAACAGTCATGGGCTAGTTGGGAATGTTGACTAGGGAGAATCCCTTACTGTTGTTGCCTACGAATTTCTAGGCCTCAACAATTTCTGGCACTAAAAGGAGGGCCGCCAGTGTATGGCTGGCAGAGGAAACCTGTTTTCTCGAAATAACCCCACCAGTGATAAGTTTGAAAGCAGTTTCTGTCCTGATCCAAATACTCAAGAGAATAGGGAACATCTGTTTGCTATGGACAACCAAGTGATAGATGATCTGAGAAGACACACTAGGGAATATGTGAAGAAGATTGGAGGATTACCAATCATTCCTGACTTGCCCAGAAGAGAATATAAAAGGAGAGACCTTCCCATACTGGAAGACTCAGTGTTGGTTGGATATTTGGAAGAACTTGTAGAAACAGCCTTACAGGAGGTGGTTCAGCCTTTGAATCAAGTGGGCCTAGAGACACCTTACTGTACACCTGTCCGTACTCCTGTTCATTCACCACCTCACTCTCCACCCAGACTCATGGCAGGCGTAAACGTAAATCAGCCACCCAACCTACCAAATCCACCACTTGCTTCGAAAGCTAGGTCGCCTTTAAACCTAACACCTCCGTTGCATGACTTACCTCAAGCCTTTGAGAAGATGCTGCCTAAGTTTGATCCAAATGAGAAGGTTCTAGTTGATGACCATTTACAAAGTTTTTATTTGGCAGTAGAAGGATTAAGGGCTAGGGAACATGAGGATGTAGTTTGTAGACATTTCCCACACACCCTTAAAGGTGTAGTAGCATCAAGGTATTTTGGTTTGCCTGCAATTTCTATCCCAAACTGGGATACTTTTGAAAGGATTTTTAGAAGTAAGTATGCAACTCAAAAAATGCATGCAGCTCTCATGAAAGGGCTGTACGCCTTAAAGAAAGAAAGAAAAGAGAAGGTGCATAATTTTACCCAAAGATTCGCGACCTATCTTAAGAATTTTTCTGAAGTTGACAAACCCTCGGATAAGGTCCTGATTGAATATTATACCTCAGCTCTAGGACCTAAGTTGTCCATGTTTGCCAAAATGAATGCCAAACCTATGCTAGCAGAGACTTATGAAGAAGCGGAGAAGGTAGAGGCCAAAAAAGAAAGCATTGAGGATTATCCTGAGCAGTCAGGAGAGAAAAATGTTGGGAGAAAAGCTTTGTTATTTACTAAGCCTAAGGAGGAGCAATTATCAAATTTCGAGCGAATGGCAAAAATGATGTAGAAACTCTCTAACAGAATCATAGACTTGGAAAAGGACAAGGAAACCCAAAATTTCTATAAACCTTATTACAAGAAAAGGGAAGACAATAATCAATCCCAACCCCCTCCGCACAATCTTTCATCTATGAACTTAACAGAGGTAGGAATGGATAACTTTTGCACTTTCCACCAACAACCCTGTCACATACCCCAATTTTGTAAAAAAATGTTAATTGTTTTAATTTGATTTCCTAAGAGATTATGTTAAATTTAATGCTAAGTAGGAATTGATGACTCAGCAGAGTCAAAAGAAGTGGAATGTAATTCTGAATATTTTATTATTAATAAATAAAAAGTGGAGACAACATCTTGGGAGAGCTGTTAATAAGAGTGTTACTGGTCAAACTGGTGGAAGGAACTAGGTGGACAGCAAAAGACAAGTGGCAGCATCCTCAAACACTTCCTATGTTGCAGGTGGGAACTTCCCTACATTTGGGGTCATGATCCCCCAAGAAAGTGAGATCAGAGTAGGTGGCTCAATAAATGAAAACTAACCCAAAAAGACCTAGGCAATCTTTTCAAAGTACCTAATGAATAGAGCTGGGGTTGCTCAGATAATTTCGAGGAGAAGAATCATAGAGCTCAAAAGCTCCATATCGAATGAACATTTTAGAACTTAATGAGCTAAAATCACAACTAAAAGAGTTAATAGATAAGAAGTACATTCGACCTAGTGTGTCTCCTTGGGGGGCACCGATCATCTTTGTAAAAAAGAAAGACGGAACTATGCGACTATGCATAGACTACCGTCAGCTAAACAAGATGACTATTAAAAACAGATATCCGTTGCCCCGCATAGATGATCTGTTTGATCAACTACGTGGAGCCATGGTGTTCTCAAAGATAGACTTGAGGTCAGGATATCATTAGGTAAGAATTAAGGATGAAGATATCTTCAAGACAGCCTTTAGAACAAGGTATGGACACTACGAGTTTGTCGTAATGCCATTTGGGATTACCAATGCCCCAGCTATCTTTATGTGCTTAATGAATAATATAATGCATAAATACTTAGATAAATTTGTTGTCGTGTTTATCGATGACATCTTAATTTACTCTAAAACGAAAGAAGAACATAAAGAACACCTAAAGATAGTCTTACAAGAGTTGTGAGAACAACAACTCTTCACGAAGTTTATCAAGTGTGACTTCTTTAAGGATGAAATCCAGTACTTAGGTCACGTAGTGACTAAGGAAGGGATTTCAGTCGATCCTGAAAAGATTCAGGCAATTGAAGATTGGCCGGTTCCAAAAGATGTAATGGATGTTAGGTCATTCATGGGAATTACTGGTTATTACCGGAGATTCATTGAAGGCTTTTCAAAAATAGCAAAGCTGATCACTTCTTTGCAAAAGAAAGGCAAGAAATTTGATTGGAACTCAAAGTGTGAAGAAAGTTTTAAGAAATTAAAAACCTTATTGACTAGTGCACCTATTCTAAGAATAACAGATCCTAATAAGGACTTCGTAGTATGCACTGATGCCTATAATGATGGTTTAGGCGGTGTTCTAACTCAAGACGGGCATGTCATTGCCTATGAGTCTAGGAAGTTAAAAATTCACGAAAAAAATTACACAACTTATGATCTAGAACTTGCGGCTGTTATACATGCCTTAAAAATGTGGCGACATCATTTAATAGGTAGAAAATTTATTCTAATGACTGATAATAAGGGACTAAAATATCTTTTAGATCAGCCTAACTTAAACGCTAGGCAAGTAAGGTGGTTCGCCTTCTTGAGTGAATACGATTTTGAAATCCAGCACATAAATGGTAAAGAAAATAAGGTGGTTGATGCATTAAGTAGAAACACAAAGCTGAACTTTACAGCAGCAATCAACACTTATGCTTTTGATTTAAACGAACAGCTTAAAGAAGGGGTAAAACAAGATGAAAATTATCAGAAATTGCAAATTACAGTTAAGGAAAAACCTACAGAAAGCTTAATAAAAGGTTATAGTTTAAATGAAAATGGATTTTTATTATTTAAAGATAAACTATATGTGCCTAATGTACCTAAGGTTAAGTTGTTAATTCTGGACGAAGTCCATAAAACACCTTACTCAGGACATCCAGGTTACCAAAAGACTGTAACCATGCTAAGAAAAGAATATTTTTGGCCTAATATGAAAGCTGAGGTAGTTGAATACATTGCTAGATGTTTGGACTATCAACAAGTGAAAACCGAACACCAACATCCAGCTGGTTTGCTACAACCTTTACCTATTCCTAGCTGGAAATGGGAAGTGATTAGCTTAGATTTTATTACTGGACTGCCAAGAAATCAGAATCAAAATGACTCTATTATGGTGGTGGTTGACAAATTAAGCAAAGCAGCACATTTCATTCCTGTTAAAACTACTTACAAGGCTGCTAATATAACTGATATATTCTTAAAGCATTTTTTCGGTTACATGGAGTACCGAAAGTTATAATTTCAGACAGGGATCCTAAATTCACAGGAAATTTTTGGAAGTCCTTGTTTAAGGGATTAAATACAACATTGAATTTCAGTACCTCCTTCCATCCTCAAATAGATAGACAGATTGAAAGAGTGAATCAGGTGCTGGAGGATTTATTAAGGATTATGTTAAAGATCAGCCAGGTAAGTGGGAAGACTACTTACATCTAGCAGAGTTTGCATATAATAATAACTATCAGTCATCAGCTAAGTTTAGTCCATTTGAAATTTTATATGGATGTAAATGCAACACTCCTATCTCGTGGAATAATCCAATAGATAGATTGGTGTTAGGACCAGAATTATTGAAGGAAATGGAGGAAATTGTGAAACAAATGCAGGAAAATTTGAAGGTGGCACAGGATCGGCAAAAGAGCCAAGCAGACTTGAAAAGAACTCCCAAGGAGTTCCAGGTAGGTGAGCATGTATTTATAAAGGCAAGGCCAAAGAAAATCTCTCTAAGACTGGGGAGTTGTGCAAAGTTAGCACCACGTTACTGTGGTCCGTTTGAAATTTTATCTAGAATTGGTCAAGTTGCATACCAGCTAGCATTACCACCTAACTTGAAAGTACATAATGTTTTTCATATCTCTGTTTTGAAAAAGTATGTTCATGATGCTACTCATGTGGTTGATTGGAATGTTGTACAGGTGGAACTAAAAGGAGAAATTCTGGTGGAACCGGACTGTATCCTCCGGAGGAGGGAAATTACTCCGCAGAACCGCACCATTGGACAGGTGAAGGTGCAATGGAAGCACCTTAGTCCTGAAGAGGCCACCTGGGAACTGGAAAGTAAGATGCGGGAGGCATACCCGAATCTATTCCAGGAGATTATAGAGGATGAAGAATAAGTAACATCGAGGACAATGTTACATTTTAAGGGGGTGTGTATGTCACATACCCCAATTTTGTAAAAAAATGTTAATTGTTTTAATTTGATTTCCTAAGACATTATGTTAAATTTAATGCTAAGTAGGAACTGATGACTCAGCAGAGTCAAAAGAAGTGGAATGTAATTCTGAATATTTTATTATTAATAAATAAAAAGTGGAGACAACAGCTTGGGAGAGTTGTTAATAAGAGTATTACTGGTCAAACTGGTGGAAGGAACTAGGTGGAGAGCAAAAGACAAGTGGCATCATCCTCAAACACTTCCTATGTTGTAGGTGGCAACTTCCCTACATTTGGGGTCATGATCCCCCAAGAAAGTGGGATCAGAGCAGGTGGCTCAATAAATGATAACTAACCCAAAAAGACCTAGGTAATATTTTTAAAGTACCCAATGAATAGAGCTGGGGTTGCTCAGATAATTTCAAGGATAAGAATCATTCAGGAGGAATGCACTTCAAGGAATTCATTGGGGAAAAGGGAAAATTGTAAGGAAGGTGTTTTGAGAGATAATCTGCAGTAACTTGGTTTGATACAGCTTGTTAGCTGGGAGAATTTACTAATGAGTTCAGGATTGGTATTGAGTCTGAAGACTGGTACTTGATTATTGCTGCACCTAGTTCCAGCCAGGGAGACCAGAGCAAGCTCGGGGGTCCTGAGGATTAGCTGTTTGAGCACTCTCCAGGAATTAGTAGGGAGGAACGGCCTCCCATTGCTGTTGTCGTCCAAGCTCAAGAACAGGTTCTGCCATCTATTAATCTTTGTTTTAATATCTGTGTATGATTGAATGTTATGTTTGCAGTTTATGTTGTAAAGACTTAGATGGTGTAGTAATGAAGTTATTATTTATTCTTAGTATGATTAGTAATAGAATCATTTGATGAGAAAATAAAATCCTTACCTGTGTTTTTCCTCGTCTGAAGTGATTCAGACCGTACTCCAGCACAAGTGGTGAAATTATAAATAAAGATTGTATGATGAAAATGTAGAATAAAATGATTAGTGGAATTACATAATATTTACTTTTGTTTTGTTATCAGAAGAAATATCTTTTGTATCAGGAGTAGTATTAAACCTGGACTAAAACTGTCAGTTTATTAGAAACAGAGAAATAAGCTATATTATTTACTGACAGTAGCATGTATGGGTAGATTAAACAATTTTGATACAGTATTTACTTTTAGTAATCTTATGGCTTATTTGAATTCAAGGAAAGAGTATAATAGTTAACTAGAGTAGGGTTAAGCTAAATAAAGATACTTTACAACTTTACAGTCTACTTCTTTCCAATTTAAACTACTACATGTATAATAATCTAGTTGAAAGAAAGAATAGCTAGAATCTTGATTTACTTCTACAGATAATCTAGTTGGTATTAGAATTTACTTATGGATAGTAATGTAAGTTATTCATTCATTCTGTTCTATCTAGTTAAGCTTAAACAAAAATCTTTAACTACTAACCTATTCTTTTTAAGATGTCAACAAATATAGAACATAGTTAGTTTTTATTCATTTATTTTATAAGTATTAACTTTGTAATATAAACAAGATAATCTAGAATACAGAGAGTACTTTCTATAAATTATTTAGTGCAGTAAGTAAAGAAAACAATAATAAAATATTATTTTATTTTATGATTATAAATAAATAAAGAACAAGAGTAATAATTATATCATTATAAGAACTATATTAAGATGTAGGTAAGTAATGTTTATTTCATTATAGTAAACAGTAAACAAATACAAATTCTGTACTCTCAAGCTATATCTAACAGATACAAAAGTACTTTAGTAAAAACATCAAATCATTATATTCTGAAGGGTAATAATTATATAACAACATTTATAACTCTCTTAAATAAAGTATTGTACAGAAAACCCTAGCAAATAATTTAAATAGTATTACAGAGTAAAACTTCATGGCCATAATGCGCAGCAAATAACCAATAGAGTGACAATATGTTTGATTAACGAGCTTAACCAAAACATTATACAACATAAGCAATAACCTTTTAATTACCGAAGTACATTATAAATAAGATAATTTTCAAGAGAATTGTAAACACTTTTTATATGGCCGAGTTAGGGTAATACCCTACGATTATCAAAATATACATCAAAGATAACAACTGAAGAGTATGTACTCACAGCCTTAATCGAATTCACAGAGTGAGGCTTTCACAGCCTTCCCACCTTTTTACATTTTTATACAGTAATAGAAATAAAAACTAATTTATACAGTCACGGCCGGAGCCAGAGCACCTCGCTTCATGCAAGGGTCTCATCTTTCATTAAAAACAATAAACCAGGTAACAGGATAAACCAAAACAACAAGGGTTGCAGGCCACGACGCATCAACCCACAAATGTCCCCAAGGGACCAAACAAGGAGGAAATGCCATGGTTAAACCAGGCTTATCATAACCCAACAAGTCGCCGCAGTCTTGCACCAGGTTCACAGAGAAGGAGAGACAGGTTTATACTTGCGATTCATCGTACAATTTTGTCGTTAATATCCTGTACTGAAATCAATTTAAATAAAAATAAATAAATAGTTTTGTAATGAAAATCAAAACTAAAAAAACTGGTGGTGCTTACCTTAAAATTTCACCGAAATATAATCTCCTACGAGAAGAAGCGCTACCACCAGCACGAATAGGAGGGAGCCTTTCATCAGCTGCAAGGAAGACGGAGTTACTACACAGCTTAGACTACTGATAGTAGAGAGATTCAGTCATCGGCCCGACAAGGTAAAAACCCTAGAGCCGTAATGTTACTCAATCCAAAAGAACACTCAGTACATTGCGAAACCTATACTACAACACTCTGAAATGAAGAACCACACTCGCATTGCCAAACTAAAGAAGAAGGGGACTGTTTACAGTCAAAGGGTTCGGGTTCGAACTAGCTGAGACAGCGAAACCCTGAAGGAAGAACCGCTAACTTATGTCCAAACAGCAACACTTTGGAATGACACTTCTTTACTGTGCTTTCGGACAAGCCCACGAGGAAGATAACGAGCTAGGAGAATACCATTGCAAAGGAGCGGTGCGTCAAGGGTGCACCAACACCATCGCAGAGCGACAGGAGGCCAAAAACTACGGAAGGGATAATGAGATTAGGGTTCGAAGGAGAGTCCTTTTTATCCATGCAGCACACGGCCACAATGATGCCACATTACCATGTTAATAATTTACATGCTGTGGGTAGAATTGTATAGTCCCGGTGATGGTGCTACCAAGAGAATGATTTCCAATCATTTGGTATATCCAAGGTTCCACTTTAGCTCTATTTGCAATATCAATCCACCATGCACATAGTATGGAAAACCTAATAATCATTACCATAAACTTTGTTAACAAACATCGAGGTCGTGGGGGATCTTACGACCCTTATACTTTATAAAGTATGGTTTCATAAAACATAAATCAAGTCTAGCCTTATTTACATCATGGCATGGCCTTTGCATACCCCTTTTTCTATGCTATGCAACGTTTTCCATCAAACATTTTAATCACGATAATAATAAGAGTTTTGTAAAGTATACTATAAAAAGAGAGAAGAAACGTTTATTCTCCTAGTGAGAACTTACTCACAAGCAAATATTTTCTTTCATCAAATAGTTACATAAAGTTGGTAACATTGTTTTATAAGTATACTATTGGTTGATGGAAAGGAGATTTATAGAATCAAATTATGGCAACTATCCTAGTGTTAATATTAACCTCAAAGGCCTTATTTGTGTTTTTTGTTAAAATAGTAAAGTTTGGTAATAAAATATAAAAGAAAATAATAACGTTTGTTTGGCGAATGTATTGCTTAAATAAATGTTCTTAACCAATAAATTGTAACATGACAAAGGTTAAGCCACAAATTTTTTGACATGAGATCCATCAACATAATAGTTATGCCATAAAACTATTATGTTATGCATTCTTTTAATGATTATAGTCCATTAAGGACACACCCCTTTTATATATATGAAAGGGATGGTATAAAAACTGTTTATAGTAAGAAATCTATCTTACTAAACATAAGCTTTAGTTATGCTTTGGAGCAGTTGTTGTGTAAAACCCTAAATGGGTATACAAAGGTGTTAAGCATTTTCAGTAACTATCAGACTTTAACAATAAACAACTTTTTGATGATTAATAACGCTAACTAAACCATATTCTCTGAATAGGTTATGTGTAAATAAAACTCTATGCATCAACATTAGTATATCTTTCTCAAAGAGCATCTTGAAATAAAGATGTAAATCCATTAAACTTCAAAGTTTGAAAATGGAAACAGTAATACGTAAACCCCTTATCATTATACATTACGATGTAAATGTATTTGAGTACAAATGGAATTAAACCATTGATTTTATAACTCTGCCATTCTGACTTTGCATGTAAAGATTTAGTTAAGGCATTTTTACACTTGACGACTATGATGAATATCAAATAGTTTAGTAAACATTAAGAACTACAATTTTACATCTACCAGAAAGAAGGACAGTTTAATGAGTTTACCTCAATAAGCTTTGGTAATTGTTTAGCATTGATATTCTTTACTGAGTTATTTTTGTGCAACGAACTTATGTCTGATTGCTTTAGAATTAATGACAGGCAGCACCCGAACTTCTTACCTGTAGTCTGTAAGAATAGGAAAACCTTCTGCATTAGCTCGAAAGCTAAGTAAGCCCAGAATTTCATGACAGTCCCACCGTCGTGGTCGCAAAGAGAAAACAAGTCAGTAAACTAAAAAGAATTGTTCTATCAGGAAAACATAACCATATAGATAATTCAGATAATAAATTCAGTAACATATAACTAATTTAATAATTAGTTGACTGCATTTATGAAAATTATATGCATTTTAAAAATTTTAAAATTTTCGGAAAATTTGGGGTTTTGACAAACCCCATTCTGAAATGAATTGTCCTCAATGGATAAACTCAATGACGTTGGTTATGAATCAGCTGATGGATTCTAAATTAACAGAAGATAAAGATGAAGAAGGGAAAGACAACAATACATCAACGAAAAAACAGGAGGATGAGACCATGGTTTTATGGGACTGTGTTTCATTGTTTGATGCCGAGGAGGAAAAGGATTTGAGACATGAGGGCATCCAGGAAGCAAATGTAACGACGAGAAGCCAGGAGTTGATTAAGGAAAACAATCTTATGCTCCTGAAGATCAAAAGACTTCAAAATAATGTTAATAAATTCCAAAACAACCCCCCAACTAATAAAATTCCAGAATTTACCATCACCAGTCAATATCCTAGACATACCAATATGTTTGCTAAGCCCAATGAAGAAAAGATAAATAATGTTAAACCAAATCTCACCGAACATAAAATGGATTATGACATTGTGGAAGATATCAAAAAGGTAAGGGCAAACATCTCATTATTTGAAATGTGCAAGGTGCCGCAGCAGAAAGACAAGCTATTGAAAGCACTTGAAGTATTAGAGGAGAGGCTGCCTACTGACAATCAGCCCTAGGAGGAAGAAGAAATTGGTGAAGCAAGTATGGGAGGTAAGCCTAAAAGTAAGAATCCACCTTTTCTCCTCACATTTGAAATTTTCAACCACAACGTACATGCCACTGTTGGTTTGCAAAAAGATAAATGGGCAACCCAAACCATCTACTTGGAGGGTCATTCAGTTGGATAGAACGAACGTGAAAGTAATTGGGGAAATGGAGGATGTTCTTGTTCGTTTATCTTCGAATGATAAGGTGTGTCAATTTATTGATATTGTGGTGGCTGACATACCGAAAGCTTATGGGCTTGTTTTGAGCAGGGATTGGTCAGCAAAGTTGAACGGATATTTTGCTTCGAACTGGTCACATCTGTGGCTACCATATAAAGGAAGCCGAAATAAAATTAAAGTTTTGAGGGAGCCCCACATGAAACATAATGTTACTCAATTCGAGGGTAAGAATGAACCAGTGGATTTTGTTTTGGGAAATTACTTTATTGAGCTGGAACCAGGAAATTATCAAGCGAAAGAAGCCAGCGACACATCAAACGCTCAGCCTAATCTCCTTTGGTTTTCACAGGCTGATGAAATTGACTGTAAAATAGTAGACTTAGCAGTAGAAGTAGATGTTAATTCTTGCACAGTAGTTAGTGATTTTTGGACACTTTTCTTTGATGGTTCTAAAACTTTAGAAGGGTCGGGAGCCAGCTGTGTATTGATCAGCCCTAAGAAAAACAAGTATTTTCTTTCACGTAGGTTAGAGTTTGAATGTACCAATAACACAGCTGAATATGAGGCATTAGTTTAGGGAATAAGGAAAGCAATTGAATTAAAAGTAAAGAATCGGAAGTGTTTGGGGACTCTGAAATAAATGTAAAGCAAATTCGAAATCAAATACATTGCATTTCTCCTCATTTAAAAGCTTATCAAAAGGAAGTATGGGATTTACTTAAAGGTTTTAATGCATTTAACATTGTATCAATTCCAAGACTTAAGAATGCAGCAGCTGACTTGTTGGCCACCTCAGCTGCAAGGCTTGTGCCTTCTAATAATCGATGCTCTGTTGAATTGCTTTTCAGGCCTTCAGTTCTAGACATGATAACCAATCTACGTGTGTTTGATGATGATCAGCAGATTATAGAATGCTTGACAAATGACGAGACTTTCAAAGGGGCAATTATTGATGATGAAGAACATCAGGCTGAGTTTAAATTCGATAACTTCATTCCTAAAGGAGTCAAGACTTTAGAATGAATGTTTGATCTAAACGAGAAATTTAAAAGACCAGTGAATGTGAAGACTCATAGCTTGTCTCTACAATTCGAGCTGATTAACTTGGGGACTGAAAGGGAGCCTAAATATGTGAGTTTGGGAAAGTGTTGCTCCCCAGGTGAAAGGAACAAGTTTATCAGTCTTTTCAAACAATACAAAGATGTTTTTTCCTGGACGTATGAATATCTAAAGACATATGACACCAATATTATCTAGCATGTTATCCCCATCAGATTTGGAATCAAACCATATCAGCAGCCTTTAAGGAAAATGCATCCAAAATTAGAACCTTTAATCCAGAGTGAAGTCAAGAAACTATTGGATGCTAGGATTATCTTCAAGGTTAGACACTCGGAATGGGTTTCAAACTTGGTTCCAGTAAGGAAGAAATCCAGAGAAATCAGGCTTTGTGTGGACTTCAGAAACTTAAATTGAGCTTCGGATAAAGACAATTATCCTGTTCCACCCATGGAGCAGATATTGCAAATGGTTTCAGGTTTTGAACTATTCTCTTTACTAGATGGATTCTTAGGCTACAATCAAGTATTAGTGGCCGAAGAAGAAAGACTTAAAACAACGTTCAGAACCAGGTGGGGAAGTTTTGCTTACAGAAGGATGCCCTTTGGACTCATAAACCCTGGAGAAACTTTCCAGAGGGCTATGGACATAGCTTTTCGCGGCCTGATTGGCCATAGTGCTGTAGTATACCTCGATGACATCACGATATTTTCAAAGAAAAGAGAGGAACACGCATTTCATTTAAAGCATATTTTTGAACGCTGCCGAAAATATGGCATCTCACTAAACCCCAAGAAGTGCGTGTTTGCTGTTACAGAAGGTAAGTTGTTGGGTCACGTGGTTTTTAAGAAGGGTATTTCCATAGACCTGGAAAGGATCAAAGCCATCGAATAGATTCCCTTACCCCATAATAAAAAGGGCATGAAGTCATTTATGGGGACAATAAACTTCGTGAAAAGGTTTGTGCCAGATTTCGCACAAATTGTTAAACCTTTGTAGAAAATGGTAAAGCAAAGTGTGCAATTCAAATGGAATGATGTAGAGAAGAACGAATTTAGCAAAATCAAAATAGCTGTTGTGCACACACCCTCCCTCAAAAGTCTAGATTTTGAGAAAGACTTTATTTTGTACACTTTCGCATCTGATGATTCACTAGCAGCCGTGCTTACCCAGAAGGAAGACGGGGGAGATGAGTTCCCCATATCATTTATGAGCACTGGCCTGTAAGGGGCTGAATTGAATTACCCAGCTATGGATAAACAAGCTTACGGAGTGTTTAAAGCGGTGAAACAATTCAGGCCATACATACTAAAGAACCGTACAAAGGTCATTGTTCGACGCCCAGCTGTGAGGTCTCTTTTCGTACAGAAGGAGTTAGGAGAAAGAAGAGGCAACTGGGTAACAACTCTACAGGAGTATGACCTCGAATTCAAGCCAGCTTCTTTAGTCAAAGGGCAAGGATTGTGCAGACTGATAACTGAAGGTAAAAACAATGAAGAACATGATTGGGAAGACGAAGCTAAGTTACATCTGATGGATGTGTGCCCCCTTTTCACAGCTCCGGACTCTTGGTATCGAGACCTCATACATTACCTTCAGATGGGATTATTACTGGGACATTGGAATTCCAAGCAAAGAAGAGCATTAAGTCTTAAATCAACCTCCTATCAGATTGTTGAAGGAATATTATTCAGAAAGAACTATGATGGAGTTCTCCTTAGATGCTTAGAGAAAGAAGATGCGAAAAAGGTAATGATAGACTTACATGATGGGCTTGCTGGAGGACATTTCTCCGGAGATACTATAGCTCATAAAATTCTTAGAGCTGGATACTATTGGCCCACACTGTTCAAAGATGCGCACGCTCATGTCAGAAAGTGCGACATCTGCCAAAGGTGTGGTGGAAGATAAGTTAAAGCGGCAGGGCCTTTGAAATCCTGTTATGATAATAGAACCTTTTGAGAAGTGGGGGATAGACATCATTGGAGAGATAAAGCCAAATTCTTCTTTGCAGCAAAAATATATTCTGACAGCAACTGACTACTTCACTCGTTGGGTTGAAGCCATTCCATTGCATAAAGTAAATGAAGATGTGGTCATGGACTTCTTGCAAGATCATATTATGACCAGTTTTGGAGTTCCAATTTCTTTAGTTTTCAATAATGCTACTTATTTTTCCTCGATTAGATTAACTACATTTGCTCATGAAAAAGGAATTAAGTTGCATTACTTTGAAAATTACTATCCACAGGGAAATGGTTTGGCTGAATCTACTAACAAGAACCTGATTAGGATTTTAAAAAATACGGTGATAGAAAATCAGAGGAGTTGGCACTCAGCATTACCAAATGCTCTGTGGACTGACAGGGTCATGCCCAAGACTGCTTTAGGAGTATCCTCGTATACCCTTGTTTATGGAAAAGAGGCCATTCTACCCTCTTCCATAATCGCCCAAGAATCTAGAGGATCAAATAGTGAAGTCTTGCAAATGAGGATACATAATCTTTTGAAGGCAGAAGAGTCTAGAGCCAAGGCAAGAGAACGTTTTAAACAACAACAAGAAGTAGTAAAGAGATGGTTTGATAAACACAAAGCTGGAACAAAAGAGTTTGAGGTAGGAGACTTGGTTCTCAAATGGGACCACCCCCATGATGAAAAGGGAAAACACATGAAATTCCAACAGCTATAGGTAGGCCCCTTCCAGATTGCGACAAAGCTTGGCCCCTCAACCTATAAATTGCAAGATCTACAGGAGTGGGAAAAGAACTTACCAGTAAATGGTTTAGTTCTCAAACCTTATTTTTCATGAGTTTTGTTTTGTTCTGTTACATAAATAATTTGATTTGGCTGTTTATGTGATTGTTTTATTTCTATTTTGTTGTAGTTTAGATCCCATTTGATTTCAATAAGCAAGAGGCAAACTTTTGGTTGCATGGAGAGAATCAGATTTCGGGAAAGTCCTTTAGTATAAGACTGTGTACTATTGTTTTATCTGAAAGAGCTTCTTCTAGTTTAGTAGTTTTCCTGAATGGCTATGAACACATTGAAGTCCCACTTAATCCTTGTAAAATAAACTAGGATCAAAAGATCTGGAATACTATTTTGAGGCTCCATCCATCTCACATTTAAAATTTCTTAGGGAGTGACAGCAAAAGACCCACGGAAAGGAAGCAAGGTAAACAGTATATTATATATAAATGATCCCATGTCAAGAGTTGAAAGACAAAGGTAGATAAGAGTCAAAAACTCCTATAAAAGAATTATGTATGAAAACAAAAGTACTAAGCCATATAAGTACCAAATTGCCAAAGTTCTTCTTCGTCTGTGAGCTGAAAGTTAAATACATCTCTCACACCAAAGTACACTATGGATAGAAGAGCCTGAATATAAAAAATTCAGAAAGAAGGGCATGCAGGAGGACTCACAAAGGACAAAAGTCCAAAAGCACAAAAGTGCAAAATGACATGGGAATGAGGAACACATGAATATTTCTGTTTACCATATGTTACAATCCTGTGGTGTCCAAGCTGGAAGCTACCCAAACATAGAGGTAATAAATGAAACTCACCTTCCTGGCCTCAAAAGAGTTATCTTGACTTAGAAATATGGTTTTCCTTTCTCCTAAATTGGACTATCGTCAATGATTAAAAAGTACATATATTTTCCATTTGGGAAATCTAGACATCTAGAAGAATTCAACATGTTGGTTTTATTGTCAGAACAGTCTGTTACTTAAGGAAGGAGTCATCCAGAGATCTAGGTTCACCAGATAGTCGCCAATTGTTGCAGCTGCAACTGTTTTCCCAAATTTTTGAAATTTTGGACCCTCCTCTTAACTTTTATCTTGCCTAAAATATTGTTTGGATCCATGAACTCTGTTTTTGTGTCACCTCTGCTGCATGTTTGGAATGTCTTCATGCTTTTCGGAAGGTTGCTTATGTCTGAAACTGTTTGAGCTGTGGAATTTGGAGACTGGATTTCAGTTGTTGCTCATTTGATCTGCGCTTTCTTTCTTTGATATCGGAAGTTTAATTCATTTTTTTCGTTGCTGTTTTGGAGGTGAAACTGGTTTTTCTTTGCTGCCTGGCCGAAAGTATTTTGGAACTTATAGTTTTATTTTGGTTTCTTGAAAATCATTCAATCATTCATCGTAGCCGTATTTCCTTGCGGGGCCGCCATTGCGGAAACTGAATGGTGACTTTTTCTAACGAATATTTTTGACCGACCAATGCTGTGATGTTATTTCGACATTTTTTGCCGTATCGAAAGGTTTTGCAACTTTGATCGAGAGTGGTAGTTTGATTGCCTTCCGCCATTGCGGCTCCCGAGTAAACTAAGTATCCGCTTTGTAGCCGTCCCACCTGCCGATGATTGGTTTGGTTTCGCCATTATGTTTTTATTCACCGCGGAGTCCATAGTCTTTTCGTCTTCCGCCATTATGGCTACGTACTGCGCTAACCTCCCGATGCTATGTCACCTTGGTCGCCGACGAGAGGTTTTTGCCCAATGCCTTAGTGTTTAGTCTTTCGGATGCCGATAGGATTATTGGTCTTGTGGAACTCATTGTCCGTCTGAAGCCCTCTGTTGTGGATGTTCCTTAACTTTTTCTCCCGATGTTTTAATGGTTCTAGCTGTCGATGAGCTTTTCCCACCTTTTTGTGAGTTTTTAACTTTTCTTTGGGCGGTAGTGGTTTCTAAGTCGTGTCAGAGGTGTTGCGATGAGAACGCAGTATAGGGCCTCATTTGATATTTAGTTTATGGTTAGTGTGGTTATGTTTGTTGAAAAGAGGCAGTCCGAGTTAATTATGCATTTTGTTTAACTGCATGCGGGTTTAGGGGATGCTTCAGACTCTGGCTGCAAAGGCGACATAGCTGGAAGACCAAGCAGGAGAAAGCTGGCAGAGAAGCGATAGCCGGAGATACAAAATTGCTAAAGGGATAGATAAAGACAAAGCGGAATTGTTAGCAATAGGGTCCGGGTTTTGAAAGACTCATCAGTTACTAAGTTGGTTCAGTTTTATGAAGTACTCATAAATCTTAATCTGAAATGTAACGCATTATGCACATCATAAGCATTCACAAGAAGACAAAATTGTGAAACTAAACGTTTTGGGGGAGCCCAAGAGACATTCGTGGGAAGCCCAGTAGTTTGGTTCTTTTTGTATAAATATAGAAGATTTAGAGAAGGAAAGGGGACTTTTTCCCAGTTAGATTAGTGAAGACATATTGTAAGAAGAACTATTTCCTTTTGCAATAGATAATTACAGTTTTCCTGTTGGAGAAAGCTTGGTGGAATGTTCAAATGTTATGCTATGGATTCATTGAAGAGGAACTATTTCATTTTCAACTTTGTGTCCATTAATTGTGAGATCGTTCTAACTCTTAGAACCTATGTTCTTGTTTGAATGATTTCTGGTTTATTTTATGAAAATTACCGCCATGAGTAATGAATGTTGTTCATAAGCAATTGGCTATCTGGTTGTTTAAATATCTTCGCCTATTCATGTGTTTTGGAAGAAATATTAGCTATCTGTAATTTCTCTTTATTATGCATGCATAAAATACATTACTCATTAATAAGTGACAATCTTTCTCCCTGGGGATAGGTAGGTAGTTAGATTTAATTTCTTGCTGTGTGTGATTTAGATGCATGAGAGCCTAAGTGAGAGGTAAGAACCTGCGCATCACATTGTGAACACTCCTTGCATTCTCAATCAATCTGCATTTTAGATAGGCACTTGCATATCATACTTAAAGTCAAAAAATACAAAAATATACAAGGTGGACCGGGCCGCAACCGGTAAAACTTTTTATTTTTGTTACTTGACCTACGGTAGCCGGATTGCAAACCGGATGGATTCCCTACACCAAACAGTCACGGGCTAGTTGGGAACGTTGACTGGGGAGAATCCCTTGCTATTGTTGCCTACGAATTTCCAGGCCTCAACACATTTGCAACATGCTTAATCTTGTAGATCCACTTGGAAGTCACGACAGACTTCCCTTATGGTCTAGGGACAATATCCTAGACATCATTCTTCATGATCGACTGGTACTCCTCAACCATAGCATCCTTCCATTCTTTCTTTTCTACCGCTTCTTCATATTTGGAAGGTTCTTTATCAATAATGTCACATAGCAAGGCCACATAACCGGAGCAAGATCTAGTTCTTTTCCTCTCTCTGTGTATTTCTTCTGGAGCCCCATATATTTTTGCACCTTGGATAACCTATCATACCCATGCAGGTTTCCTCTTGTGAGGATTCTTCTCTTGGGGTGAATCTATAGGTTCCCGGGGTTCTTCTATTTCTTGATCTTCATCTTGATTTGCATCATTCATAGTTGTGTCTTGAATTCTGAGCGCTTTTGTTTCTTTAGAGTCTTCAACCGGTCTCTTTTTGGATTTGTTGTAAGCTAAATCTTCGTCAAATGTTACATCTCTTCTTATGTCAGTCTTCTTGAATCCTGGGAAGTATATTCTGTAAGCTTTTGAGCTTTCAGTATATCCCACAAGTATACCCTTCTTTCTAGAAGGATCTAACTTTGTCCTCTTTTCTTTTGGAATGTGTATGTACACAGGACAACTGAATATTCTGAGATGGCTAACTTCTGGTTTCTTGCCAAAAAATACTTCTTCAGGTGTCTTGTTCTCGATCACTATGTGTGGAGTATGGTTCTATACATACACCGTTGTTCTGGTAGCTTCTGCCCATAGATGCATGGGAAGATCTTGATCATGAAGCATTGCCTTTGCAGCTTCCATGATCGTTCTATTCTTTCTTTATACAACCCTATTCTACTGTGGATTGTATGGAGTGGTTAACTCCTTCTTAATCCCTGAATCTCTACATAACTCTTTGAATTCATTTGATGTGAATTATCCACCATTGTCTGATCGAAAGGTCTTGATCTTATTTTCTGTGTGGTTTTCGATCAAGGATTTGAATTCCTTGAATTTGCTAAATACTTCATCTTTTTTATTCAAGAAGTATATCCATGTTTTTCTAGAAAAATCATCAATGAAAGAAACATAGTATACATACACGCTTAATGAGATGGATGACATCGGTCCGCATACATCGGAGTGAATGATTTCCAAGATTCCTTTTTCTTTTCTTTCGCTACTTGGAAATGTCTTCTTTGTGTTCTTTCCTTTCACACATCCTTTGCAAAATCCTTCATGTTTTGTCTGTATTTATGGAATACCTTCAAGAGCTTTGCTTGCAAGTGGTAGTGCTCTGTAGTGTACATGTGCAAGCCTTCTATGCCAAAGTTCATTGGGCTCTACTGAGTTATGAACCAAATCTTGTTCTGGTTGGCCCTTCAATTTGTATAAACCTCCTTCTTGTTCCCCAATCACTACTGCATCATCAATAGTCTTTGCCTTTGGCCACATAAGAACTTGGCCATCTACAATTGAAACCCTCATGCCTTTTGCATCTAATGCAGATATGGAGAGGAGGTTCTTCTTTAGTCTCGGTACAAACAAGACATCCTTCTTCTTCATAGACTTTCCAGATTCTAGAATATAGGAGGATTCACCACTACCTTTTATTGGATACTGGTAGTCATCCCCAAGTTTCACCTTGTGAGGTGACTCATGTTCAGATAGTTTCCCAAAGGATTCTTTGAATCCTATCATATGTTTGGAAGCCCCACTGTCTATAAGCCAATCATTGCTTCCATGTGTGATGGTTCCCGTGAGAGCAAAAATCAGAACATATTCTTCTTCACTTGAAGAATCATCACTTTCTTTTTTGATTCTCTTTGTGGAAGGTTCATCATCCTCTGCAGCACGAGCATGATGTCTTCTCTTGTTTCCCTTCTTCTTGTGAGAGCCATTTTTGTTTCTATGACAATCTCTGGCAAAGTGTCCTCTTTCATCACATGTATAGCATATGAATTTAGGTAAAATCTTGCTAGATCTTTTAGGGTGGAAGTGCTTACCTTTGTGATGGTTTGTTCTGCTTTTCTTGGAGTGTACTATGAGAGCTTGATCTTCACTTCCCATCTTTTCTTCTTAGGATATTATTCGAGCTTCTTCTTGTGAGAATTCTTCCCACAACCTACTAAACTTGACTAGCTTCTTCCTTGCACAAATCCCTTGAATGAAAGAGTCCCATGATCTAGGGAGACCATTCAAGGTGATCATCACAATTTTTGCATTCTCCACTTCTTCATCAAATTCTTCAAGTTGTTCTTTGATCTGGGAAGCCCTTGTGAAATATGACTATATGGTCTCTGCATTTTGGATATTCACATTCTTAAACTGGTTCCTCAAAGTCATCTTCCAATTTATGTTATTTCCTTCAAACAGTTTGGTCAGGGCATCAAACATAGATTTAGGTGTCTTAAGGGAGGCCACCTGTGGTATGAGGTGATCCTTGATTGAATCAGCAATAATCCTCTTAGCCATGACCAATTTATTCTTATGCAAGGCCTTAGCCTCATCTCCCTCTGGAATTGGAACCTCTTCATTGATGTAAGAGTCCAACTCATTTTCTTCCAGTACCAGGGAGATCCTCTACTTCCAAGCTCAGAATTTATCAGCTCCCTCAAGCTTTTCATCAAGCTTGGTATGATGAGACATCTTAACTGAGAACCTCAAATGGAAATACAAGAGATTTAGATCTTACCAATTTGAGAAGTTGAAAACTGGATATGGAGTGGAATTTCTGTAGAGCTGGTTTTCTGGTTCTAGGGAAGATTAGGGTTTGAATTTCTCGGAGTTCTACCCAACCAAAAACTTAGATATTGATCTCTAAACTTCGATTTTGGGGAGGAGATAAATCCAGGCATGAGCTCATTCAAAAATTTCCCTTATGTGGGAAGCCCTAATTTCCGACAGTAGTGTAGGGTCAAAAACTGAAAATGCTCAGAATCAAACTTTGTTTCAACAGAAAGATGCGCCCTAGAGAGGAGAGTCATCCCAACCTCCTTTTGCTAAAAATATATGGAGAGAGATCCAAAAAGTAGGAAGCCCTAGCTTCCGCAGCTACATAGTGTATTCTTCTCAAGTTAGCTCTGATACCATGTTAGATTTTTAATATTTAAGCTAGCATTATCTTAGAATCTTTAACTGAGAGAATAACAAGCACAACAATAAAACACAAGAGACAATAGACACACAGATTTTCCTCGGGGAAACCATAAACAAGAAAATCCCGCAACTTCCTCAGAGATAGAATCAACACCAAAAGTAAAACCCAAAAATAGTAAGATGATCTCCTGACAGTAGTAGTCTCTCTCTCTTGTCCCAACTTCTTCTTTCTCTCTCAGTTATGTGCTACAACTGAGTGTGAGTGAATGTCTGATAAATAGAGAGGCTGACTCTCTATTTATATTAATTCCCAACTTGACAACAACTCACTAGGGACGACTTCTCTAGGAGAGTCTAATAACCCTAGGTCCCGACAGCTGCGGGGACTTTAACCCTTGATCAATAAGGAGGGTTGCCCTCCATGACTTTACATGACTTGTTTACATTATTGAATCTCCCGATAGGAACATCGGGGCATGACATGACTCAACTACATTATAGATACTTCCCAGCATAAACATCGGGGTACAATACATAAAATATACAAGTGAATACATTCCAAAGTTACAAATACATCAACAAAATCTAGAAATATGTGGGATGAAATTAAGGAGCCCGTGTTTTCCCAAAACACTACAACCAAGTGTTCTTTTACCTGGATGTGTTGAATAAAGATTGGTGGTTCATATTAAGACACAATCCTATATCTAAACATGTTTCTTGAGAACAATAGTGCTATCATGCCAACCGATGAAGATAATGAGGGTGATAGCAACAAATAGTGATATGTACAAGTTTGATTTCATCATTTATAGATTGAGATATGATTTTGTTATTGTTATGTTTGGTTATCTAATTATTTTGTTTTGTCTCATGTTATGATGGTGGAAATGGAAAGTAGATTATTGGATGCAGTGTTTAAAGAAGTTGAGTTGGTTAACAACCAATATGATGTGAAATATGTTTCACGTTTATCAAGTAATTTGTGATTGTATGGAATGATTGTATGCCATTCTCCATAGTTAGAGATGATCTTTTTTGCTTTCCATTTAGTTAATTGAAGTGTGGTTTTATCATTTAATTTACCGTTATTGTTACAATTGGATCAAAATCAACTAATTAGAGTACAAATTACCATTGATGTTAATCATAATTATTGTTTATTCTAATTTCGACTACTCGCATTTGAATAACATGGTCAGTTTAATGAATATATTATACGTAGTCACTTATATTTTATAATTTAGATACTTAGACACATATAGCTCATTAAGGAAAAAAACTTTTGGCAAGAATAAAATATTTATATCCTTTAAAATTATGCTATAATAAATTAAAAATAACAAACAATATATTTTTTAAAATCCTATATTTGGAATATGCATATTCGTATTTATATGTATTTCAAGTTTCATTGTTGATGGCTTATCCCATTATTTGACTTTTGTTAGCATGGGTCTTGGGAACATGACCTTTAGAAAGGTCAAACTTTTAAAAAATACACACAAACACACACACATGTGTTGCAAGTGTATTATGAACCATTAAGGATATATCAATACTTCACCTTAACCATCAAATAGATACTCATTAATGCTCAACATAATCCATACTCATTAAGTCTCAAGGAAACAATTAACATAATTCAAGGGAATACTCATCATAAATGACCAAAAAAATAATCATCCAAAACATAAAGTCCAAATAAATCATCATAAGGTGCATCATAAAAATTATCAATTGATTACAAGGTATCAACATAACAAATGTCATGCACTAGACTTGTTGTAATCTCTCTCGTCTAAAAAGGGACATGGCCTTGGAACCAAGTCATCATTAGGGATAATTTTTCCTCATATTTGATCCAAATCCATTTTATAATATTCTCCAATCACATTTAATGGAAAATTACATAACTGTCTATCATGTCCCCAATTAAATAATTTCCAAATACGACTACTTGCAAATAATGTTTCACCAACCTACTAGTTCCCTAGGTTGAGATGCAGACATAAATTTTGAAATAAGGGGCTATGGGGCCCAGAGGTAATTTAGTTTACCATATTCACATTTAAACGTGTCACATAAATGATAAATGCTAAGAAAATAAGGTGGCATGGGTTCATGAAGACACTTGGAATCTTGTGGAGGCTTTGGGTGACTAGATTCCCCACACACTTGGCATGGTCTTCATACAAATTCAAACACATGGGTATTGTAACGTTATTAGAGGGTGATGTGGTGTCAAATACCATATAATGAGCCAAGGAATTCAAATTGGTAAAGGAGAGTAACTCCCATGGAAGAGGAAGAGTCTAGAAGACAACGTGTGCCGCTTGGAAGGAGATTCCATGCACTCTATGACAACAAATGATGAAAGATTCCATGACAAGTATGGAAAATTCAGACCTGATTGCCGACATATGACAAATATTAAATGATAGGGATAAAAATATCCACCAATAGGTCGAATTTGGGAGTTATAGGCAGCCATTTGAATTGGGGAAGGAATTGGAGCATGGAGAGGAAGACAAGTGTCATGAGAGTTACTAAGTAACTAAGATGAGTTGGAGGAAGCCCATGGAGGGAAATTAGACCTTACAAGGCCTAATGAAGTTACTAAAAGGATTTCATGAGGAAGTATAATAAATTTTGATCATTTTTCAATTGGCCTTTGGCATTTTGGAGAGAATTTGCTTGTCTATTGCATGGTGAGTGTTCACTCTCCTTGCTTGTGAACCAATTTTGAGGGAGTTGGATTCCTTTCCAAGTTGGTTGATGGAGAGGCCATTCAGAATTATCATTAGAGATTAATTAAGGTTATTTTATTTTATTTTCAGGTTTAATTACCATACATTTTAACTCTCATCTATTCCCTTGTTCTCTCATTTATTCTTCTCCATTCCCCCACACTCTCATGTTGAGGGCGCACTTGTTGGAGTGGTGCTTGCGATTTGATGCGTATATTTGGTGCCCAAGATATGAAATATAATTTATGGATATATAATATCATGTAAATATCCTATTTAATCCAAAATATCATAAATACATGTATGAAAGGCTTGCATTCCCATGCTCTTGAATAACTACTTTTCATGGATTTTGGATTCAATCCCGAAGTAGTTTTATATCAGATTTGTATGAGGGATATTATCTGATTTTGATGATGTTGTGACAGAAATATAAGATGTTTTACTCTGTAATTTCATGTCCCTATGCTTCGTGGATTGAAATCCAAGAAATCCATATCTGAAACTCTTGCAACTCCATGCTATTAAATCACTAGTTTTCATGTATTTGACTCCCATACTGAATGAGTTGTATACCATAACTGTATGAATGGATTTACATGGTGTTTAATAATGTGTTGGAATAAATATTTATGCTTCATATTGTGTCTATATGTCACATCCTGATAAGAACCTTTAACTCTACCTTTCATATGTCAAAATCTAGCTAGTTATGCAGTTTCCCCATAAGCAATATCAATGAAAGTTATAAAATGAACGTGGAGCTCTATAACCAGTTTGTATAGCTAATAATCATGTGTGATGAAAGTCCAAGAGGTATTATATTAGTACCCATACTCTTATTATAAATTTTGGAGGTTTGTACATGAGTTGGGAAGCCCTTTTTGCCTACACCCTTGGGGGGATTTCATCACATTTTCCTAGTAATATTTCCCTTTTTGTCATTAAACCCATAAGGTTTCAAATCAATAAAATCAGATAAAAAGTGTCAATAAACCACCTTGGTATGTTTTAAGACTCACCATACCATTTCCTTTCAAATCTAGGACCATTTGGTGAAAGTTGGAACCCTATAGAGTCATGACTAGTTAAGCTTGAATTTGCCCAATTTGTACTTTTCTCCAAAATCCCAAGTAGGGAAATTACAATGGTATCCGAGCATGGTATTGGAACCTATTGAAGTTATGGATTATAGATATGAGTTTAAGAAACTCATTAAGTCATTTTTTTATGATACAACCATGCAGCTTATGCAAGGGTTCGAATTGATGGCTATCCAACTTAGGGGTAAACTGACAGCAAGGGGTAGTAGTAATTTCCATCATGGAGAGACACATAAGACAATTATTTTTGAGGACTTTGATGATTGGTTGTATGGATTTAGACACAATACGGCAGATTTGAACTCATTAAGGAACAATCAACAATCCGCAAGTATGTGTTATATTTTTAACATTTAAGTTATATGATCTTAGGATCTTATCTAAGAGAATAACAAGCACAACAATCAATCACAAGAGACAATGAACACAAAGATTTTCCTAGGGGAAACCATAAAGGATAAAACCCTGCAACTTCCTCAAAGATAGAATCAACACCAAAAGTAAAACCCAAAGATACAAAGATGATCTCCCGATAGCAGTAGTTTCTCTCTCTCTTGTCCCAACTTCTTCTCTCTCTCTCTCAGTTATGTGCTACAACTGAGTAGTGGGTGATGTATGGCACCATTGTCGATGGCTTAGATGCACTATATAGGGGTAGCAATGATTTTGATTGCACGATTTTTTTTTATTATAAAACCCTTCGATGTGCCCGATATTTGGGTGCATCGGTGTGGTTACATATAACCGCACCGTCGCTAAAGGGCGTTTTTAAATAGAAATAATTTTTTTAAAATATTTTTAATGAATTACATACTGATGCGTTCAATTGTATGACACACACTAGGGTGTTTATTATTAAATAACGCACTTGATTTAGGGTTTCAAATCAAGTGTAAGGGGTTTTTAAATAAAATAATAAAATAATAAATTTTTTAATAACACATAATAAGATGTGTTCGTTTATATTAGACGCACTGGGTAATGATTTATTAGGTAGCGCACTAGGGCATGGTTTTTTACATAACAAATTATACATAGATATGTATATACANATGTATATGTATATATATATACACACATATATACACACATACATATACATATACATATACATATACATATACATATACATATACATGTACATATACATATACATATACATGTACATGTACATGTACATGTACATGTACATGTACATGTACATGTATATGTATATGTATATGTATATATATATATATGTGTGTATATATATATACATATACATATATATATGTGTGTGTGTGTGTATATGTGTGTGTGTGTGTGTGTGTGTGTGTGTGTGTGTGTATACATATACATATATAGATATACATATGCATGTATACATATGTATGTATATATATGTATGTATATATACATATATACATATACATATATACATATACATATACATATACATATACATATACATATACATATACATATATACATGTATGTATACATATACATGTATGTATACATATACATGTATGTATACATATACATGTATATATGTATATACATATACATATGTATATACATATACATATACATACATATACATATATATACATGTATATATGTATATGTATATATGTATATATATATATATATATATATATATTTAATAAAAAATAGTATGGTACATTTGTTGAAACGTCACGCCACAGTCCGTTCTATATTTTAAAACGCATCACGACGACTGTAGAAAAATGTTGCACATCTCAAATGGTTGTTGCAGGTATGTCAAAGTGAGGATTGGATTTACCTTTTCCCTTGGTCACTTGGATTAAAGGCCAAGCAATATGAGAGAACTCCAATATGAAGCTACGATAGAAGTTGGCAAGGCCCAAGAAGTTACAGAGCTTTTAGAGGATTGTCAGGATTGGTCAATCGTGAATGAATTAGATATTGGATGGGTCCACATGTACCCATGTTCATCCATGATGTAACCCATATACCGAATTCTCTACATGCCAAGTGAGAATTTGTCTAGGTTGGCATATAAATTGTGTTTCCACAGGGTACTCAAGGCATGCTTAATGTGATATAGATGTTCTTCCCAATTTCTACAGTAGATGAGGATGTCATCCATATATAATACCATTAAAGAGTTTGTGAACAACTGCAATATATCATCCATCATCCTCTGGAATTTCGTTGGATCATTAGTTAAGCCAAAAGGAATGAGCAACCATTCAAAGAGGTATTCTTTAGACTTGAAATTTGTCTTCCATACATCGGTTTTTTTATTTGGAACTTGGTGGTAACCCGACTTTAGATCAATATTTCTAAAGATCTTAGCACCCTTAAATTGATCAAGAAGATCATCAATCTAGAGGATCGAGTATCTATTCTTAACAATGATTTTGTTCAGGAATTTGTAATTGATATAGAGTCATCATGTCCCATCCTTTTTCTACACCAACACAATTGGACTCCTGCAAGGCGAGGAGCTTGGGTGAATATGTACCTTTTGGACGAGCTCATGATTTTGGCATTTTATTTCCTCATTATCTAGAAGAGAGCACCTATATATTGGTCCATTGGGTAAAGGATAACCCGATATCAATTCTATTGGATGTTTGATGTGGTACTGTAAAGGAACCTTTGTAGGGAAGCAAATATGTCCTTGTACCCTTCTACAATATTGTTGACCTGCTCTGCTATTTATAGAGACCATGTGTCAAGGTTGTGGTGGTTGCAATGACCTTCCATACACCTTCTGAATGAACCATGAAGAGAACAAATTTACCACTATGAGAGATGACCTTCCAACATTGCTTCATAGAGATCAAAGAAATTATAGGTATTTGGGACTACCTTGGGTATCCTGTAGAGTTGGACCTTTAAAATAACAATGAAACTATGGGGCCTAGACTCATAAACAACATGGAATTTACACATATAGGTTTGTCCTAAAATAAAATCACAAAATTTAAGTGGGGAAACATCACACAATACCTCATCTTTGAAGGGCTTGATGTCATATGATAAGTGATACTGTTGACTAATGCGGATATCTAGTTCATAGATCAACTGACTAATGGTGTATGGTTGGGGGTGTTGTATTGTTGAAAACTTAAATATTTTGATGAAGTCAAATGAGATGAGGTTCTTCTGGTTACACTTCCAATAGTGAGATGTAGAGGATTCCCCTTCACCCACAATTGTGAATGGAAGAGACACTCCCCTTCTTCTATCTCCACCGACTCTTCTGGTTGGATCTTTGCGGTTGCAATGGTGGAAATAGGTTTTACACCAATGATATGCTTTCCATTTATTGATATGAATCAGAGTACGAGCCTACGTTTGGATCTAGGTTTTTTGTCTCAATCAACAATGATTACTTTGAGCTACATTCATTAGTTTTTTTCAAGGAAATTTTGTGGATTTCAAACCACTTGCTAGTGTCCTTCTTCAATTTGCATTACCATTCTTTCCTTGTTGCTTGGGCTAGTTGTTATGATTTTGGCCATCCCTGCTCTATCCTTTATTTTGTGTGTTAGGGATCACTTTTCCAATCTTCTTCTGCTGTTGATTTGCAATCCCAAACTCCCACTTATTATTTTTCTTAAACTTTTTCTCAATGTTGACAACATACCGACTAGAAACTCCCAATGATGATATGTCCAGGAAATCCATATCTATCTAAATGTACCTATGCAGGCCACTACGATAATTTAGGACAAAGATCCATTCATAGTCTCTGATACCCATATTTAAATGTAAGGTATGGAATACATAGGTGAAATCCAACACCACTTGGTCTCTCTCTTGGAACAAAGTCATCCACCTTGTGTACTTGACGTTATAGTTTTCGACAGGGTAGAAATCCTCCTTTACGACATAGAAAAAATCCACCCAAGTTGGTTTTGTACTGTATATTTTAGCCTCATCTCTCTCATGCCTCTTGCAGTACTAACAATCCCACCAATATTTGATACGGGGGAGGGACTTAAGGAGCGCGAAGGTGATATTTTTGCTATCGATTTATTTTTGAACAGAGAGGTGACCCTTTGAAATATTTAACCATTTCTCCAAATCCTATACATCTATTTATCTTTAAAATACGGGAATGCAAATTTAACTTATACCATGAAGGGAGCCTCACCTCCGAAACAACTTCTCGTTGAAGGTGCATCTGTTGTTTTCGGCATTCATCGAAGGATTTGGTTGAAACATCTCGATACTTTGTCATGCAAGGGATTCCTTGAGAAATAAATTAATATGATATCTTGTTCCGTCGCCTCTCTTTTCTTCTCCCACCACATGAGGTTGCTTGGGGTGACCAGGGTGGTTTTCCTGAAGCTCAACTAATTCAAGACCTAGCTCTCAATATTCAAATCTCGTTGCAGACATGCATTGAGAAACGACAAGAGGAGATTACTCTGATACCAGTGACCTAGATTATTTGGAGAATGAAATGAAGGAAGTGATATAAAACATAAATACACACAAATATTTTGAATAAAACACACTAGTATAATAAATCCCAAATTCTATCAATGAATGGACTGGAAAAACACTATAAATTGTAAAGCATACAAACTAGATCTAGATGGTGGTAGCTTAACTTTGAAAATAGATGTGTCGGCTATGCTCATCCAAAATAGCTAAGTTACAATGATGCCAGAAATTCCTTTTTAACGTAAATCATAAATGAGAAAACCCTAAACTTCAAAAACCTTAATATTGTGAAATGAAACACCAAAAGGTTTTTGGGCCCCATTGTGGTTAGTTGACACATCAACTTCTTGGGGGTGCAACTTTTGCATACGATCTCGATTTGGGGCACTTAGTATCCTGCCAAAAAGGTATAGCCAAGAAGGACTTAATGTTGTTGGACCAAATAATGACTTTGGTGATTGTTTGGGTGCTGTCGTGGTAGAAATTTTCAATTAGGGCCTCAAAACAACCCTGAAAGATCAATACCTAAAAAATCGTAAAATAACTACCAAACTGGAAAATTGTCTTTGATCTAGTGGACTAGATGGGTGGCCATTGATGTCCATTTGGATGACAAAAGTCCTTATTGTTTCAAAACCCTTCCTAGATAACTTTGTATTCTTAACTCCAGACCATAAACAACATATTTTACACCAAGTTTTATTATATATTAATCCAAAGGTGGGTCAAAATTATTTCTTTTCAATTGAAGGAATGACTATTCCTTTCCAGGAAAAGTTTCTAAAGAATTAAAGCTAGGATTCATACCCATAAGTAAACTAGTAGTTTGGAATCAAAATTACTTATTGACTATTTTTTAAGGAGGTTGTTTATAGTTCTAGATTTTTTTCTCATTTAAGCTAACTCATGATGAAGAAGCATGATGCCTTTGCTTTCCTCATTGTTGTTAGAGATGAAGCAATATAGGGGGCCATTCTAGCCCTTCCTTGTGAGTTATTTTTTGTGTTAGATTTCTATTTTAGACCACCCACCAAAAGAAGGTTTATATATCAGCTTCCATTCCTTTTCCAAACATTGTTTCATTCAATAGTTATTATATGTTGATGGGTTGAAATGAGGTTTTCAACGTTCATAGACGAGTTTAGCTAAAACCCTCTTAATATAGTTCTCAACTTTCATGACTCATTTTCCAATGTTATAGTTTCGACTGTAAGTTTTCTTATGTGTCTTTTAGTATTTTTTATTTTATTTTTTAGAGTGTTTTTTTTCCTTAACTTGGATGTATAAATGTACACTTGGTTGAGTAGAACACACACTAATACTTTTTAAAGAAGATTTTTTGGTATGACATTGCATTATCTTTGACTAAAATGAAAGAAAGTGAACCAAAAACAAATATTAAATTGATTAAAATTGCTTATAGGAAAACCAAAATAGTTTGAAATATTTATTATGACATGTAATCAAGTTGGAGATAATGGTCGTATTTTGAACTAAATACTTAGATCAATAATAAATGCTCACCAGTAATGTGATGTAATAATGGAGCATTTAATGTAGTTGTTAGTATTTAGGTATTTGAGACATGATGTACTCCCTCTCCTACTATGTAATGGGATATTGCATCTTCTAATAGATGTATCAAACCATTTTTTCACATTCATGTGTATTATTGTCCATGCATTTGTGTCTACAATATCACATGGTATCTGAGCCAGAGTGAAGAATAGAATTCAAAAGGAGGTGAACGATCCAAGGGACTATTGTCACTAGAGAAGGCATTGAGGAGTTTCACACACACATTGGACATAAGATAAAGAGGACAAGATGAGTTTCACACATACATTGAACATAAGATAAAGAGGACAAGATGACCTTTTTTGGTAATTTGAAAATCCAACATGGAATCAATTATTGATTTGATTATTTGCCCCCCCCCCCAAAAAAAAGGAAAAAAAAAGGTTTTTTTGTGTGTGGATGAGAGAGCATTGTTATCTATATAGTGAGTCAAAGGATTCTACATTTGTGTATGAAATAAAATTGTGACATCCCACCACCTTTTTTTTGACATCACTAGATAAATGTCATGTACCCAATTAAAAATTTAGAAACATTAACTCCGACTTTCCAACAGAGAGTAAATTGATCACCAAATTTATCCAAACTATGCTTTATTATGTTTACTGTAATACGAATAATATGGTGCATCCCACAAGTATTATTTAGAACCACTGTAATTTTCATGATCCAAACTCAGAGCTATCAATCCCAATGCAATCCCAAAGAATCATTGGATTCAAATCTAGGAGCACTAGTTCAAATTTTCCCACACATAACATTGGATTTCCAACTCTCCCCAAACAAATCTTAAATGAATCAAATTCTCCCACAAACAAATTCAAATCAACTAAAATACACCCTAACTCAGCTAAATGACTCACATACAGAATCTTGGAATGTTGAGACTCATATTAGATAGACATTTTAACTGAGGGTGCAGAAGCATAAAAGTGTAATTTAACAAGCAGATAATATGATCATAACTTGGGCATATATAAATCTTTTTTGATGAAATAAAAAGTGTATCCCACTGTAAATGACACTCCCAATGCAATGGAATGGGTATAAAATCCCATAAACACTCAGAAATGGTCAAACCAGGAAGTGACTTTCGACCCGCTTAACATTAAGATTAAGAACACCCACAACTTTAGAGCTTCCAAACCAAACCCAAATTCTTCCAAATACAATATAATCAAGAAAAATGGCTTAATAACAAACATAAGGGACTCATATGAAGGTTTCATGTTATAAAATTAAGTTTACACAACAAAATCCCAACATAGTTGCTCATAGATAACCGTTTACTCATAGATTCACCAATCCTTGCATATTGGACAACAAATATTGGGGAAAACACTCTAATTTTTATTAAAATTGGGACATCATCATAGATTAGATCAATGGAAGATACAAAAAATTTAAATACAAATAAATATTTGCTACAAAGGGAGTAGAGATGGATTCTACAAAACCACAAAGAAAAGAGGGAGAGTTACTGCTCCAAATGAGTGATTTCCTTCCACTGTTGCGCCCTCCACAAGCATAATTTTAACACCAAAATTAATATATGCAACCAATGGTGATACCTCCATCAAATATAAGTGATTATCAGCCATAAAAAATCCACCAAAATATCTGGATGACAACAAATGTGTCCTACTCAAGTAGGAACCAATACAAACATTACTATCCCGAAACACCACAAACTTCACACTACTTCAACTAGAACTTGAACAAAATCAATATTTCAACCCAACTACTAAACATGAACATAAACATATATAGTATTCTCTCTACAGAAATCTAAAGGTGACTTCTCCTTTGAATAATCAACTATGAACCGCATTGAAGAGATCTGGATGATCTCCTCCTCTATACTAGCTGGGGTGGAACCTATCACCACCGAAACCAATCTACAATTGCAAGGGGAACATATCCCAAGATAGCAAGGGGATCATATCCCAAGCTATTAAAATCCTAATATTTCTCCAATACAGGGATAATTTTAGGGGCGAATTTTAGCCCAGTGGGCTATTTTCCCATGTTTTTCTCCCAAAAAACATTTGCCATTTTGCATTTTTTGAAGCCCTGTTTTGTCCAATTTTGATGGGGTAAAAATTTTTCACCCTAAAAATCGCCAAATTATTATATAAACAATATAAAATCCTTGGAAATTAAAATATTTTTTGAAAAATATCGCCAATCATTTTATAGTTGGCGTTTTAAGAATTGGTAATATTCACCAACATTTATACACTTTTAAATAAGTATGGTTCCTTAAAATCATCCCTGCTCCAATATCACAAAATCAAAATGACAAAAAGCTCCATCCCAATAGACCTGCATCCTTCTTATAGACTTAACTGGGCCTTCCCATTCCTTCTAGAATTATCTCATAACATATTTAATAAAATATTAATAAAGGTTATTTTTATGAGATGATGGGTCCTTAGAACACATTTAAATCCTTTATAATGTCATCTGACCAAATATTACCTTATTCTTCCTTGGAATTTCAAATTAGAGAGGATTAGCTTGCTTTTGGGGGAGTTACACTCCCATGTGGTCCCACCTTCTCCTATAGCACCTTACTTGACTAAATTTAGGACCTGAAACATTTAATAATATGTGATAAGTTTTTATAAGATGTTATAGGACATTATTCTTGTCATATATGTCATATATTTTCTATTTTTATCCCATGGAGTTACAACCCTTGAGATCCCTTCATGAGAGGATTCCTTCCACCTTGTATGGGGGTTACACCACATATTTGGACTCATTCCACCACTAATGTACCCTCCTTGTCCAAATTATCTCAAAATATTACTAAAATTGATTTTTAGGAGATAATGATTCCTTGCTCCATAATTTTTTCCTTTGAACATAGTTTTGCCATAGTGCCTCATGACCCCACTTCACCACTTCACTATTCTTTTTTAATTTTTCCAAGTGACCTTAGACCATTGAATTCCCTAGTCCAATGGAGTGGTCCATATAAATTTTTTGGGAAAATTACAATAAACCATGAGGTGAGTGCGGATTCATGTGCGTAGGAATACTTTTGAGGAGGATTGAAGAGTCATTTCCAGATACAAGTAGTTCAAGTGTTAATGAATAAGAGTATGTAACCATCTTGTGGATAGTGAAATACAAAGTGATCACTGTTAAAACAATATTTGTCGCAAGTACCTAGTCCATGTATTAAGTCATAACAACTGCAAGAGGAGAAACTCCATGGAGTAATAACGCTGTTGTGTGATTTAATGGATGTTGTGAGTTGTAGTTGTAGTTTGAAGTCATCGAGCCATTGAATCATGGAATAAAGAAGATTCCAGCCTTATCCAATTAAAAATGATTTAATTTTGATAGACTATAATTACAAAAATATAAAATACAAGAATTGGGGGAATTAAGACGAAAAAAAATTGAAATTGTTTGTAAAAAAGACAAAGCACATGTTAGCGTATGGTTCCATGTACAATCATAAAGTCACATCTAACCTTTTTATGTATTTCACATTATATGATATAGTTTTTATCCTAAGTGTGTGTTATATCCTATTTTGATGCCTCATTCCCTTATCGCTCGATGAGATTTCCATGCAAGAACAAATATAGTTCAAGAGATGGTTACATCTAGGTACTATATATTTGTATCAATGGTATGGATATAGTTGAAGTGGCTTATGCATTTTTCTATCATGTTTTTGTGTTGTGTCTCATTGCATTTCCTTTTGTTGACTCTATTTCTTTAATAAGACCCTCTTATGGTCTTAAGGTACTAGTATTTTCCTCATGGTAATGATCCATGAGAGGTCTCATCGAAGGTGATGCCATTGTAACAAGGATGATGCAACTTTGCAAACTACAATGATTCCATTGGACCGTTGAAGAAGATAAACTATAATGCGTTTGAACCAACAATGAAGAGAGAATTGACATTTAAATTGCATGAAATTCAAAGAGAACACAAATTGTTGAAGAGGAAATTCGTTGGTTTTGGAGTCATTGTTGGTAATATTACGATTTATTTCTAAGTATTTATCTATTTTTAGTGATTTTAGTTTCATTAGAATATATATTTAAAGGAACATCAAAGGGTATTTTTATATTTTCAATATTGATCCATGAGTTTTGGATATTTATTATGTAAGAACTAGATTACATGTAATCACATGATATGCAATCACTAATTTGCAACATACAACCAATATACACAACGAAATCAAGCATAGAATATAGCATTGAAAAGCTCTTTCAAAGATCTATCAAAACCCTCCATTTTAACCAAAAAAAGTGAGAAAGAATGAGAAAAAAACAACTTGAATAAGTCGTTGAAAATTAAAAATAGATGCAAATGGTTAGAAACACATTTTTCTTTATGTGCAAACATTTGTTTTGAATCCAACCCTTTTTTCTTCAATAGAATACATTGCATAATCCCGCTATGTCTCTGTCATGTCCCCACCTTTTTGAACACCAAAAGTGTTGACCTTTCTAAACACATAGGGATCAAAAGTGACATTATAGGATATTTTGCTAAATTATTATTTAGGAGGATTGTACTTAGTTTTATTTCTTGTAATTATTAATTAATGTGCAAATAAATATGTGGAAATAAGTTGTCATGTTAGGAGGGCGCACTTGGGCAAGCCAACTTGCCTAGGAGGATAATTAGAAAATGTTAAAGGCACTGACAAAAGTAAGCAGTTAGAAAAGATGGAAAGTAACCAAAAGACAAAGAAAATCTAGCAGTACAAAAGTAGAAAGCACAGAAAAGCAGTTAGAAGTAAAAGAAGATAACTTTGGGCCTAAGGAGGGCACAATTTCCATTTGGAGGCTCAGTTACAAAAGCAGAAAGTGCAGAAAAGCTATCAGAAGCAAAAGCATGCAACTTAGGACCTAAGGAGGGCACAATTTCCAATTTGGATGAAAGGTAGTGACAGGGAAACATCTCACATGACTCATACTTACCAATTTCTCAAGGAGGGCACACCACTTGACTAGGGTTAGGGTTTAGCAAGGGAAACTTGCTCAATAAGTGATTGACTTGCTCAACAAGTCACCTATGGTCTACTTAAATATAATTTGAGCACCATTATTTAGTTTGGTTTATGAATTATTTTTTGTTGAGTGAAGCTAAGATTCATACTAAGTGATGTTCCTCAGTCTCTTGGGTGATGCGCCCTGAGTCCCTTTTCCCCTGTCTTCTATATCCCTTTCCATTTTCAGTGAATGCTACGACGAGCTAAGGATCAGCACCCTAAGCTTCAGATTTGACCTCTACAACAACCATACATCCATTGAAGACAAGCTCCAGTGAAGGGAACTTCACCTACGCTCCTAGTCCCAAGCTTGGTGCTAGTTTCAAGCCTCCCATCCATAGTTTTGGACCCCCTTTTGAATATATTAGTTCTAAAAAAATTCTTATGAGATTATCAGCCCCATTCACTCATTTTGACTTATTCAATTCAGTAAGTTTTCTGTTCCAGAGATCCCTCATGTTAAGTTTTCATGACTAGAGCCTTTTATTGCCCCTTTGATGGGTTTTTTTATCAGTTTTATGCAACAAGAATGAATTAATGTACATGGGAAGAATTATTAAGTTATATGATGTGTAAAAAATTATGTATTAATATATTTAATACATTAATAACAAGTATGAACTAAATCTGATTCGAAATTTATCAAATTCCGCATACCCTTGCTCGTTGACTAAGAAATTTTTACTAGTATTACTTTTTTTTTTTCATTATGGAAATTTTATGCACTCAAATGTCATTATGAAAGTTGTTGTAGGAAGTTAAATCACCCCAATACCCATCCCAACTCTCATATTGTGAATTCGTTGAGGTCGTACCATGTTTGGATAACCACCTTTCCACAGGTTCTCCCTGGGCCAAACTACTAGTTTTTTCCCAAATCATTCCAACAACTCGAGATATTTCCAGATATGTTCCTAACATTCTGAAACCTCATTTTATGATTATTACCTGTATGATAAGACATATTAACATTTCACATACGCTAGTTAAATGGATATGAAGATTCTTCCTAGTTTGCACGGTTGGGAGACTGAAAAGCGTGGGAGTAGGATTTAGGGAAGATGATTACGAAGCCTAAAGGGTCCCCAATTTACATGTGCTTAGGGATAAATTTATCTGTCCTAAATTTTATTTGGTTTCTTCCATCATCCCACTGCCCTTTTTACAAATTTATCAGCAACACTCCTTTTTTTGCCTAGTATTAAGAAATGACTAGTTAATTGTAAAATTTTCATTTCAAATTTTAATCAAATTTGCATCAGAGTTAATATTCTGTTTTGATATCATATCAGGGATATTAAAATCTCCCAGGGTCATCGATAAATGAGCATATATAATCCCCGACCACATAAGTGATCGATAAACCAAGTAGACCCAATGGGAATGGATCTTGTGACCTTTTGAGTGTGCTTGCAGAGAAGTTTGGGAATACAACCAATCGAGTTACCCGTTTGATATATTTTTGAATCCAACACTTGCAAAGAGGATGCCCAAGGAATTATTCAAATGGATATATTTCAATTTTTTCAATTCACATATTGATTAGCAATAACTTATTAGTGAAACTTCGACAGTTTACTAAAGCTACAATGGAAAATTTTCATGGAAGATTTGCAAATTATACAAGCAAATTGGGGTGATGTGAAGGTGTCTTTGAGATAGTCTCATTGATATTTTGAACTTGTTCTCTCCATTTTTTTCAGTTTTTCAATTAAGGATGTTGACATGGGTAAATTGTTGGAGGAAAATGTCATTACAACAAAACGATACAATGATCAAACTATGTGATCTGACCAGAAGAGTAAATAACAAATTTGCATTTGGATTGATTTAATGTCAATATAGGAATCATAGATTCTAAAAGACATAAACAGATCCAAAATCATAGGCACTGAGATTTATTTTATCACTATTGTTGACATGAGTAAAGTAATTGCTAGGAAATGGTATTCTATTTTTGTAGCATTTGACCTATGGTTATCCTAAATTAGAAATGTGAGAAATAACCTTTCTATATTTATAGACAAGTAAACTTGAAGCTTGGAAAGAAAGGGAGAAAGGCCATTTTTTTATTGAAAGGCATAATCAGGGCTATTAATGGTCATAGATGTATATACATTAGTTGGTTTGAGACGAGTTTACTTGATGTGAAGTATTTATTGATTAGGAGTTAGGTAACGTTATTTTTCTAAACATTGAAGGATTTTGATTAGATAAGAATTGAAGGATTTTGATGAAGCTATTTGAGAAGCCATATAACAATATTTGGGAAAATGTTGTTATCATTGGAATAAGGATACACAAAATTAAAGTAATTTGTATTCATCCATGTCTTAGACGTGTCCTGAAATTGGAATAAGTGGGTTTAAGGTACATTTTGTGCTCCTATGCAATGGAGAATGATTCTTTAGATGTTTCTTGGCTATTTTGTGTCTATTTTTGACACATCAGTTTACAATTACAACAAAACACACATGAAGTAACAAAGGCATAAAACACTTGAAAGCTCAACATACAAGAGGATACAATATTTAAGGATTGGCTTCAAAATAATCACACCAACAATTATGTCCCATTTTCAAATATTTGACACAAATTGTATTTTAAGTCATTCAGTAAAATTAAAGTGTAAATACATCAAAGATAACTCTCTTTGGGTCAATATTTTGATTAAATTAATTGAGAATATCTCTAAAGAGTTCAAAAGGGTAAAGTTGGAAGAAACCATTTCAAAGTCAATTAGGGTTTTTTCAATTCAAAAATTAATTGTCATAAAGAGTTATTTGAAATTAAATGGCGTCATCTTTTTCAATTGTATTCATCAAGTGAATTAATTCAAAGTTAGATATTTTATAAGTCTTTAGGGTGCATGTTCAATAGTATCCAACACCCTAAGGTTGTTGGAAACAATTGTAAATGAGTGCGATACAAAGAAAACAAAGTACAAGAAAGTGTGACACAATTAATGGCCAAGGTCATTGAAATGTTTTCCTTGTTAGAAACAATTATTGATATAGTTGAAGGCACTTCACTTGCAAAGAATAAAGGAATAATGATGAATATGCATCCATTTGTGAGTCATGGTTGATTTATATACTCACTTGTTTGCAAGCCATGAAGACAATGGTGGATATACTACAAATTAAATCCCAAATCTTAAATGACAAGTTAGGTTTAATGGAGAATTAAGAGGTGGTTACAAATTATGAACCAAGTATTGTTCAAAATAATCCTTTGTTTGAAATTGTTATTCCTAGATATAGATTTCAATATATAGAAGAAAGTACATCAATTGACAAGTGGTTTTGTAATCAATCCACTATAAAGATGTATGTCAAACCTTGGGAAGAATTGAAATTCAACTAAAACAAAAAAGGATTAGGATATCAAAATGACATCATCTTTCATATCCCTAACTATTGAAAACCAATTCAATTTGTTAGTGTCAAATTTGTTGTTGAATATTTGAAGGGGTAAGATTCAAATGTTTAAGAATTTGATCAAGGAGTTAATGTAATGTGTTGCTAATCAATTTGATGATAAACAAATTGATGAAATTATTGTTGAGTGCCAACACTGTCATTAAGCTGGCCATATGGAGACTGATGCTTTGATCTCCATCCTTGTCTTCACTATGGGAAGATAAATCACATTTCTAACAAATGTAAAAAAGGAATAAGGTAAATATATGAATATTTCATTATGGTTGGATGAGATCTTGGCGATGGAATTTACAAGCTAATATTTTGTATAGTCTTATTATCGAGTTTAGATAAAGGTAAAGACATATTTTAATAGAGAAGTTGTAATATAATATGAGTTTTGGTGTCTTACATTTTATGATTTTTGGCATTACCAAGGCCCAATTATACATGACTTCTTAAGTTGAATATTGAGTCAATGGCTTTGCTCCCAGGTAATACTTTCTTCCACCTTATTGGGGGTAACACTAATGGAAGGAAAAATGGTTAGTGGTAAACCAAAACCACCAAATGAAGTGATAATGGTTAGTGGTCAAATAAAACCACCAAAGACACTGATGAATTGGTCCAGGGTTAACCCCACAGGAAAACCCATGACTTCTCCCCTTTTAACTAACAAGAGGAGGGATATTGTGTTTATTTTTGTTACCAATTAGAATTTTTTAAAATTTTTAACACTTTTCTATCACATAAACATAAACTACATGCATATAAAAATAATTGAAAGAAACAAATCCACAGTAGACACAATGTTTACCCTAGCAAAATCCTCACACGAGAAAAACCCAACAACTTATCTATATAAGATTCTTCAATAAGATACAATGTAAAATATAGTGCCCGACACTAGTTATATAAACATAAGAATGATATACAAGAAATATATAGAATTACCTATGAGTAGGTGTTCCCAAAGAGAGAGAGAGAGAGATAGTACGATAGTCCCAAAGATTATGCTTCTTGAGTTCCTCACTTGTCCTCGTATATAAGTGCGCACCACTTGAGAGAGAGAGATAGATGTGCTTGCTTGATGATAATGCTGATGTATTTGTAACTTCGGAATGTATTCACTTGTATATCTTATGTATTGTACCACGATGTTTATATCGGGAAGTATCTATAATGTAATTGAGTCATGTCCTAACCCGATGTTCCTATCAGGAGATTCAATAATGTAAACAAGTCATGTAAAGTCATAGAGTATAACCCTCCTTATTGATCAAGGGTTAAATTCCAAGCAGTTGTGGGGACCTAGGGTTATTAGACTCTCCTAGAGAAGTCAGACCTAGTGAGTTATTGTCAAGTCAGGAATTAGTATAAATAGAGAGGGAGGCTCTCTATTTAACATACATTCATACACATTCACCCACAGTCAGTTGTAGCGCATAAGTGAGAGAGAGAGAAGAAGCTGGGACAAGAGCTAGAGAGAGACCACTGCTACCGGGAGATCATCTTACTGTCTTTCGGTTTTACTTTTGGTGCTGATTCTATCTCTGAGCAAGTTGTGGGGTTTTCTCTTTTATGGTTTCCTCGAGGAAAATCTTTGTGTTCATTGTCTCTTGTGATTGATTGTTGTGCTTGTTATTCTCTCAGATAAGATCCTAAGATCATACATCTTAAATGTTAAAAATCTAACATGGTATCAGAGCTAACCTAAGAAGAAGACACTTTGCAGCTGTTGAAGCTAGGACTTCCTAATTTTTGGATCTCTCTCCACATATTTTCAGAAAAAGGAGGTTGGGATGACTCTCCTCTCTAGGGCACATCTTTCTGTCGAAGCATAATATGATTCCGGGAATTTTCAATTTTTGACCCAACACTACTGCTAGAAATTAGGGCTTTCCATAGAAGTGGAATTTTTGAGTGAGCCCAGGCATGGATTGATCTCCTCCACAAAATCAAAGTTTAGAGATCAAGATCAAAGTTTTTGGTTGGGTAGAACTCCCTACCTGGAAAGTCAAACCCTAATCTTCTCCTAAACCAGAAAACCAACTCTGCAGAAATTCAGCTCCAACTTCAGATTTGACATCTTAACCTGGTAAGATCTAAATATTTTGCATTTCCATCTAAGGTTCTTTGTTAAGATGTCTCATCATACCAAGCTTGATGAAAAGCTTGAGGGAGCTGATAACTTCCGAGCTTGGAAGTATAGGATCTCCCTGGTCCTGGAAGAAAATGAGTTGGACTCTTACATCAATGAAGAGGTTCTAGTTCTAGAGGGAGATGAGATTAAGGCCTTACACAAGAAGAAATTGGTCATGGATAAGAGGATTATTGCTGATTCAATCAAGGATCACCTCATACCATAGGTGTCCTCTCTAAAGACACCTAAAGAGATGTTTGATGCCCTGACCAAGTTATTTGAAGGGAAGAACATAAACCGAAAGATGACTCTAAGAAACCAATTGAATAATGTAAAGATCCAGAATGCGGAGACCATCCAGTCTTACTTTACAAGGGTCTTTCAGATCAAGGAACAACTGGAAGCGGTAGATGAAGAAGTAGACAATGCATAAATTGTGATGACCACCTTGAATGGTCTCGCTAGGGCATGGGACTCTTTCATTCAAGGGATCTGTGCCAGAAAGAAGCTAGTCAAGTTTAGCAAACTATGGGAGGAATGATCACAAGAAGAAGCTCGAATATCAGGTCAAGAAGGAAAGATGGGAAGTGAAGATCAAGCTCTCACAGTACAATCCAAGAAAAGCAGAACAGACCATCACAGAGGTAAGCACTCTCACCAGAAGAAAAACACTAGAAAGTCTAACAAAGATTTGTCTAAGTACATTTGCTTTACATGTGATGAAAGAGGACACCTTACAAGAGATTTTTCTAGAAACAAAGATAGACATCACAATAAGAAGGGAAACAAGAAAAGACATCATGCTCATGCTGCAGAAGATGATGAGCCTTCCAAGAAGAGAATCAAACAAGAAAGTGATGATTCTTCAAGTGATGAAGAATATGTTTTGATTTCCGCTCTCACAGGAAACATCACACATGGAAGCAATGATTGGATTATATACAGTGGGGCTTCCAAACACATGACAGGATTCAAAGAATCATTTGTGAAACTATCAGAACATGAATCACCCCACAAGGTGAAACTTGGGGATGACTACCAGTATCCAATAAAAGGTAGTCGAGAATCCTCCTACAAATGAGACTCTGGAAAGTCTATGAAAATAAAGGATGTCCTATTTGGACCAGGACTAAATAAGAACCTTCTCTCCATCTCTACATTAGATGCAAAAGGTATAAGAGTTGCATTTATAGATGGCCAAGTCATCATGTGGACAAAAGGAAATACTATTGACGATGCAGTAGTAATTGGAGAACAAGAGGGAGGACTATACAGATTAAAGGGCCAACTAGAACAAGCTTTGGTTCATGACTCAGTAGAACTAAATGAACTTTGGCATAGAAGGATTGCACATGTGCACTATAGGGCACTACCAATTTCAAGCAAAGATGTTGAAGGTCTTCTAGAAATACAAGCAAAACATGAAGGAGTATGCAAGGGATATGTGAAAGGAAAGAACACAAAGAAGACATTTCCAAGTAGTGAAAGCAAGGCTATAGGAATCTTGGAAATCATTCACTCTGATGTATGCGGTCCGATGCCATGCAGTTCATTAAGAGGGTATCTATACTATGTTTCTTTCATTGATGATTTTTCTAGGAAGACATGGATATACTTCATGTATAACAAAGATGAAGTATTCATCAAGTTCAAGGAATTCAAAGCCTTGATCAAAAACTACACAATGAAGAAGATCAAGATTTTTCGATCAGACAATGGTAGAGAATTCACATCAAATGAATTCAAGGAATTATGCAAAGATTTAGGGATTAAGAGGGAGTTGACCACTCCATATAATCCACAACAAAATGGGGTTTTAGAAAGGGAGAATAGAACAATCATGGAAGCTACAAGGACAATGCTTCATGATCAAGATCTTCCCATGCATCTATGGGCATAAGCGGCTAGAACAACTGTGTATGTACAGAATCGTACTCCACATAGAGTACTTGAGAACAAGACACCTGAAGAATAATTTTTTGGAAAGAAACCAGAAGTTAGCCATCTCAGAATATTTGGCTGTCCAGTGTACATACACATTCCAAAAGAAAAGAGGAAAAAGTTAGATCATTCAGGAAGGAAGGGTAGATTTGTGGGATACTCTGAAAGCTAGAAGGCTTACAGAATATACTTCCCAAGATTCAAGAAGATCGACATCAGCAGGGATGTAACATTTGACGAAGATTCAGCTTACAACAAATCCAGAAAGAGACTTGTTGAAGAACCTGTAGAAACATAAGTACCCATAATTCATGACACAAACATGACCGAAGCAATTCCAGAAGAAGATCGAGAAATAGAAGAACCTCAAGAACCTATAGATCCACCTCAAGAGAAGAATCCTCACAAGAGGAAACCTGCTTGGGTACGAGAGGCTATCCAAGGTGCAAAAAAATATGGGGCTCCAGAAGAGATACATAGAGAAAGGAAAAGAACTAGGTCCTGCTCCGGTTATGTAGCCCTATTATGTGACTTCATTGATAAAGAAATTTCCAACTATGAAGAAGCGACATAAAAGAAATAATGGAAGGATGCTATGATCGAAGAGTATCAATTGATCATGAAGAATGATGTTTGGGATGTTGTCCCAAGACCAAAGGGGAAGTCTGTTGTGACTTCCAAATGGATCTATAAGATCAAGCATGCTGCATATGGTAGCATAGAGAAATATAAAGCAATATTTGTGGCTCGTGGTTTCTCCCAGAAAGAAGGAATAGATTATGAAGAAACTTTTGCTCCTGTAGCCAGATATACTTCCATTAGATCAGTGCTTGCTTTAGCTACAGTAGTGAAGTGGAAAGTACACCAGATGGATGTCAAGACAACTTTCTTGAATGGTGTAGTGGAAGAGGAAGTATATATGGAGCAGCCACTTGGTCTTGAGACACATGACAGAGAGAATCATGTGTGTAGGTTAAAGAAATCCCTGTATGGTTTGAAACAGGAACCCAAGACATGGTACGACAGAATTGACACTTTCCTATCCAGTTTGGGCTTTACCAAGATTAAAGTGTATTCCAACCTTTACTACAAGGTTGAATAAGGGAACCCAGTGATACTCCTATTGTATGTAGATGATCTATTTGTAACGGGTGAGGATGGGTTGATTGCTGATACAAAGAGGAATCTTGCTGCCGAGTTCGAAACAAAGGACTTGGGTATGATGCATTATTTTCTAGGCATGGAGGTGTTGCTGAATGGAGATGGAATTTCCATGGGACAAGGGAAGTATGCAGTAGATTCCTGAAGAGGTTCAGAATGATGGATTGCAAAGCCATGACCACACCTATGGCATTGAACCTGAAGCTATTGAGTGATGCTTCATCAAAAGCGGTTGATGCTACGATGTATCGTCAGATGATTGGGTCCTTGATGTATCTGACAAATATGAGACCAGATATTGCTTTGCTGTGAACACATTGAGCAAGTTCTTGACTGATTTGAGACATGTTCACTTGATTGCTGCAAAGCATATTTTGAGGTACCTAAAGGGTATAGTTGATTATGGGCTCAAGTATGAGGCGAATAAGAAGATTAACCTGGAAGGTTATGTGGATTCGGATTGGGTAGGTAGTGCCATTGATAGAAAGAGCATTTCAGGGTGTTGCTTCAGTATGGGATCATGTGTGATTTCCTAGTTTAGTAGGAAGTAATCCTATGTGGCACTGAGTACAATCGAAGCAAAGTATGTTGCAACTTGTTCGACTAGTTGTGAGGCAGTGTGGTTGAGAAAGCTACTATCTGATTTATTTGATCTCTAGATGGATGCTACTTGTATATATTGTGACAACTAGAGCTGTGTGAAGCTATCGGAGAACCCAATGTTCCATGACAAGTCAAAGCATATTGAGATAAAATATCACTATATCAGGGATATGGTGCAGAGAGGAGCAGTGAAGCTCTAGTATGTTGCGACAGATGAGCAGATAGTTGATGTACTGACCAACCCATTAGCCAAAGTAAAGTTTGAGTACTTCAGGGAGAAACTTGGTGTTCTTTAGATCAAGGTTCCCTCCAAAGGGAATTGATGTGTCCGTTGGCCTTTCTGACATGGTGGAAGGCTGAGATTCACATGGTCAGATGTAAGTGCAGAGATTCTCTGATGTGATTGTGGGTTGTGTTACAACATGATCAGTGCAGAGATATTCTGATGTGATTGTGGGATGTGTTCCCACATGATCAGTGCAGAGCCATTCTGATGTGATTGAGGGATATGCTTCCACATGATCAGATATAAGTGCAGAGATGCTCTGATGTGATTATGGGTTGCGTTACCACATGATCAGTGCAGAGATATTCTGATGTGATTGTGGGATGTGTTCCCACATGATCAGTGCAGATCCATTCTGATGTGATTGAGGGATATGTTCCCACATGATCAAATATAAGTGCAGAGATGCTCTTATGTGATTATGAGTTGTGTTACCACATGATCAGTGCAGATATATTCTGATGTGATTATGGGATGTGTTCTCACATGATCAGTACAAATCCATTTTGATGTGATTGAGGGATGTGTTCCCACATGATCAGATGTAAGTGCAGCGCCTTTCTGACATGATGCGGTCGAATGTAAGTGCAAAGCCTTTCTGACATGATGAGGTCGGATGTAAGTGCAATGCCTTTTTGACATGATGAGGTCAGATGAAGTGTAGAGCCTTTCTGACATGATGAGGTCAGATGTAAGTGCAGCCCCTTTCTGACATGATGAGGTTGGATGTAAGTGCAGATCCTTTCTGACATGATGAGGTCAAATGTAAGTGCAGAGCCTTTTTGACATGATGAGGTTGGATGTAAGTGTAGAGCCTTTCTGACAAGATGAGGTCAGATGTGAGTGCCGGGCCTTTTTGACATGGGTTTTGGATGTGTTCCTCCCATGGTCAGATGTGAGTGCTGGGCATGCCTTTCTGACATGGTTCTTGGATGTGTTCCTCCCATGGTTAGATGTAAGTGTTGGGTGGGCCTTTTTGACATGGTTCATTCCATGGTCAGATATAAGTGCTGAAGATGATGAAGACCTACATGAAGGCTAGCCCTACAACCATCATGAAAAAGGGCTGGCTCTGTAGAACTTCCTGTAATGAGTAGAATTGAGATAGCACCAGTGATGATCTAGATCAAGTGATGATCCAGACTTGATGATGATCCAATGACGATAAAAATCAAGTGATGATCCAGACTTGATGATGATCCAGTAATGATCTAGATCAAGTGATGATCCAGATCAAGTGATGATCTAGATCAAGTGATGATCCAGACTTGATGATGATCCAGTGACGATCTAGATCAAGTGATGATCAAGACTTGATGATGATCCAGACTCGATGATGATCTAGTGATGATCCAGATCCAGTGATGTTCCATACTTGATGAATATGACTTGATGATGAAGATGAAGATGAATATGACTTGATGATGATCCAAATGATACAGAGAAGAAGACTTGTGCTGATAAATTGTGTCGAGAGAATACCTTCCTAGTTAAGAGGGAATGTTGATGTATTTGTAACTTTGAAATGTATTCACTTGTATATCTTATGTATTGTACCCCGATGTTTATATCGGGAAGTATTTGTAATGTAATTGAGTCATGTCATGCCCCTATGTTCCTACTGGGAGATTCGATAATGTAAACAAGTCATGTAAAGTCATAGAGTATAACCTTCCTTATTGATCAAGGGTTAAAGACCCCACAGTTGTGCGGCCCTACGGTTATTATACTCTCCTAGAGAAGTCAGCCCTAGTGAGTTATTGTCAAGTAGGGAATTAGTATAAATAGAGAGGGAGCCTCTCTATTTAACATACATTCATACACATTCACTCACACTCAGTTGTAGCGCATAACTAAGAGAGAGAGAGACTGCTATTGTCGGGAGATCATCTTACTGTCTTTGGGTTTTACTTTTGGTGCTGATTCTATCTCTGAGGAAGTTGCGGGGTTTTCTCCTTTATGGTTTCCTCGAGGAAAATATTTGTGTTCATTGTTTCTTGTGATTGATTGTTGTGCTTGTTATTCTCTCAAATAAGATCCTAATATCATATAGCTTAAATGTTAAAAATCTAACAGATAAAATGAAGTGTGGAAACAATTTATTTATATTCTTCTTTCATTAGAAGTTTCCACAGTTAGGTCAGCTTGACTTTTATTTATTATTTAATTTATATTTTATTTATCTTTCAAGCCGATTTGTGATTTTTCCTTTTAGGGTCATTTTACGTATTTCATTGGGATTGTTGTTCTCTTCATTTCTGTCCACTTTCTATGAGACTTATTAAGAATATATTCTGATGCTACATAAACATCAACACTGCCTCTTAGTGAGGAATGTATTCTTCTTACAAGATCTTCAACACTACTTGTCTTCTGGAAGTTATTCTTCAATGTTCTTTTGGATTGTTATTATTATTCCTTTTACTTCTTGTTGAATTCTAGAATATTCTATGGTATAAAGAAGTTATATGTGATATTTCCATATTTCATGATGTTCTCGAGGTCCTAACCACTTCCAAGTGGCTTCTTTATTCTCCTTAATCTCATTCTACCCCACTAGCCAAGTGTATGCCTATCTGGCCTCTCCAAGAGGATTGACTATAACTCACTCAAGTATTTGATACTCATTGATTATCTCATAGACCTTGAATATTGTTTTCTAGTCGTCTGAGGTCTTGACTATGTCTCTGCTCATGTGGGTGCACTCCACAAGATATATTGTATCCCATGGATATCTAAGTCATGTATCATAAATTACTAGTATCTAAATCATGTATTACTGCATGACTCATTTGAGCCATGTACCAATACATGGCTTATCTTATCCATGTAACACTGCATGGTTTATCAGTGTCTGAGCCATGTACCACTACATGAATTACTAGTGGGAAAAATGCTTGAGTCCTGTACAACACGACTAACTAGTGGGGGGGGGGGGATGACTACCCGATGCTTCCCATGGATAAACATCAAAACATCAACACTCCCTCTCAGTGAGGGGAGTCATTCTATACTGCACCAATCTTGTTTCAGAAGTACCCAAACTTTACTTTAGACAAAGGATTAGTAAGTATATCAACAATCTACTCATCTATGGATATGTACTGGAGTTGCACTGCTCCTTTCTACATTATGTCTTAGATATAAATAATTAAGACCCTTCCAAATACTTAATTATTTTCATCTTGCAATAATGGCTGCAATATGCTCTGCCTTTGCTGTTCTAAGTTCCCTTGACGACTGCTTTCCTGGTATACTAGGACATCATAGATGATCTCGAACTAGAGCAACATCCCTAATATACTCTTTCTTGTCCACTGCACTTTTCACCCTAGTCAGAGTCCATATATCCTTGTAATTGTATTTATCTCTCTAAGACATATCTATGTCCATATCCATTCATACCATGTAGGTACCTCAACGCATGCTTTGTTGTTATCAAATGTACATGTCTAAACTCTACCATGTATTGAAACAAAGCATATATCCAGTCTAGTGTTAACCATACATATCAAGGATCCGATCATCTATTTATAAATTATGGGATCCACTAGATCTGAAGAAGAGTCACTCAACAACTTCATATTTGTCACCATTGGTGTGGCCATGGAATTATAGTCCGCCATCACAAATCTCTTTAGGATCTCTATTGGGTATTTTCCTTAACTGAGGAAAATCTCATCTGGTTTCTACCACAACTCTAATCCCAAGAATCATGCCAAGATTCTCGAATTATGTGATATGATCCCTCTTGGAGAATTTTTTCTACATCCCGCATTGTAGTCACTCCCTCTGAAATGGAGCTTTATGCTCCCTTTGTATCATGCTCCATGTGCATATGGACATCTTCCATTCTTTGCATCTGGATGTCTTGCACATTAGATTGAATTGCAACCTTATCTATTGTTGATATTCTGTGTATCCAGCTATGTCATCTCCCATCAAATGGGTCTACTAATACGAGCTTGTTTCTCTCAGGATCACTAGATATTGAGATCCTTCATCTTGAACTCTTTTAGGAGCTCCCTCTTGCACCCATCTATGAGCTTATCATACCTTATAAGAAATAGGTCATCCACATATAGAAACCATATTCAACCTTGTAGTAAGGATTGAGATGTGCATCACTCTTGGTGAATACCAAGCTCATCAAATAACTGTCTATCCTGGCATGCCATGCCATGGGTTCATTCTTAAGCTTGTACAAATCCTTGTTCAATTTACACACATGTGATTCTTTCAAGTTGCTTGATATACATTCTTTCTCAATTACACCATTCAGGAAGATGGTCTTGGCATTCATTTGGTGTAATTTCTATCCCATTCTTGGGAGTGGATTATGGAAAGACGTTTTTCTCTAGTGGCCAGACACACTTCTATTAAAGCTATTATCTCCATAACTTCCCATCTTCAAAAATCTTGTCCTCTTCAAAAGACGTTTTTGAAGGTCCCATCTTCAAAAATCTTCTCCTCCATTATCTGGTGACAACACTTGATATGAGTGTAACTCTAGTATTAGATACTTCTGCCCATAAGACATGGGTAAATATTAATAATGGATCATTGCTTTCACAACCTATATAGTGAAACTCACATAAATGTCCACAAGGGTTAACCTGTATCCAGTGTACTATCCACCAATAAAATAGTTATGCCAACAAGCAATTTTATACCCAAATATTGAGCCAATATTGCAGTTAGAAGTTTATCCGATTAATTAAGTTGTAGATTCCTTGACGTTCAAGATCCAACAATAAAAATTGACAATTTAATTTAAATAAAAAACATTTATTTCACAAAAAAATACTTATGTTTTCTTATTCGGTTGAATCCCTCTTGATCCTTGCCTCCTAGCAGAGATCACCAAGGTTGTAGAAATTTGATCAAGTTATGAATTCCTAGAACTTGCTAAAAAAAACTTCATCCTTGGTCCTACTATCTTTTGGATGCACTTTATCCATGATCACCTTAGATCTACCTTCATTTTTTGGAAAACCTTGGTATTCTCTTGACATTTCATTATCCTTCACCTAAATCTAGCTAATAGGAGGCTTCTCCTACTCGTTAACTTTGTCATGCTTGGAATTGTTTCCAAGTTCCTTATAAAGAATTTCTGTAACATGTCAAGTGCTTAGAAACACCACTATCCACTAGCCAAACACCACTCCCTTGAGTGATAGTACTTTAAAGTAAAAATTCTTCATTTCATGCCTTCTTTGACTTCTTGTATGAAGTAGGATCATGTAATGCTCTGATAGTAAGCACTAGACATATGTGATTTTCTTATTTGATTATTATGGTGGAATTAGGTTCCTAAACTATGGAATATGGAAATTATTGTTATTATTTTATTATTATGTGACTGTAATCAAATAATAGCTCAACACGGACAACTAACATGGCTAGGGGGTCATGGATTCCACGTGTGAGGGAGTTGGGGTTAGGAGTTGTTGGTCTTCCTAACAATACTCTATGTTTGCTAATTTTGTTTTATTAGAATTTACAGATCTTATTACACCTAATTAATGCTTTGCATGCACCCATGCACCATGCAACATGCACCCTTACTTGATGAAAATATTCCCTATCTGGTTTGGCATCATTTAATCAAAGTAAATTTGGGGTGAATCTAAGTTTCCTTCAATTAGTTAGAATGGTTGTGGGGCAATTTGAGTTGTATTATGTTAGTTAGAGGGAATTTAGGTTAAATTCAATTTGTCGAGTTAGTTAATCAGTGTAATTTTGGATCAATTCAAGTTGTCTTCGAGGCATGGGAGTGATTTTAGGAGAATTAGAGTTAGTCTTGATGAGTTCGAGTAGTCTCCAATGCTTAGAAGTGATTTTTGGGGAACTTCGAGTCAGTTTTGGTTGATTTAAGTTGCTATGAGAAGAACTTGAATAGTATCTAGTGGTTAGGAGTGTTTTGATAGTGAATTCGAGTTAGTCTATTTGGATTTAAGTTTCTCTTTTCAGAGCTTGGATGGTCATCTGGTGATTGTGTGAAATCCCTAAGTGAATTAGAGTTGCTTGCTAGTGAACCTAAGCTAGGATCTGCTGGTGAATCCAAATTTCTAGGAAGGGATTGCATTGGATTCCTTCATTCATTCTTGTGTTTGTAGGGTTTATCTCTCATGAAATTGAATTCCTATGGATGGATTCAAGTTGTCTTTTTGCACATGGCTGTCACACCCTTTTGTTTGCAGGGGAAATAAAAAATATCGTGAGGGTGATAACACATTGATATATTCCAGTGTGGAAACTGGATAGATTTTCTATTTAACATGAAAGTACCTCGAGAACCCTTATTTGTCTCTGATTACGTCCTATGATTCCTAAGGGCGGGTGGTGATGTCTTGAGGTACTGGTTCAGTGAAGGGATTGCAATTGCACTAAGAAGTGCTGATGCATACAATATAATCAGTGAGGGAATGCAACGTGTCTTGTTGTAATCACTTAGATCAATAAGTTACAAATAACACACATACAAAATCATATAATCATAACGGAGATAAGATACAAGGATAGTAGGTTATAAAAACTTATATTACACAATAACACATGTGGGTTCATACAAACATCAAACCGAACCGAGTTCGTATCTGGCTCAATAACCTGTATATATGATTACAAAATAGTTACAAATAACTACTTGTCGGTCCAGTCAACTGACTCGACCTATGGAGGATGACCTAATCTCTAATTAGTTGGCTAACCAATTAGCTCCTCCAACATCTTCCCCAGGAACAAACTATTTCTTCGTCCCGAAGAAACAGGGGAGGTACAAAATGGACTGTCTGAAGTAATTTTCACAATTGTTTTGTCTCATGGACTGTGCTGTTGAATAGATGGTCGTTTCTGAATGCATATATCCACAATGGATTCTGCTGTCATTGCTAGTTGATGCTGAAATTCTTCCCAATTGCGGAGTCCTTTCTGAATATCAACGGTTAAGGTGGTGATGCTTGACAGGGTCGACATCTTCTCATCTATTGATAGATCTATAATATTATCCAAGTCAGGGCCCAAAAATTGTGCCTTTTCCTATGTTGTGTCGAGTAATCTCTTCATATGTGGACAAATCTTATCTAGTGTGTTGAGGCTAGAGATTTCCTGATTTACCCATTGATGCACTTGTTTTTATAATTTCCCTAGTTTTGCTGTTTCCAGTACTATCTGATTTTGTATTGTACTCTTCATTACTTCTGAAAGTCCCTATTGATTCTTCAATTTTTTGATATGCTCGTGGGCCTGTTGGAGTACTTGGACATAATACATATTCCCGTTTCTCAAGAATTCTTCTGTAGTGGCAGACTCCTCAATATGTTCTTGGAGTACTCTGTAAGCTTATGAGAATGCTGTATATTGCTGTCTTAGTAGGACAAACGTTTCTTCTTCTTGTTCCTCCTTATTTGTTTGTAGTTGTGTTTGAAGATTAGACACGAAACTTTCAAAGAAATGATAAGCCCTTCTAGTGGTTTGTCACTGTCGATTTCTGCTGCTTTTGGTAAACCTATTTGTGTTAAATTCCTGCACTTTGTAAGAAATTCTAGTTGTTCTGCTTGAAGTTTCTCAATTTGTTCCTGTTTTCTTTCTTTTCTCATCCTTTCTTCTTTATTGAGGGCTTCCAACAGTTGATCCACTTATCTATCCCTGAGTTTTGATGTCTCGACATCAGTAGTCAAGCCTAGCTGATGTAGGTGGATAAATGTCGGCACCTATTGTAATGTTGATTGTGTTGAATGCTGTTCATGTTCATTCCTCTTTTTCTCTTTTATTTTTCTTTTATGTCGGGAGTGATGTGCAACCTTTGCTCCCGCTAGTACTATTTCAAGTTGTTGATGTTCTGTTTGTTGATCTTCCATTGATTGATTAGGGTTTATCAACTGTGTCTCAGGGATAAGGTCTGTGGCTGGTTGTTCATCTGTTTGTGGTGTAAATGGTGAAATTTGAGTTGCGACAATGTGGGATGATTTTTTAGGGTTTTGTATGAATGAGGATTTAATAGTTCCCACAACTTTTGGTTCTGGGGAATCTTAGTCGGGTTGTTGGGTGATAATTCGTCATGCAGAGCTTGACTCGGTGAGTGAATGCGTGGTTTTTATTTGCTGGGAATTTTAGAAAAAGGTTGGCGAGGTTGTTGATAATTTGTTCTAGGTCAGCATCTTTATCAAAGTTTTCTTTGAGTATTTCAGGTATTACATATTTATAGGGGTTTGATGAGGTAACAGTTGGGTTTGGTATCCCTTCTTGCACTATTTTGGTTGGGGTTGGGGATGGGGGTGGAGGAGTGGAAATTAAATCAATAGAGTCGACTTCAGGTGGGGTAGCGACTCTTAAATTTTTAGATTTGTCTTTATTTGCTTCTACTTCTATGACATGTTTGAACTGCATCTCGACATATATTTTGTTCTTGGCAACATTTTCTAAGATGTCGGTAGCTCTGGAAAGTAGCTATTCTTCATCATATGACTCTCCTTGAAGAGTGAGTTTGTGCTTTCCCCTCCCTTTTTCTGGACTATTGTTCTTCTTCCATGATTGGGATATTTCCTGAGCCATTTGTCAGAGATTCTGCTTCGTCAGAGCATAAGCAGGTCTGTTGGACTATGTTTCTTCATTCGACTGCCCTCCCTCCTCCTCCTACTGTTGGGTCGATACAATGGCTTGCTGGGTCTGTGGTACTGTTGCAATATGAAGATTATTTTTCTCTTCTGCCTGGATGTCCTTCGAAGTGAAAGTGCTAATATGAAGGTGTACTTCGTAGTCTTCCTCTTTCTCTTGGTCAGTTAGAGGCTCCACAATTGGTTGGTTGGTATTCTTTGCAATCGCTGGTATGGACATCTTAGTGTTGGATTGTTGGGCCAGCTCTTAAAAAATATCCTCAACTGTTAGGTAATAGTCAAGGTGTTTAAATTTCGCTGTAGCTCCTTGCATGTATCAAAATGCAGTATGGCCGAGTTCCAACTGAATGTGCGCTGTCGATGGAAGACATCTTCGGATGTTTTGAGGCACTCTCCATTTGGTTGTTTGGAATTTTAAGTTTTGAAACCAGTTGTCTAGCAGCACTTTGGCTGCTTCGAGTTCCTGTGAGTTCCCATCCATTGAAAATGACTTAAAACGCCATATATGGAATCTTGTGAGTTCTAGGAACTGTTTATCTCCGATAGGACATAAGTGGAACATAACAATAAATATGATCAGTGAAGGGAATCTAATCGCTGCTCCTGTTTTTAGACATTTTTCACAGATGTTTTTGATCATGTTGGCTACATATTGAGCACAACAGTAGGTTTTCCCGAATTTCGCAATAGAGTCAACAACTTCCAACATGTCGAGCCTCAAATCACACCCTCGCATTGTAATGATTAGACCCATGGACACAATTTTGGTGACCATCTTGGGTGTTGTGGCCTTGATTTGACCGACTATTAGACCCTTAGTGTTTTTTCCAGTCGGTGTACCTATTAGTTTTTCAACCAACTCAGGTTTGGAACCGATAGGGACAGGTGTGCCTTTGTTAGAGATCCCTGTAAGTTTGTAAATCACTTCATCGATTATCTCCATAGGTGTATCAAATTAGAACCTACCATTACGGTATCGACTAATGATGAATTTTGTAATGATTTCTTTCGTCCCCCCAAAACTTGCTATGAGAGGTGTGTTAATGTAGCTCATGATGGTACTGGCACTTACTTTCTATGCTTCTTCTGTCATTTTTCTGTCCACATATGACCATTTATTAATTTCTTCCCATAATATCTCCCAAGAAGTTTCCTGGACTTTGGCCTTACTGATATTTTCTAATCTTTTTATCAATGGAGTTGCAGCGGACTGTAACTCCTTTTCTTTGTTGGTCACGGATCTGGTTTTCTTTGGTGCCGTTTTGTCAGTTGTAATTTCAGGTTTTTGCATAGGTGTATTTCTCTCAGGGGTCTGGCAACTCTGTCTCTCAATCTATTTGTAAAATGATATGAATTCATTGTATGATGTGGTATTTATAGGTGGCGTGAGCAACGATCTTGTCGATGGAGGTATTAATGGCGGATCTGATGGCAAATGACTCTCTATTGATAGCTCTTTTAAGGTGCTCTGGTTTTGGCGCTCCCTCTATCTATGGTCATGATGGCTTGATTGGACCGTTTGATCCTTTTGTCGATGATGGAAATTTCGATAGAATGTTTAGTAGTCGGTATGTCGATAGTTGTGATGTCGATTGCGGCTACTTCCTCCCTGAGAGTATCTCCTTGTCATTTTGATATTGCTAGATTATGTCTTTTTGTTTGTTTGTTTTTTAGTTTTTATGGCTTTTATAGATTTTGTTTAACAATTATGAAACCGTTTTTATTTATTTATAGATTTTTCAGTTTTGATATCGCTTTAGTCGGGCACCGTTAACCAGTTTCTGAAATATTGTGCCTTGTAACGTTGTCAGTCGAACTAATCCGTTGGAATTGATTTCTTCAATGATATAGGGTCCCATCCACTCTGTATTCAGTTTCTTTGGTTTTCCTTTCACCTGACTGTTATACAGCAATGCAAGATCTCCAACTGACAAGTTCTTCTTTTGATATTTCAGTCGTGCCATGATTTCTGTTGTTGTTTTTGAATTTTTTGATGTTGTATAGCAATTAGTCGGTGTTCTTCTAGCCTAAATAATTGCATTAGTTGGTCCTTCTTTGCTTCTTCAACATTAATATGTAATATGTTGGATATTACTGGTGTTTGTTGTCGGAAGTGTAGGGGAACAACTGCTTCTTGGCCATAGACTAGTTTGAATGGTGTTTAGTCTATAGAGTGCTTGTATGTTGTTCTATATTCCCATAATATAGCATGAATTTTCTCATCCCAATCATCTTTTTCAGTGTTACAAATTTTTGTTAAGCCTCTTGCTAGGGTTTTATTAAATGCTTCTATTGCCCCATTAGACTGAGGATGATAGGTAGTGCTTCGTCTGTGATCGATTTTGAACTGCTCTGTCAATGCTGCAATAGTTATGTTGATAAAATGTGATCCTTGGCCACTGATTAGAGTCAATGGAAAACCAAATCTAGTAATTATGTTTTCATATATGAATTTGGTAGTGACTTCACTAGAATAGGTTTCGACAGGTTCTACCTCTGACCATTTAGTAACGTACTCGACTACTGTTATGGTGTAGCGTGCACCTATCCTTCTTGCTGGAACTGGAAATGATCCTATAAAGTTGATAGCCCAAATTTCGAGCGTTAAACTTGGATTGAACGATATTAATGGCATCTCGGTACTAGGTAAAGGTTGACCTAAACGTTGACAGCGATCACATTTACTAACAAACTTTTGACAATCCTTGTGTAATGTCGACCACCATACTCCCGACTGTTGGATCTTTTTAGCAGTCGTGTTCGACTCAAAATGTCCTCCAGCTGGGCCATAATGTGCTTCATGCATTAGTTTTTTCTTTCATGTTCTAACACGCATAGACGAAGTACTTCATCCAAGCCCATTTTATATAGGAATCCATTTAATTAGATTGAATGGTGCAACTTTCATTGCTATAATTTGTTTCTTTTTAGTGCTCATACCTTCGGGTGCTTGACCATTCTCTAAAAAATGAGCTATTTCTTCTAGTTATGTCAGTACAACTTCTATTCAAAATAGATGTGTGTCTGTAAGATCATATTCAAATCCTGTCCGTTCCTCCCCCGTATCGGTTCATGACAAGTGGTCGGGTCTGACATTTAGCTTTTTGGTCGAACTACAACTTCAAACTCAAATTCTTGGAAGAGTAACAACCAACGACAGATTCTTCCATGGTGTAAAGGTTTGTTTACCAAGTATTTTAATGCTTGGTGATCTGTGTAGAATATGAAATGGTTAGATAAAAGGTAATGTCTATATTTATGTAGTGCAAATACCATTCCTAATGCCTCTCTTTCTATCGTTGAATAGTTACGTTCCGCCTTGTTTAGTTTTCTACTGCTATAGACAATTGGATAGTCCATCCTGTCATCTTTGGGTTGTGTCAAGATTGCACCTATTGCTATGACTGATGTGTCAATGTGTACATGGAATTTGACTGACCAATTTGGAAATCTGAGAATAAGGGCTTCAACTATTTTTCTTTTTAGAGTGTCGAAGGATGCATCACATTCTTCAGTCCATTCAAACTCTTGATCTTCTTTTAATAGTTCTTCTATGGGGTAGGTCATATTTGAATATTTATGAATGAATTTTCTGTAATAACCAGTATGTCCTGATAACACTCTGACATGTTTTGGATTCACTGGAGGTTTCAAGTCGAGAATGAATTTTATTTTTGCAAAGTCGACTTTGATGCCTTCTGTGCATACAATATGTCCCAATAAAATTCCTATAGGGGTCAAAAAGATGCATTTCTTTATGTTTAGAGATAGTTGGATTTGTTGGCACCTCCTCAACATTAGTCTTAGCTATTTACAATGATCTTTAATCATGGAGTAAATTGTCAAATCGTTAAAGTATACAACCATTGTTTTATTCCTGGAATGCTTTGACAACTATTTTGGAGAATATAGCTGGTGCATTCTTAAGACCGAATGGCATAACTCTGTAAGAAAATGATCCAAATTCACAGAAAAATGTTGTCTTCTTTTGATCTTCTTTTGCGATTGGTACTTTATTATATCTTGAAAATCCACCTGTGAATGAGTAACACTCGTGCCCTGCGAATTCATTTAATATTTCATCTGCAAATGGTGTTGGGAATGGATTTGTTAAAGTGACTTTATTTAGCTCCCAGAAATTGACACAAAGTATTAGTTTTGTTGGATCATGCTTTTTCGGTTGAACAACCATTGGGCTTTCCCATTCCGACCGGTCGATTGGATAAATGATTCCTGCTGCTAACATATTGTTGATCTCCTTTTTTACTATTTCCTTATATTTGTGAGCCAATTTGCAAGGTATTTTCTTGGCAGGTCTTGCGTCATGTTTGATATCAATCTTAATTTCACCCATTTCCTATACTAACCCTTTAAGATATTTATAGTCTCGGGAAAAGACATCCTAGAATTCTTTCAGTAGATTAACTATTTCTGTTGTTTGCTCGTCATCCCAATAATCACCTATTCTTGCCATTTTTGGTCTGTTGTCATTAGATATGTCGACTTCTTTGGTCTTGACCTTCATGTCCATCCATTCTGGCGCCTTGCTTTCATTGATTTTTCAACTTCCCTCCTTGAACTGAGAAAATGATGCTGGGAATCCTGCTGCTGTCATCCGATCGGCATCTTCTTTTTTCGATAGATTTGACTTTAAGTATTGTTCTAATTGGTCTTGCCATTTCTGGATGATCATATTTCCACTGAAATATTTTTCCACGTGTATGCTCATTTTCTATTCTGGCGCCTTGTTTTCATTGATTTTTCAACTTCCCTCCTTGAACTGAGAAAATGATGCTGGGAATCCTGCTGCTGTCATCCGATCGACATCTTCTTTTTTCGATAGATTTGACTTTAAGTATTGTTCTAATTGGTCTTGCCATTTCTGGATGATCATATTTCCACTGAAATATTTTTCCACGTGTATGCTCATTTTCTAGTCGAAGTCTTGTTGACTGTGGTATTCTATTAGAACAAATATTATTACATGATGATTTTAGTCGATTATGATTTTGTGTCGAAATATGATGAATAGTCGGTTGTATACATGTTTTTATTTTTATCGTTGCTTCGACCAGTTTGTCATCTTCCAGTATGAATTTAAATTCCTTGGTTAAGTTTTCCTTGAGTTCCTTCTATATGAATGTTTTGCCTCATGCTTCTTCCATCTTATACCACTTATTTGGTAAATTGTTTAGTGTGGATAGAAATAGGTGCAGCCATATATGTTCATATTTGTAACCAAGTATTCTCCATTATTTTTCATATATATTGATGTGCTTTTCAGGATCTTGTCCTTGTGTGAAGACAAGTATTTGTGCTTGTTTAGGTAGCTTCCTCCCGCCGAATCTTTCGACGAAGTATGTCGAAGTTGTTGTCCACATTTGTAGCATCGATTGATGGGTATCCCACCATTGAGAAACTTGACCCATAAACATTTCAATCAGGCTTTGGAGTTGGCCGTGCTCACCTAAGTTTTTGGAAACTTGTTCTATATGGAGAACTGGTGACTCTCTTTCTTTATAATGAAGAGATTGTTTATTTTCTGTTTGAATGGGCGCCAAAGAAGGGTATTGCCTAAGTTTCCTTTTAAATATCTTTGGTATGATGAACACGAAGAAACATTGACGTGTTGATTTTTTTGAGATGGCCTGGATGGTCCAGCATCCTCTTTCTTGAGTTTCATAGTTTTCTATCTCCCAATCGTATAATTCTGCATCCAAACTATATCCGACTGAGCCTTGATTCCCCAAATAAAGTTCATCGTAAATATTTGGCTCAGTACAGTCTTCATTATTTTGGATTTTATAAAGTTGTCGAATATTGACTTATTTGTCTATTGGTTCGGTCCAAGGTTCTCCTTGAGAAGGATGAATCAGGACAAATAATTTCTGCCCGTTTCCTTTGAGTTTTATCCAATCTTTATCCAATGAGATCAAGGCTTTCATCTTCTGACCCCATGCCCGACCCACCAAGGCTGGGAAGGGGCTGGATCCTTCCTTAGGGTCTATGATTTCAGAGTTGAGTTTTGTAGTAATGCCTTTGATGGCCATGTCGACATTTCTCCATACCTCGATATGTTCAATAAGTCATTGGTCTGCTAACTTTATATATACTCCTGATTTTTTAAGTCGAGTTCTGCCCAATTGTTCTCATGTATCTTGTGTCAGAATATTAACTAGGTATCCAAAGTCAAGAACAACTTGTCGAATGTGATATCCTTCTATTTCTAGGTCAACAAGTGGGTCAACATCACTCTTATCTTTTTTATTTAGACTGCATATGTTCTTAGTTTCTTTATCCATATTGGGTTTGTTCTTAATATTATATAATAGATCAATAAATTGTGCTACTGATTTATTATTATGTATTAAGTTAAGTATTTCTTGCGATATATTTTGTTGACTATCATCAATTGCCTCCTGCCTAGAAAATTATTGAAACATATTTGATGCATAATTGTATTTTTTTTTTTTGCTTTATGGGGTTAGGGTAATCATCCTTGCTTTTGATTTTACTTATTCTTGGGTTATCATTGCCAGTTTTTTTTCCTTGTCTAGTGACTACTTGTAAATTCATTGTACCAATTATATCATATTTATGAACAAAATACAAGACATTAACATTTTTATTTTTATTTATTTTGTCTAGCATGGTGGGGAAATTCTCTAAAGAGTGATCGCCCACACCACAACTAGTACAAAATTTTAGGTCCGTCTGATCTTTGTATGGATAGTTTGCATATCGGTGACCTTCGTTGTAACATGTGAAACATTGGATCGATCGTCGTGGTCTGTTGTCCCGACTTCTAGTCACATCAACCTCTACCAACAAATCCCCCATGACGATATTTGTCTTACCAACACTCGTATATCCGACCTTCATATTTCTGGTTTCTTTGCTCATTCTGTTCATTGTTATTATTGTTCTGTGCAACAACATTTGTTTGATAAAACACATGATAGTTTTGTCAGTTCTTCAAGTTCAAGTGACAATCAGCTGTCGTGTGACTCTTAACTTCGCAAATTGCGCACCATGAGGCTTTTCCATTCTTCATGTTGACTGGACAGTCTTTTGTCGCGTGTAGTCCATTTTCCTCATAGATGTCGCAAAAACATTTTGTTTGAACAAAGCGAACATCTTGTCAGCTGATGTCTTGTCGACAATTGTCTTTGGTATGACCAAACATTGAGCAATTCGTGCACTAGATATCTTGACCCTTGAGGTTGAGTTCTCTTAATGATTTTTGCATTATTTCCAACTATTCTTCAAGACGATTATCCACAGGGTGTACTAGGTAATCTTTGTCCATCTCAACCTGCAATGCTTTCGTGAGTGCTTCTTCATATGTTTTTAATGTGTCCAGACTAATATGTCTTCGAATCTTCTGTCAAATTCATGCAAGAAACCATTGAATTAATAGTTGTTCATCTATATTATAATCAAGTTGGATCAGTAGGTCCTTCAATCATTTGTCGTACTCCTGGATAGTCTCTGTGTGTTTCTGAACTATCATTTTAAACTTTTTTTGCAGCCAAATGCTTCGTATTTGGTGTTTTGAAGAAGGATACGAATTGTTGCTTGATATATGCTTTTCTTGCATTGGGTGTTTTCTCAGTATATGTCATATACCAAGTTAGTGATCGCTTCTGCAAGGCACCGACGAACTACGCCATCTGTCTGTCTTCGCTTCTTACTGTGTTTGCTTCCCATGTTGATTCACAGACGAACCAGTGCTGTCTGGGATCCTCATCACCCTCATATAGGGAGTGTGTGTTGCGCTTTTCCCCATATCGTCAGCATCCACATCTCCTTCGGGTGGTGGTGGTGGAATACTTTGCATGAATCTGTGTTGTTCACAGCTAGTTTCAACGGAACTCTCGTTCCTGTTGGAAGTTTTGTTTTTCGGTTCTTCTTCGATAAGTTGTCATACTAGTTCAACTTCTTCTATCAATGTCCAAGCCAATTTTTGTAGCTCAGATATTCTTCATTATGAATTTGACTGCTCTGTTTTCTTTAAAGTTGTGTTTGGAAGGGGGGTGCTCCTTCATGTCCTAGGTAGAGTAGGTGGATACTTCGGTTAGATGGGTACGATTGGAATGTGACCCAGTTTCCTTCGTTAGGTTGACGAATTACTAGATGATCGAAATCATTTCCTTTGTCATCTATTCGGCTCCATATGCCGAACTCACCAGCTCGTAGCCTTAGGTCCTCTTCAACAATGAACTACACTCAGGCACTCAGGTTCAAGTTTACCAGATATAAATGTATTATATCCTGTGGTATCTCAACTTGGAGAGCTTATCGCTGCTCTATCCACAAATCTTCCTCCATTGGTGACACTTCTTCATCATCTATGCCCTCTTCTTGTCGGTGATGACCCGACTGTGGAGGATTTTCTTCATGTTCAGTCACCCTGGTAGTCATTCTTCTTTGGAGTGCAACGACTTGCTCTCTTTGTTCCTCCCTTCTCTTATGCCTCTTATCTCTCTCTATTTTTTGTAAATTCAGAGTGCTTTTGTGAGTCACTATCTGAATTATTTCTTTCTTGGCCCTAATTTTCATTGCGGGTGGTTCCTTCCACAGTCGACTAGAATCCTTCTAATCTACCTGACACATGACCAGCTACCCCCCCATAGCCTACCTGACGCTTTAGTAATCCTGGATAGTTCAGTCTATTTGCTCAAGAAGTGCTCCCAATCCCTTTTTGCAATAAAATTCTCCCACGCTTTCTGCTTATCCCCCCAGTTAGTATTTGATGGCGGTTCGATTAGTGATGGATGAGGTTCAACGATGTGTCCTACTCCCATGTTGATTAAGAACTTAAACAAAAGGGTCAATAGTGAGAAAAGAAACCGCTCAATGAAATCGTTATAGAATATCACTTCGATACTCCCTCTTCCACAACGCGGTTTGGATAGAACTCATCTGCAATTTTTTCAAACCACTTCGACAGATTCGTTCGTCCTCCTCTTATCAGTTTCTAGGGAAACTCTTGGTCCTTAATTTGTACCAGATTTTTCATCCAGTAATTTCTTCAGAAACTAAGGGATTGATTCTACAAACTTATCATGTGTTTTAGTGAATAATTTCTCCTTCGCCTGGGAAATAGTCAGCTTGTTTCTCTGAGCGTAGTTCTGCAAATAGTTTGCAATATTACACTCCCACCAGTCCTTAATCTATTGCTCTGAGATCATCTGCTAATGGTCATTTCATTTGTATGTGTACTACCGGAAATGGAACCAATGTTGTAATCACTCAGATAACTGAGTTACCAATAATACACATAAAGAATCATATAATCATAGTAGAGACAAGAGACACGGATAGTAGGTTGAATAACATCTTATATTACACAATAACACATGTGGGTTCAATGTTGTCAACGCGATTTATTTCTCTTCTACAGGATCTCCAATAGCTACTAGTTAATCCTAGATCTGAGAATCCCTTGTAAAGTAGGAGGACACTCACTATGACTTAACCATCATCACATTACTTAACTGATATGTTAACAATAACTTTATTCTAGTATTCTTATTTTCATATAATCTTGTAAATGCCTCAAACATTTCCTTAGGAGTCTTCAATTCTGACACATGAGGGACCAAGTGGTCCTAAATTGAATAAGATATAATTCTTTTGCTTTGACCATATTCTTCTTGTACTTTGCTTTAGCCTCCTCTTCTTGTTTCCAAGGTAACTTCTTTGACATAATCTAAGCGATCATTCTCTTCTAGAATGAGAAGTATCCTATGCTTCCAAGATTTGAATTTTTCTTCTCCTTCCAATATATATTCAACCCTTAGATTGGTTGACATAATTCCTAGGACTTGAGAAGCCCAAAAAATTGTTGGAATTGGGTTCCTACTCTTCCAGATCTTCTTTTTTGAACCTGTTTTTTTGGATCTTCTTTCTTTAGATTGCTTTTTCAGACTACTTTTTTCGTACTTCTTTTTTGCCTTTTTTTTAGTCTGCTTTTTTTGGATCTCCCTTTTTAGACTACTTTTTCAGACCGCTTTTTCAAATATGTTTTTTTGGACTACGTAATGTCCTCTTTCAGAACAACTTTGATACCATGTTGATTTTTCTTAGCAGTTAGATTTTTTTAACTTTTTAACGCTTTTTTATCACATAAACTTGAAGTACATGCATATAAACATCATTGAAAGAAACACATCCACAATAGACATAATGTTTACCCTGGGAAAATCCTCTCACAGGAAAAACCCAACAACTTCTCTAGATAGGATTATTCAACAAGTTACAATGTCAAATCTAATGCCCAACACTAGCTACAGAAGCATAATAATGATATACAAGAAAGATATAAAATGATGTCTGGGTAGGTGCACCCAAAGAGAGAGAGAGAGAGAGATATTAAGATAGCCCCAAAGATTATACTTCTTGTGTTCCTCACTTGTCCTCCTGGATATTGCACACCACTTGAGAGAGAGATATGTGATTGCTTCATGATAAAATTAACTGTGGAAACACTTTATTTATATTCTTATTTTCACTAGAAGTTTCCACAGTTAGGTTGGCTTGAATTTTATTTATTCTTTAATTTATCTTGCAAGTTGACTTGTCATTTTGCCTTGTGGGTCAATTCACCCCTTTCATTGGGTTAGTCGTTCTCTTCATTTCTTTCCACTTTCTCTAGGGATTCTTAGGAATATATTCTAATGCTACATAAACATCAACATATTGATGATGAATGTTAGACTTGAAGTTTCATATTTTACTTATATTTTTCAGGATTCCTAACCATCAACTTATGAAGAAATATATGTAGCTACAACAAAGTTGCTATTTCATATCCTTCAATGAATGATTGGATATTTGCTACTTGGACATTTTTAAGGTTTCTACCTATTGTTATATTTTGTGTTGCATCCATTGATTGTTCAATTTTGATTCAATGTTAGGATTTTTTGGGATTTGAGTAGTTCTAGTAGGACACCTTGTATACTCAAAGTATAATTATGGTTCAATTGAATCATATAAAGAAATTCACATCAATGATTGGTATGTTGATCGACACTATTTTTTGTGTCACTTCTAAGAGTAGTTTTGTGGACTTTTCTTCACTTTGTTGGTAATTGGATCTACTATAGGAGAGCTATATCCACCTTTGTTGTTGCCTGGAAATTGATTGGGTCGGCATGAAATTTCAGAGATGTGTCAGAATTGCAACTACTTCATTTCTCATGATTTAACCATAAGATATTGGAGTTCACATAAGTGAACAATTATAAGCCTTTTTGGCTCATCTATTTGCATAGTGGGATTTTCTAGAATCCATGAGTTTTCAATAATTAGATTTGGCAGTTTTTCAAATGGATCTTCAGTGAATTTTATTGAATACTTGGAGATGGTACCCATTTATGCACTAGTTCTTATTTCTATGGTGGTATAGCTATTCGAACTTATGATTGAGGGGGGGATTAACTATACAATATTAAAGTATTATATCACATCTTTATGTATTTCAAATTATAGGATCTAGTTTTTATCCTAAGTGTGTATTAGATCCTATTTTGACTGCCCTTAGCCTTGTCCCTTGATGAGGGGTTAGTGTGACAACAAATCTAATTCAAGAAGTGGTTACATCCATTTACTATATATTAATTTGTATAATTGGCATGAATATAGTTGACGTGGTTTATACCTGTTCCCATAATATTTTTATGTTGTGCCTCATTGCATATCCTATTGTTGATTCTGTTCTTTCAAGTCAAAGCCACCAAACAAGAGTCAAGAGTGGGTTGTTTATGTGAAGGGAATTGGCTGAGCCACCATTGTAAAAGTGAACAATGATGATGAATAGAAGATGCCAGTGTTCTTAACATTAGATTTAATAATAGGGGTCAATTTTAGTAACTTTGTTTTTGATGATTAGTCTTTTTTTAATAATTCTATGAAAGATATTTGTAGAATTTGTGGATTGTTGAAAAGTTTGCCTGAAAAATGTTGTTTTGGGGTTCTCAATTACCGAAACCAATGTAGCGAATACCTAGTATGGTTTATTGTTCATTGATTCAAAAGAGTGAATTCATAAAATGGTTATTTTAACCCATATTATGTTAGATACAATTGAAGAAATTAATGGTCAGAATTTTAGATCATCAAAACATGAGATGCTTTCCATAAGTTTGGATATAAATGTTTGGAAAAACTTGTATTGGAAAGAGAATTGCATATTAAGATTGATGTTGACACCAAGAAATGTATAGTGCAAAGAATTGATAGGTTATGATGTTAATTAAGCTCTTGGTTACGAATAAGATGTTTCATGGAGTTCAAGATGGTAATGATGCATTTGTCATGTGAGATAAGGTCTACTAAAGATGCATTGAACCTTAGATAAAGGTGGAGCTTTTGCCCATTAAAAAATGTTATTCTTGATTCAAATGGAGGAGTTTGATTTCTAGTAATATCGTTTGCTAAAAAACAAGGATATTTGAGATCAATCTAAATCAATTGGCATGACCATGGAGAAGATATGGTGGTTATAACTATGAAATTTTTTCCTTCTTCCTATGAAAATCTTTTGAGACATTGAACATTACTAATACTATCAGAGATCTGACATTTAAGAAATTGAGCACTAAGATCTTATCACAATATAGATGGAAAAAGTAGTTTGGGAATAGTAGCGTGAATGAGGCTTTTGAGGTAGCATTTGCAACAAAGTTTAAGAACATGGGTAGTAAACATAGGGAAGAAAATGATGGAGGCCACTCTTTCGAGTCGGATAAAAGTAGAAAATCAGTTAAATGCTTTTATTGTGGAAAATTAGGTCATATAAGCAAAGTTTGGAAGAAACAATTGTGGGTTGAAAAGCACAACCAAGAGCATTCTTATGATGATCAATTTGGAAATTAAAATGCTAATGTGGTTGAGCACAAGGAAGAGGAAGAGTTTTATGTGTTCATGAAAAAAAATAAGGATTCACGAAGTGTAAAGGGTGATAAGCACATTGATTCAAGAGCATCTAAACATTTTATTAACAATATTGATTGCTAATTTGATTTTGTAAGGGATAAATATCATGTTGATTTTGTTGTATTGAGTGGTAGAGACAACTATAAAGTTAGAGGAAAGCGAAATGCCCTCCTTTAGCTAAGAGGTAAAATGGCGATGATTAAAGATGTCTATTATGTTCCTTGTTGGAGAAAAATCCACTCTTGAAAAGTAGTATAATGAAACATATCCCACACTAAGACATGAATTCAAGCATAATAATTTTTTATTATTTATAAAATAACAAAAAGATGGTTCATATGGGTGTGAAACAACATGGTTTATTTCAATGGATAGGAATGTAGTGTTAGTTCAATAGAAAGATGGTTGCAATTTCACTAAAAATTTAGCCCCAATGACTGGGCCACTGAGGTGTCTAGTGAGATAGAACTTAAGAAATGAAGTCCTAGATGATGTTGCTATTGAAACAAGTGATAGAAAAGAAGGAAAACATCACTTAAAAATTAGGTATATTGTGCATTGTCTATTGTAATTCATAGGAAGAAGACCCTTATGAGGGGTGAAGATGAAGTGGTAAAGAAGAATACCCTCAAGGAGGGTGCATTGTTTGTCGATGAAGTGGTAAAGAAGAAGAAGAATATCTCAAGGGAGGGTGAAAATGGTGTTGCTTCCTTAGAGAAGCAAACACAAAATTTTGATATGTTAGACCACCAAGAGGTGGAGGAGGTGAGTTCAATGAACAATCCAAGTTCCATGTCAATGGAAGAAAGGATTACTATTGAACCAACATTGGCTCTCATCCAACTTGTGAGTCAACAATTAGACATAAGGATGACATGGATTGTACTTCATTAACCTTGTTGGATATAGTTCAATTTCAATTGCTATTTTGAATATCTTATCTTGTTGATTGCAAACATATTTTGTCCAAATCTTTTTCCCTTTTGTATTTTGAACAAGCATGCAAAATGACCATTATGGGAAATTGTTGGTAATAGTGGTCATATCTAGAACTTAACATTTAGAGGGATAATAAATGCTCACCAATAGAGTGATGTAGTAACGGGGCATTTAATGTAGTCATTATTGTAGTTGTTAATAGTTAGGTATTTGGGAGCTACTTAGTGTACTCTTCCTTTCTCCTACTATTTAACGATACATTACACCATCTAATGGATGCATCAATCCATTTTTTCTCATTCATGTGTATTCTTGTACATGCATGTGTGTGTACAATCACACAAATAATCTCGAAATCTAAAATAATTGCCTCAAGATAGTGTGATAATGTGTGCTTTAGAGATTAACTTTGCAAGAAAATGATGGCATTGTAGAACCCTTGAAAACACTAGTTAGACGACATGTATCCAAATATTTAGTGTTTTAAAAAAGTGACAGTAATGATAAACAAGGGGGTGGAAAGTGCACGGGTTGGGGGGGACTTATTATTAATACCAAAGGGCACATTGAAATGAAATAGATTTTGGGGCCTTATAATTGCTACCAATAATGAATTCGAGGAACTTGTGATGTACCAAGGAATTAAGCTCATGGGCATGAAAACAAACAATTCGATGAATGGAGTAGAAGACTTTGTTATGATTATTTGAGCATTGACATAAGATTGAAAACCATACCATACAAGAGTGGTTGACATATTGCAGTGGATTTTGCCCTTGCTTCACTGATATGTGAAGTGGCCTAGTTTTAAGGGAAACATACTCTCAACAACAAATTTGACGTAATAGGCAATTTTCGTATCTTTATACCAAAGGGAAAACTAATGGTCACATTATGGAGAACTCAATCATCAATTATAAATTTTTAATTAAGAGGAGTGATTTCTCCATTCCCTCCTTTACAAATTTATTGAATGGTGGATGAGGGTGAACTACTTTGTTGTTATATCACAACAAAGAGCCAATTTCTAATCCCAAGGAGCGCTTGTAGGATTGAATTCATCCCTAATGAATTTGTTCATGTTGTTGATCGAGATTCGATTAAGAATGAAATGAAAGGACATGCAATATTGCAAAAAAACACAAACATAACACTGAAGTAGAGTGTCATTGTGAAAAAGAAATTCTATCAATGAATGAAATGGTGAAAAACACCACAATGTACATCTCAATATAAAATGGATAGAATGGTCACATTTTATCTATTAGAAGAGATGCAATGACTAGGCTCATTCACAAAAATGCCATAACAAGAGGCCAATCTACATTTTATGATAATGCAAAATAACCGACAAAAGTAAAAACCTTAAAATGGAAAAACCAGGACCCTTATAGGATTAGGGCCAACCAATAATGCTTAGTTGGATGAATCCAGGATGCCTCGGAAATGGGGAGGCTTGTCAAGGGCATACTTTTTTTCTCAATGCTCCATTTTGGGTCATATTTATCTCTTTGGAAATAACATTACCACACTAAGTCAAGTCCCCGATCATTGGGCATGTTTGCTCCCAAAACTGCATTGAAAGCCTTCAAAAATGTGCCCAAAGATCATGACTTGAATACTGCGAGTGTCAAGACTATGTTTTAGATGGTCGTGGACGGCCACTTTAATTACTCCTTCCTTCCTGAGTATAAATGGTCCCCATTGGGCCAAGTTCCTATACCAAAATAGGGAACTTCACTAGATCTTGTTCCTTGTAGACAACTTTCCCTTGTGAAGAAGTTACCCTATTTTGATAATATGATAAAGTTGTATGTCTTATTGGCATATGCTCTTCATCTTGGTGTCCATTATTTGGTCCATGGTAGCTTACTTAATACGATATAAGGTTGAGCTATTTAGTATCTAAGTGAATTTCCACCTTTGAGGTTATTGGAACTTAATCAGCGAGGATAGGTGAAGACACAGTCTTGAGGAGTCCAAGAGAGAGCTTGGAAGATATCTTAAGAAGTCCAAGGGATGGCCTGGAAGATGAAATAACAGTCTTAAGAGTCCAAAGGATGGTTTGGAAGATGAAACCAAGCATTATGGTGAGTTGTATTGTATTTATATCTATCTGACCTATAGGGAAAGTCAATTATCTATCTGGCCTATAGGGCATCTAACACTGGTATCAAGCCTGGCGAGCTTGGCCATAGCTCTTTCCATTTAATGCGACCTACGTATGCCTGGAGCTAATTTGAGACTGCTACGTGGTGATTGCGCTCTCTATGAACTGTAGCTGCGTGGTGATTCGTGCTCGCGTGAGGAGCCGAGAAGAGCGCGGAGCTCTTTCATTGTATTTCTTTGTTGCGTTGGACCGTGTATACTATAGGAGATTTCACCGTGGAGCTGAGAATGGAGCATTAAGTGCGTTGAGCTCAGTCCACTGTTGTTGCCTTCGTACATTGTTGTTGCCTTCGTAATGTGTGAGCCTACATTGAGTCATTGCTTTGGAATATGTGTGGAGTTGGAACATGAAAGACCGTGGAGCTGTGGATTGACTGTCCTGTGACTACGACTCGAAGAATTTGCAGTTGAAAAGGCTATGCAAGAGTTTTGAGCACCCTCACCATGAATGCGTTGGAGTGTTGAATGAGCATTGATCCGTTGCTATTGTTGCGTTGAGCGTGGAGACCTTCACACGGTGGAGCAAGCACCGTGGCCTTTGCTGCATGAAAGAACCCTCAATCGTGCCTCCCTCTTGCTCTTGCTGCGTGGAGGTGCCTCTCATTAACTGCGTGGAAGAATTACTGTCTGCGTGTGATCTAATCTTTGCATTCTCCATGGTATTGTCCAACAAAATCTATTGAATTGCAAAGCGGTTTAGGTATCGCAGTTCTATGAGCCATATATTTGACAATTAAATGATATGTTATAAACTTTTGCCAAAAGTCATTTGTCAAATACATAAAATATATATGATATATGCACAGAGATATATTATATATTGAGCAATAGATATATGCACAGAGATATATTATATATTGAGCAATATTGATTTGACAGAGATTTGATGTGCATTTAGTGTTTGTTTACGCTGGTTTGGGCGTATATATATATTTTTATTTAAGCTGGTTTGGGGGTGTGTATATATGTTTGTTTATGGTGGTTTGGGTATATATGTGTGTTTGTTTATGCTGGTTCTAGTATATATATATCTGTTTGTTTATACTGGTTTGGGTATATATATATACCCAAACCAGCATAACATCAACATTTTTGAAGGTAGACCACTCAACTTCAACATCATTGCTTATAACTTGTAAACAACTATTTTTGTAAGTGCTTGAGTTTTTGAAAGCTGTTTTCTGAGTTGAGTTGTTTGCAAACGTGTTGTAAATGGGTGCATTTTTTGTTGATACTCACATTCTTCATTTTTCTCAGTTTGAGTTTGTAAAAGGGTGGAATTGTGAGAAGCCCTTCACTATTTGAGTGAGTATTGAGTCACATATTTTCAATGGCTTGGTAGAGTTACTTAACGCTCTACTCCTCTCTTCTGTCGACAACATGATTGACAATACCATTCCCCCTCACATTCGAGACATTGTAAAAGATTCATAAGATACACTTGAGTTTTTACAGCTTGAGTCACAACTCCAACAAGAAGAAACACATTTTGAACTTGTTGGATAGTTTAGAACAATCCTTTTTATGATTCGTTTCAACCACCTTCAAAGAATGATGCCACTTCAAAATCACATAAGCAAATTAGTGGGCCCACTTTAGAAGCAAAAGAAAATGAAGATGAAGTTATGGATATAGAGGTCCTGCTTGCTCTTTCCAAGCCCATCATCAAACCTTGGGAAGAGATCACCCACAACAAGCACATAACCTGTCTTAGATACGACAAGGAAGTGACAGCTCACATTCCTAATTTCTCCAAGCCAATCCAGTTTCAAAGTGTTGGGTTCTTAAAAGAAAGTTTATTTTCATCTACAGTCGTTTGGAGTTTGAAATGATAACATTATGAATGAGTTTTCCATATGAAAGATCAATGTTTTGATCTTCACCCTTGCAAGCATTATGGAAAGCGTACCCATTTATCAAAAAGATGTTGAAGAAACCTGCAAGAAAGAAGATTTAGTACAAGTGGATCACTTCTTGGCAATGGTGGTCAATAACCAATAAGATATATAAGTCATACTGAAGAATTCATTCTTGAGTAATGAAACATCTTGCAGTTGAGAGATCTTCAACTCCTCACTTTGTCCTTGATAGGGGGGGATGCCATCACCAAATGACAGTTATGAACACACGAGCGAGAACAAGTGATCATGTATAAGATCCAAAGCCTTAATCTTGAATTATCGAGCCAAACTTAGAGTTGCAGCCAAATCCAGAGCCATGACTATTCATTCAGTAGAATGCATCATATTCTACTAGCCTTTAGGAATGCTCTAAAAAGCTTTGAGCCCTTTGAGACAAGTTCTAGAGTTTGTGTTCCACCTAAAACCACCCATTGAGTAGAAGAAACACAACTTATAATAGCCTTTTAGAATGTTTCAAGAACCTTTGAGCCTTCGAGCCAAGTTCCATAGTTTTTTGGTAATCCTTAAACCACCTTCATGGTTCATGGTTAGTGGTCATCCAAAACCACCCTTCATAGTATTCGTTGATTTGTGGTCATCCAGAACCATAAGTTTATAGCTGTTGAGATCTATCAATCATTGTCGTTAGATTAAAACCACCCATTTAGTAAAAGACTTCAACTTTTGCTATCTGTTGATTCAGAGATCTCTTTCAACCATTTGCAACTCTAGATTTCAATTCTATGTTTGGATTAATATATACCCCTTTGGATTAAGGGGGTGATTGTTGGAACCTAATCCATCAAGTTAGGTGAAGATGAACAATCTTGAGGATTCCAAGGAAGATGAATCCAAGCATCACCTTGAGTTATATTTATATGTACATATCTTAATGAAATAAAATAGATATTTCACATCTATTTTTTGTCTTTCAGTGCCGTTGTGTTCATTCAATTGTTTATCTACCTTATAGAGTATCTAACAGAGGTGTTCAACATAGGTGGAAAGTATGGAGGATGCAAACACACATTAAATATGAGTTGTTAGACAAGGAAAGATGAAATATTCAATTAAAAAACATTATCGCCCACATCCTTGTTTATAATGTAAGGCCCATATAGGAGTTGTATGGGCTCTCTTTAGGAGATTCTGAGTTGATCTTTGTGCAAGTGAAACCATACTTATCACCAACCCAAAACTTATATCGAACCCAATGTCAATGATGTTGCTACTTTTACCTGGAATTTGATTTTTGTAGAATATCATGAATTTATATTTGGAGTGATGGATAAGTTTAACAAATTTACTTGCTTTAACTACCTCATTTTGAGCATGGAAGGACTATTCCCATGCTGATGCAATGGATATATCTACATTGATTTGGGGCAATGGTTAGAACCTTAGGAACACCTCAAAAGGGTTATGTCTAATAGAACTATGAACCATTTTTTTGTTAACATGATGAACATAAAGAAGATTTCATATCATGTATGTAGATTCTTAGAGTTGTACTATAATATCCCATTTTGACTCCAATTGCATTAAAATTGTACATGATGTAAATAGCATTATTAAATCATGGTGAGGAGCTCAAGGCCAAGGCCCCACCATGGATTTATCATTTTATGTATTTTCAATTAAAAACGATGCATATGTTTATCGTGTTATCTAGGCACAATATATTTTGGACATCATGTAAATATACAAATTAAAAAAAATACCCACAACTAGCTATGTCAATGCAACAAAAGAGACGGGGGCATGATTTCACAAGGAATTGGGAGGGAAATTATTCAAAACCTTGAGCCAAAAGGGTAAAGCCAAATGTCAATGGGAGAACCCATAAACGTGTCAACTACCTTTTTTGTCTTTTGTGCCCAATCATTTATTTCTTCCAGAAGTTGGTTGAGTTAGTTAATGCTTTGGGAATGGAAGAGTATGGCACTCAAATTCGTATTGGGAAGACATCCATTTTTCAAAATCGTATTTTTGACTTATTGGGCAAGTAAATACCCAGAAATGCATGCCCAAACCATTATTCAACCATGTATTTCTTTTCCTCACGTAGTTGGAGGTAGATGAGAGTTTGCCTCATGTTTTTCCCGTGTTTTCCTCATTTTTCCATACCCAGAAATTCATTTTTGTATTGCTGAGTGAATGTGCAACAAAGATTCACGATTTGGGGGTTTGTGGAGGTCAATTTTGCTCATGTAGTTCCCAAGAACGTTTCTGAAAATGAATTTCTCACACTGGGTTTATTTCCCCATCTGCAATTCCATTTTTGGTTGCCCAAGACGTTTTTCTCAGACCCAACACTTGTGTTTGTTGTTGTGTGCATCCTTGTTTTAGTATAAAAGACTTAGGAGTGGAAGAGGCATGGAATTAGCTTGATAAACCTTGTGAAGAGAGGAAACTCACAGATAGATCAAGAGGGGCTGAAACATATTCTATGCACACCCTGAAGAGCACTAGAAGGGAAGGTATGGCCTGAGGGACTATGTAGCAGTGAAGAGAATACTTCCTTGTGTTGGGTGTGTAGGTATTGTGGATGCCAAGCTAGATAGATCTAGTGAAGGTGTCCATATATCTGTGGTTGATCTCACTAGCTTAGAAATTCTACCTATCCACTGCCTTAATAGCCTGATAAACCCAACTGTAGTTTCTTTGGCTGAATTTTGATATGTGTTTGGTTATGTGTGAGCCTTTTGTTCCCTAGTTCCTTGTGGAAATAATGCTCATCTCAAGGGTGGAAGTGGTGCTGAGAGATTTATGAGCCCACTATCCTATGGTTGGGTGGAATGTTGTAGCAACATAGCTAGTTGCAGGACAACTCATTTACAAGATAAGTGCTCTCTTATATTTTATTTTTTAAATACTGCAATGTATTTATTTATGAATTATTATGAACATTATGAATGTGTTGAATGAGATTTGTTTCCGCTGTATATTATTGCATTATGCATCTGCGTATGTTTTTATATTCAATGCATTTATGTTTATGTTCACGGGGCTAGATTCCTCGGTATAATAGACATAAACAGTCTAGTTGCGTCCTCTCCTCGATGAGAGTAGAGGGGAGGGGATGTGACATGTACATTATAAGGATACATACAATAATATTGTTGACTACATTTATCTGTATATTGGTTTAGGGGTGGAAGGTAGTTGGTTTGGTTAGTTTGGTATTAAAGACTGTGCCAAAAATATATTTAGGTTACTATTATCCCTACAAAAACAATGGTACTAACAACCCAAATGGACTTAAACATCCATGAAGAAAATATTAATAATGGATAATGTTGTGACACTCTTATTTCAAGATGACAAATTTTTCATTTTAAAGAAATGATCAAGTCTTTATTGTGCATGTTTGAGAGGAAACATGACATAAAATCCATGGACACCAACTCCCAATGTTTATTTGGAGTGGATATAGGAGTGTACGATACTTGCTTCTTGATTAGTGGTTTGGTGATGTAAAATGCAATACATGATCTATTGTATATGTTGATCTATTGAAAGAAATTTGGCTACTAGAAATACTTATGTAGCACTAACATTGTCTTCTCCATGTTGAAATGACTTGTCACCAAGCTATAGCATGCCTCATAAATTATCTTCTCACTCTCACCTAAAAGAACATAAAGATGGCCTAGATGGCACAAAATTCGATCCTAAAGGTGAAAGTTTGAAGCGTGCCTTTGACTAATATATAGTCTGTAGCAGCAAAGTTAGGATCATTGTCTATAATTTGGGGCTAGTTAAAAGTCATATGTCTATAAAAATTGAGAACTGTGGTCATGAAACAACCAAAGGTCAATTGAGGTAGTACATGAAAAATGAGAAAAACCTATAAAAATGAGGAGGATTGGAGCAAAAGGGGATTCATTCTTTTTAGCTTTGAAGGAAGATGGGTATGATTGGAAATAAAATCCAGAGGTTGCTTTGCGATTGAATCCATAGAGATTGTAACGTTTCGAGCCTACTAATGTAGCTCTTCATTAAGAAAAAAGATGTTGCCAAACTAAGAATGGAACAAGATGCACTCATAAATATGAGTAAGGCACATAAATTTATGCAAGTTTGGTATCCAACTACTAAAGATTCTAACTAATTCTTATTAATGTTAGGAAGCCAAGTTCTAATAAAGATTAATCGGTCAAACCTATTAATGCAGTTATGGTTTTTTGTAATTTCTATTGCCTCCCTTTTTCTTCTTTTGGACCAGTGATCAATTTGCGCCAAGACCTTAACTTCTTCAATTTTGATGTGATGCTTGGTATTATGAGCATGCTCAGCTAGGGAGGATTTCTTGATTCTGTTGTGAATGATATCAACCTTGGGTTCCTTGATTCTAAAACTAATGGTTTTCCCAGTTTCCCCTATGTAAGCTTTCCCACAGGAACATGGAATTTGGTAGACCCCTTTGTGGGATTTGGGGCTAACAAGATATTTCAATGAGCTAAGGAGATTTCTAAGATTGTTTGGAGGGGTAAACACTATTTTTATGTTTTTAATTTTTCAAAATTCTGGCGGTCTTATATGTTATTCTTTGAATGTATGGTAGGAAAAATTTATGCTCATCATCAAGTTATTATCTTGCTTATCTTGTATAATATTCTTTTGTGTATTTTATGATTTGATGGAAGATTTTCTAATCACATAATCGTAATATCCATTTCTATGAAAAACCATCCGTAGATGTTCTTTTTCTTGTTGGATATGATCCTCGTCCGATATTATTATTTCTCTTGTGATGATAGTGTTGAGAATCCCAATTTTTTGACTAGGGTAGTGATGGGAGTCCGCATGTAAGTAATATGCTCAAAATGTTACAATCTCTATGGATTCAATCATAGAACAACCTCTGTATTCTATTTCCAACGATATCTCTTGCGAATTCTCAGCATGTAAGATAGGTATGATTATGGTTATGAAGGAGAAGAGAAAGAAGTTGGCTGTGGTTTATTGGTTGGGGGCTTGGGGGATCTTGGTTTCTCAATAAGGGTTTGGTTGGGTAGAGATTCATCCCCTACCCGTTGTTTTCCCTCATCGCTATAGAGATCTAGAGGTACATTCTTTCCATCACTCATCAAATTCAAGTACATGTCTCCTCCTTATTCCATTTGATTGTTATTTTGATATCTCGTTTTTGGTACAAACAAAGTTTAGTTTTATTTCCAATACATGAATAATATATTATAGGATTTATTTAAATATCAAAAGTGGTTTTAATATGATCCAGGAGGATCTTCAATGATTGATCAGTAAAGAAGTATTCAAACAACGAAATAAATCTTACAGTGGTAAAGAGTTCGTCATCAGATTTCTGCCATGGCTCGTTTCACGTGAAACGACCTCCAGATGCAGAAGTTATTAAGGTTTGAAATTGTGACAAAGGGTTAAAAAATGACAAAAAATAAGGTTTTCGGGAAAAAATGGATAATTATATGTTTGGTAAAAAATGGTGGAGTCTATGGGAACAATTTTCCTTATTATGTATGGGGGAAGGTTTTATTTAAGCTTGAATTAACATTTGTTTAAAAAAAGGAAAAGGGGGAGGGCTTATCCCTCATCCCCATTGTCAACATCGAGATGTGTTGACCCCTCCATTGGAACCCTATGCTATATTACCAACTATAATACTACATCTACCAAATCTTATTCATAGTTCAAACCATATCTTATTGCCACATAACATACCAACGCAACTCTTTCCTCCTTATAATATAACCATATAATATATGCCATATCGCTAGAACCATAAAAATAAGCCATATATCACCGTTCAACTGGGTTAACCAAAAGCGAGTGGGAAAGGGGGATATGCCCGCGGGTTTGAACACGAGACCTCTACCTCGTTAGAGCATCATTTTGACCACTGAGCCACGACCCTTCCGTTGAGTAAATAACAACATACATAACTTATATGTTTCTTTCAGTTTTAGAGCCAAATGAGGGGTGCATGGCTCCTCCACGCGCACCCAAAATGCTATTTAAACCATGAAGATTTGACTTTGACTGGTCCAATTGTCTAATTTCTCAATAGTTAGCTCTCCATTATATATAGGTAATTGAAACTTAATATCTAGTTTTAATTGAGGCACATTAAAATCACTTTTTTTTTTCTATATTTTCAAAGGGAGAAGGCATAGAACCATCAAGAGAAGATGAAGAAGATGGTGGAGTTTTAGTAGGTTCCTCACCACTTCCTTCTTTTTTACCTTCAACAAGAGATGGACCTCAGGGTTCACCTTTCTTCCGATCTTGACAGAGCTCCTCTACCATCGTTCTCATTCTCATGAAATATTTCAAACCAGATGGAAACAATTTTAAAGGTAAGGGGAAAGGTAAACACACAACTACTGTGAAGAAGGAAGGATATAAACCTACATGTACTCATTGTCAGAAGAAAGGTCATCATGCTTCCAAATGTTGGAAACTTCATCCAGAGCTCAAGCCTAAGAAGTTTTAGAATAAAGAAGACAAAAAGACTACATCAACAACAATCCAACTTGACTTGGGATCATATTCTGGGGATGAAACTAAGGTGGTTGCTGCAAGCATTCAAGATAAAATTCCTTCTTGTCTCATTTCAAGAAATGAACCTGTCATTGATGAAAGAAAGAGGAGTGAGTTATTTCATATTAGAGTAATCTCCAAAAATACAAAAATTGATACTCTTTTTGATAGTGGAGCATAAGAAAATGTCATTTCAGAAGAAATTGTTAAGAAATTATAGTTGGAAACTAAGTTACACTCTAAACCATATTCACTTGGATGGGTATGTGATAATGCACAATTACAAGTCACAAAACAGTGTAGACTTAGGTTTTCCATCACTTCTGGATTTGTTGATGAGGTAGATTTAGATGTGGTTCCATTGGATATCTATGGTTTTGTGTTGGGTAGTCCATATCTGTATGACAGGAAGGATATCTTTTACATGGAAGATAACATGTATCAACTCACTAAGGATGGTATTGAATATATCGTTCATTCACATCGCATGAAAACTAATCTTTCTTTAGTTTATGCAAATCAAATGAAGATGTTAATAAATGCAAGTAAGAAATTTGTTCTTATGTCAGTAAAAGAAAAAGATGTTGAACGAACTAAATCCTTTAAAGGTTGTGATCCTAATCTTAAAAAGGAATTAATAAAAATTCGTTTCAATAACCTAAAGGCTCACCTCCAAAAAGGGAAATTCATTTACATCAGGATGCACCTCTTCCTAATATTGGTTTGTATAGGTCTTCCATTATTGAGAATGGTGAGATAAAGAAACAGGTTCAGGAACTGCTTAAAAGAGGGCACATTCGGCCAAGTTCCTCTTTGTGTGGTTCACCAATTGTTTTCATGCCAAAGAAAGATGGCACATGGTGTATGTGTGTTGATTACAGGGCACTGAACAAAATCACAATAAAGAACATGTATCCTCTTCCTCGAATTGATGATCTTTTAGATCAGCTTAAGAATGTAATCTTTTTTACTAAGTTAGAATTATGAAGTGGTTATCATCAAATCCATATTCATGGCAATGATATTTGGAAGACTGCTTTTAAAACTAAACAAGGATCATATGAATGGATGGTAATGACCTTTGGGCTTTGTAATGCACCCCCAACATTAATGAGGGTGATGAATGATGTGTTTAGGCCCTTCATTGATGACTTTGTCATAGTCTACTTAGATTACATTTTGATTTTCAGTCGAACTTGGGAAGAGCATGTCAAGCATGTAAAACATGTATTGGATGTACTTATAAGGGAACAATTTTCCCTAAAGATGTCCAAATGTGAGTTTGGAAAGACATCGCTAGTTTATCTAGGTTACATTGTAGGGGGTGGTGAATTGAATATTGATCCCTCTAAAGTGGCCTAAGCCAAATAATGTAACATATGTAAGAAGCTTCTTGGGAGCAACCCAATACTTGAGGAAGTTCATTGTGAACTTGTCCTTCATATATTCCCCTTTACATGCTTTGACAAGCATGAACAAAGTCTTTTAGTGGGAAGGCAAGGACCAAAAATCCTTCGACACACTGAAAGAAAAGATCAGCACAACTCCAATACTTGTACTGCTATATCTACAACAACCATTTGAGATAGAACTGATGCTAGTGGTTATGCAATGGGGCTAGTCTTAATGCAAAATAAAAAATCAATATGCTATCATTATGAAACTTTCTCTAAAACATTAATCAACTATCCAACCTATGACAAAAGTTGTATGCATTAGTACAAAGTGTTAAAAATTGGAAACATTACCTAATGGGTAACAAAACAATCATACATACTGATCATCAACTGCTACAAATTTACAATCACAAACTAAGCTGCAACAATCAAGGAATTTTAGGTGGATGGGTTTTCTACAAAAAATTCATTTGGTTATTAAGTATAAAAAAGGAATTCAGAACAAAGTTGTAGATATGTTATCTAGACCTCCAACAAATGCTTCTATTGTCATTCAACAAAGTCCTATAGTACATGAACGTTATGTTGAACAATATACTAAGGATGAAGACTTTAAAGAAGTATATGTATCGCTAAGGCATGGATATCATAATGAAGAATTGAACTATCGTATCAATGAAAAATTGTTGTATCATCTTGGTAAAATATGTATTCCACAAAGTGAAAGAGTGCACTTGAGAAGAGAAGCTCATACTTCTCTCATTTCAAGACATTTTGGAGTAGGGAAAACTGTAGCACAATTATAAAGTTTTTTTATTGGCCTTGAATGAATGATACATTGTCCAAATATGTAAAAGGTTGTGTCAAGTGTGCAATAAGTAAATCAAGTAACATAAAGTTAGGCTTGTACACTCCACTTCCAGCTCCTTCTCGTCCATGGGAATGTGTTTCAATGGATTTTGTAGGAGGCTTACCAATGTCTAGAAAAGGACATGATTATTTATATGTTGTTGCAGATCATTTCAGTAAAATGTGCATACTCATGCCTTGTAAAAATTAGATCACAGCTGAGATGGCTACTCAGATGTTTTTTTAAAATGTATGGGTCCATTTTGGAGAGTTGAGATTCCTGCTTTCTTGGGATATTTTGCTCATATTTATGGGAACTTATGGACATAAAGCTGAAGAAAATCACAACATTTCATCCACAAACCGACAGAAAAATTGAAGTGGTCAACCAGATCGTTGTACATCTTCTTCGAGGGTATTGTGATAAGCATCCTAATCTTTGGCTTGAACAATTGCATTATGTTCAACATGCCTACAAGAGAGCTATACACTCTTAAACTCAAAAGTCTCCATTTGAGACATGTTGTGGGTACTTGCCAAAGTCTACTTTAGACTTTGTTTTTGGGAAAGATAGAGTGGAATGTGGACAGGTTGATGCAGATAAAGCTCAAAAGTTTATTCAATAGATCCAGTTAATTCATCAACTAGTGCAGGAACAATTGGAATCAAGTCATGCCAAGAACAAATAACAGCATGACAAGCATCGAATATATAATCTTTCCATATGGGTGATCAAGTATGGATTCATATCAACAAAGATCGAATCCAAGGTGAAGGTTAAAAATTGAAACCTATCAGGTATGGACCTTTTACAATTTTGTATAAAGTCGGTAATAATTCTTTCCGATTAGAATTTCCTCCTTATATGCAAATGTATTCCATTTTTAATGTGGAAAACTTGACACTATATGATTCGCCTATGATTGTAGACCAAGATGTATAGGTTCAAGCACCTTTTGTAGATGAGTTTTCTCTTGAGTATCTCAATGAACTTCAGGTAGATGTAATACTTGATAAGAAGTTCATATCTTCACAAAGAGGAGACATGGAATTTATTCGTATGGGTTTGAAAGGAATTCATCCAAGCAAAGCAAGGTGGCTAGAGACCAGAATAGTGAGGGAGCTGTACCCTCCCCTAATTTCTAAATGATTCCCTGCTTTTGGTGCCCCAAAAGCTTCCCAGTGGGAAGGTTTGATCTAGGAGGATCTTCAATGATCGATCGATAAAGAAGTCTTCAAACAATAAAATAAATCTTACAATGGTAAAGAGATCGTCAACAACTTTCCTTCAATGCTCATTTCGTGTGAAAAGAGCTTCGGATGCAGAAGTTATTAAGGTTTGAAATTGCGACAAAAGGTTTAAAAATGGAAAAAAAGGTATTTGGGTCAAAATGGATAATTATATGTTTTAGCAGTTAAATCACTACGCAAAGGGGGTCCCTTGTCGTACAAACAAGGGGGTCTCATACACCAAACTGGTGTCTCAATTGGTGGTGACCTTAAAAAAATAAAGAAAGAAAGAAAAGAAAAAATGGTGGAGTCTATGGGAATTGAACCCAAGGCCTCCATATAGCACAAAGCCTTCACAAAGTTGTGCTCGCCAAGGTTCCCACCAATGTTCCATATTATGTATGGGGGAAAGGTTTTATTTAAACTTGAATTAACATTTGTTTTGAAAAATGGGGAAGGGGGGGTGGCGGGGAAGGGGGCTTAGCCCTTAGACCCATTGTCAACATCGAGACCCCCCCTTTGGAACCATATGCTATATTTCCAACTGTAATGCCACATCTGCCAAATCTTATCCATAGTTCAAACCATATCTTATTGCTACATAACATGCCAACGAAACTCTTGCTGCCTTATAATATAACAATATAATATATGCCATATTGTTGGAGCCATACAAATATGCCATATATCACCGTTCAACCGGGTTAACCAAAAGCATGTGGGAAGGGGAGAGGCCCACAGGTTTGACCCTGAGACCTCTACCCCGTTACACCAATGTTTTAACTATTGGGCCATGACACTTCTATTGAGTAAATAACAACACAAATAACTTAAAGTATGTTTCAGTGATAGATCCAAAGGAGAGGCGTGTGGATCCTCCACACATGCCCAAAATGTTATTTAAAGCATAGAGATTTGAACCCCGAAGGCAACTCTTTTGGACCATTTGTAGACATAGATCTCAAGAAGCAGGTACAGGGAATTTATGTGCACAGTTCCTGAGGAAGGAAAAGTACAATTCCATACATATCCGTACAATGCAGGCATAGGTTGTCTAGTTTTGCGTGCTAGAGTAGGCCTAAGGAAAACCTGGTTGAGTTTATACTTATTTTTCTTGATATTTTGTTGGTAACTGATAGAAAACATAAGTGGTTTCAGAAAACCATTTATGTAATCTTTGAAGACTTAATACGATTAGCCTTCTCATTGGAAGTGCCTCGAAGACGTATCCTAAGAGGGGTGAACTCCGTTATCAGTTCTGATCTTTCATTTTCATGGTTTTCATATTTTTTATTTGCATATGTGTGTATATTTAAGCATTTAAAGTTCATTTTTTAAAGCCTGTTTATGAGTATTTAACATATGAAGTTCACATGCAATTTTTGGTTAAAAAAGATCCTAAAATTTCAAATCATAATACAAAAAGATAATAAGAGGGTTTATGTAAGTGCAATTATTTTATAAAGGTATTATGTTTTGAAGTGTCGGAGATGTAACTTCTTGAATGTTGATATTTTCATTTCATATACTATGAGTTAAATATGGAATAAAAAATATGTATGCCATGGTATAAGAAGTAGTGATACAAAAAAATGTCAGGGTGAAACACGAGAGAGAGAGAGAGAGAGAGAGAGAGAGAGAGAGAGAGTTCCTATAAAATCTAAGAGTAATTCCTATTTGAAAGAATTCTGAAGACTCACAATTAAACCTAAGAGATGGAGTTCCTATAAAATCTAAGAGTAATGCCTATTCGAAAGAATTCTAAATACTCACAATTAAACCTGGATTGACATGAAGATGAAGATTATAATAGAGAATTTGGAAGGCATGAGACCTTATATTAAAGAGATAATAAACTATTAGAACCTATAGGATGATAATGAAATAACACACATTATAAATAAGAAAATTCCTCATGGAAAAAAGAAAATGCACCTTGATAATGATGACATATGACTAATGCATTGATTGCATGTTATGAGGTGGTGATTGGAAGGAAAACCACTCATGGGACTTAGGTAAGGTAATTCAAGGATTTTTTGGGGAACCATAATCACGAATGAGAATGTATAGTAACATCTTATGGGTAGGGGGCATATCAATACATGAATAACTGAATCAAATGCATGAATACTTTTTTTTATAAATGAATTATTCAATACATGAATTGTTGAATCAAATCAACCACACAATATCATTCATCCAAAACACAAGATATACCCTGGGAAAACCCTCTAAATAAAGAGGATGAAAAGCCCAACAATTCTTCAGAGTATAATATACATATTTGTAGAGAATGGATTTTACACAATAACAATTTACCTAATAAGAGAGAACACAGAGAAACATATAATAGAGATCAATTGTATCAACAATAATGAACTTACCATGTTCCCAACACATTAGTAACAAGCCAAAGCTAATACCATGCAAATAATAGTGAATGGTTGCATGCTAATCATGCATACATTCCTTACAACTTCGAATTGCCTAGATGGAATAATAATTACTTACATAGAATATCATCATGAATAACTAATGCACCATGCCCTTCATATTTGACATTAATCGATGATAAACTGACATCGGAGTGATCTTGTCATCTAACTTGAAGCTTGATCACTTAGATAACACGCTAACATAAGTATCAATGTGATTTAACTCAAGTGTCGTCATGCAAACACTTTATAATTGAAGTGTCATATTTTGATTAACTTAAGTGTCGTCTTTTAGTTTGACTAAAGTAAAACACTTTAGTTAACTATTCCATCTTTCCTAACACTTAGCTAACTTTAATCATGTTGATTGATGAACAATGTTATCTTCTTTACTTGATTGATTGCAAACATTAATATTTCAACTAATGCTTTAACTAAAGCATTGATTAAGGTATACATAATTAACTGAAGCTTTATAAGTCAAGTTCACTTACTGATTGGCAATTCTCTTTCTCTTTCTCTTTTATCTATTTATCTTTACTCTTTGTTCTAGCCTGTTTTTGCTTCTCATTTTAAAGCCTTTGCTAGTTTTTTAAACCATGGTTTTGTTCATTTTTAAGTTTGGATTTTAGGTTCTTTTAAATATTTTCTTTGATTTTTATGTTTGTATTTATAAGTTGATTTCATAGGTTTCCAATTTTGGTTTTACTTAGCGAAATTTATAGTTTTTAGGGGCTTGTAGGATGTTTTATATGACTTAAAGGTTCTAAAAATATCATATGGTTTTGTTTTAAGCCATTTCACCAAGGTTAACCTTTTGCTGTGAGTTTTACTTTGAAAATGATTGAAACATGTATTCTTGTAGCACAAGCCCAAAAAATTTAAACACGCGTGCTACAAGAAAATCGCGCTATCTAAAAATCATGATTTTTGGCTAAAAGTTTTCGAAATTCGTGCATAGGAGAGGTCATTCACACTTGTTAATGAGTTTGATACGTGTTTTTGGCCAGAGTAATCATTGTGACAAGCGTTAACAGTTCAGGAAAGGAATCATTAGGGTAAGTTGTGGTGGTCTGAAAGTTATGAGATACAGAGTAGTGGAACATTAATAATTATCTATGATGAGGAAAATTCACCTTTAGTTATGCATCTCCTGAAGCGCATGAAGAGCATAGAAGTTGTGGCAGATTTTTGGTAGTTTGTAATCAAGGATTGAAGAAGGTCGGTAATTTAGGGCTTTGAAGGGAAATTGTCTGGCACTATCGTGGCAGTCATAGAAGGATTTAAGAATGAAATTGGAGACCTAGCTAACAGGAAAACATATTTCTAGCAGCTGAATCCACTATTTTGACAGGTATGAGGCGAATTACTATCATATTCCATGTATTCGGGTTCAATTGACAGAAAATTAATTATGGAGTTTAACTAAGAATGCTAGTATATAAACTCAATTGATGCTCAATGTTGAATTTTCTCTGTCAATAGAGTTAAGATACTTATCAGTTTAAGTGATGAAATCTAGTTCAGGGGTTTAGTTTCCCAACATATCATTGTCTGTTAAAATTGCCAAGATCTAAATAGAGTTAAAGTTCTTTACTAAAGGAAGCAATTTTTAAGTTCAGTTATCTAAAATGAAGAGGAGTGGAAAAACAAACAGAGCTGAACCCTTAGATATATCTTGGGTTCAAGATTTCCCTGACTGTGCAAGATTATTTTTAGAAGCAGGATGGTTAAGATTTTTTGAGAAGATTGATGGATATCACACAGAGGTCTCATATAAGTTTGCTAAGGGATTGGATAAAGATATTGTTGCCTTTGATACCTTAAAGATTGAGTTGACCAGAGAACTAATAGTAGAGGCTACAGGGATCCCATATGAAGGTGAATATTGGTTCAAAAAAGTACTCTTTACCTTTGATACACATAATTAATTGCTCCTAGATGTTGTTGCAGACTGGGGTAAAGGAGTACATATCCAGAAATTTAAGCCAGAGTGGAGAGAACCAATAAAATTCTTGCAAAGTTATATAACTTGTGAAGGAATATTTGCATTTGTATTGAAGTATCATTTCATGTTTTTGCAACATCTTAACCATGAAGCAAAGATGAACCTTCCTTTATTTTTCCTTAAAAGTCTGCAAAAGATGTCCAGCAGGGTTAAGGAACATCAACACCATACCAAACAGTCTATATTTCATCTTGGTCTAATAAATCTAATCATAGTACTGTGCTTCGAAAGAAAGAAAAAACATGGGATTATTTCCTATTATGGTCTGGATTTCAATCAGAAAAATAAGACCAAGCTCAGAAAAGACAGTCGAATAAAGGACATAATTTGGTCAAGAAACTAAAGAAAAGAGTCATAGTTGAGATAGAAGAGGATAATGTACCAGGAAAATCTATGACTCAAGGAGATGAAAATGTTGAAGACGAACATCAAAGTAATATTGAGGAAAATGAAATATCAAAGGCAGGAATGAAGGATTTGGAGCATATAGAAGATGGTCTTCATGTAGATGTAAACCAGGCCCATAAAAGTTTGAAAGAACAGGAACAAGTTCCTGTGCAAGTACAGTCAGAAGAAAAAGAAACTTCATTGTTTGATGAAGCTAGGGTTGATACTGAACATGATGTACATAAACAGTCTAAAGAAGGGGTAATGTCACACGAGATGAAAAGAAAGGTAGTGCAGCTAGCTTCTATCAAATATCAAGGAAAAACTTTGAGCATGTTAGGGGAAATTGGGGCAGGTTGGAGGCCTAGGACCAGAACCAAAAATAAACTCAAATTGAATATGAAAAAAATGTTAAACCCTAAACTAGCTCAGAAGAAAATTACAGTGGTTGAATACTCTTCATCTCAGGAAGAGTTAGAAGACAATGAAGATTTAAATGCAAAGGAGATGAAGGGTAAGAAACAAATTATTCCAGAAGATAAGTTAGCTTTCACTGAAACCAAAATTTTAGAGATATTTAAGGAAGTTCGAAAGAAGGTAATCTCAGACCATCATCAAGAGGATTCAAAGAAGCAACATTCAGTCATATCAAGATTTTATGTAGAGAAAGGAAAGGTTGCAGAGCCATCAGCGCAATGCAGTGTTGAAGTCAATGAATCTTGGGGTTCTTGTGGCTATGACAAAGCAGCTGGAGGAAGATGAAGAGACTTTTAAGAAATTGAAAATCCCTTGGATGCCAGAAGAAATGCATCCAGTATTAGAAGGGAAGTGCATTGATTCAGAGAATAAGAATTTGTAGAGGAGTATTAAACAATACAAATATCAAATAGAGTACTTGCATGAAACAAATGAGGTGTTAGTGACTGCTAACAGGAGATTGAGAGAAGATTTAGAAGAGGTGAATAGCCACTATCAAGAATTAATTGCAGTTTCTAAGGAGGCTTTGAAAAGGAAAAGGCAGACACAAATTATGTATGTAGAACTGAAGAAAACCATTCAAGACCTAACACAACAAAATCGTGATCTTTCAAAAAGAGTTGAAGACCTGGAAGGTGATCATCAGAAAGCAAGAAAGAAGACTCAAGCTTTAGAAGGGATAGCTCTTTTGGTAGAGGCTGCTAAGGAATTGTAAAGTACTTTAAGAATAGTGGTTATTAGTTAGTCTTTGAAAAGGTTAGTTTAATTTGTATGACTATATTTTTATTGAATAATTCGGTAGTATGACCTAAAAGTAGTTTTTCAGTTATGTAACTGTCTTTGGGAAACCAAGATAAAAGTAAGGGTGGAAAAGGACTGGGGGTTCGAATTTTTGTACAAGGGGAGGCTATCAAGCTACTATTTTATGGAGCTAAATGTCCAAAACTCTTATGTATTTTGAATGGCTCATTATGGAATATATGCAAACTATAAGCCCTGTTTATGTTATCTACTGGTTTTATTTCTGATTGGTTTAATAACTCAGTTGATATATTCATTTCTTGTTTGAGGTTATTATTCATGAAATGCTTGTTAACTGTGGATGAAATTCAGTGTTATGCTTATTGTTTCTAGTTTATGTTTTATATATTATGCATCTTAGTCTTACATTGTTGCGTGATATAGTGTTTTCCTTAGCCTTGTGAAGTTTTTACCCTCTTGTTTACAAACTGCACAACCAAAACCCTAAAAAACCCATTTTACTTAATTTTGTTTTATGAGATTGTGTTGGCTTGTTATTTTGTAGTCTGAGAACAATTTCTGGCACTAACATATTTGGCGCCGTTGTTGGGGACGAAGCTGAAAGCCTACTTTCCCTGGGTTATTCATCATTTAACTGGTTTTGAGAGGTGGACTTAAACCAACAAATTTTAAAAGACTACATTTCACCAAATATTTCACAGTGGCTACTAAAGGAGTTGGAACAAGAAGTAGACCTAGTTCACCTTTACAACTGGGTGTCTCAGACCCAGAGCAGATTCTGAAAATAGCTAGGAAAATCAAAAGGTCTCAGTCATCTCCAGCCTTATGTAACCTTGATCAAATAGACTTATTATCACCTTTTTCTGTTTTAAAGGGAGAGGAACAAGATTCATCCTGGTTGAAGCCTACAATCCCTGTTAGTAATTTTCATATTTTTACTGATCCTCAATCTTTCAAGAAAGAAAAGACCTTATCTTCTAGAAAAGTCCCTTTATTTCACCTCAAAGTTGGTAAGAATCCTTTTCATCCAAGTCCTAGTCAAGTTTTTCCTTCATCTAAACTAGTCAACTTAAAGATGGCAGCCCAAAATCAACCATTAGACATGATGGATCGAATGGTGGCAGCTAGGTATGCACCTCTAGTTTTACCTCAACCCTTAAATGCTCTCCCTGGTGGAGATTACCAAAAATACTTACCTAGGTTTAATGGACAAGGTGAGACCACAGCTAAGGAGCATTGGGATGCTTTTCTTAGCTATGCAGATAATCATAATATTGAGGAAAAAGATGTGTGGATGAGGATGTTCGTACAGAGTCTAGATGGAGAGGTCAGAACATGGTTCAGAGAGTTACCAGAAAACTCTATTACTATAATAGAAGAGCTTCGGGATCTTTTCATGAGACAATGGGGTGATACTAAGGATCACAAATAGCTGAAAGATGAAACTATGGATCTTTACATTACAGAGTTTGGAGCTCTAAGGAGGAAGAAAGATGAAACTATAACTAATTTCTCTAAGAGGTTCAATAAAATGTATGGTAGAATCTCGACAGAGATTAAACCTTCTGAAACTTCTGCAAAACTCACTTATGCTAATGCTTTTGATCATGAGTTTTCCCTACTTTTGAGAGAAAGAAGACCTGTTACTCTACTTAACATGCAAGAGTCAGCATTAGAAGTGGAATCTAATATTCTTGCTTCTAATAGACTGAAGGGAAACTTAGCTCAACAAGTTTATGACAGAAAGGGTAAGAATGAGGCAGCTCCAGTGGTTTCAGCATCCCACTCTTTAGAAGGTAAGATTGATGAGATGGAAAAACTAGTGAAAATCCTAACAGCAAAACTAAACAAATTGGAATTAGAGAAAAATTCAAATAAGCCTGTTCAAGAGGGAGACATAAACCCTAATAATCCAAATCAATTCAGAAGACAATTTGCACCTCGTTTCATTCCTAGAGAGAGGAAAAATAATGATATACAACGAGAGAGGAGAGAAGCTGAGGATCAAAAGGTGCCACCCCCACTTCAGAATAATGTTACTGATGAACGAGAAATAGAAGAAGAGGAAGATTTTTTTGAGGATCCAGATCAAGACATGAATTATTTTGGAGAACAGTTGACTAAAGGTTTTATGACTGAGGAGGATTTTTTAAACTCAGAATATTATGATGCAGAGGTTTTTGAAATAGAAAATAATTTAAATCTTGAAGTAACTATTGATATATATCAGACTGATCCAAAGAAAACCCTAAATTTAAGATCAGGGCCAAAACAGGTGGTTCAAAATCCTAAAAAGAAGGTAATTTTGCCTCCTAAACAGCAGTCTAATCTAGTATTAGAAAAGAAACAGAATCATGATAAACAAAAGAAGGTTATTGAAGTTGAAGAAGTGAATAAAAGTATGCAAAATTTTAATCTTGAAAATGGATTGTGCAAAATTAAAATCCCCATGCCTTTCACTGAGTTGATAAAGAATCCTTCTTACAAAAATTCAGTTTTGAAAATGATTAGTTCAACAAACAGTCAAGTACCCTTTGACACAGTAAATTTACAGGAGGAAAATCCTAAAATTTTTATTGGATCAGCTTTGGCAGAAAAAACTGAAAATGATGCAAGTGCATCTCCTCCTTTTTACATCACGTTAACCATTCATGGGTAGATGATACATAATTGCCTTTTGGATTCAAGAGCATCTCATAATCTAACGCCAAAAGCAATCATGGAAGCTTTAGGGTTGAGCATAAAAAAACCTTATCATGACTTGTATGCTTTTGATTCTCGAGCTGTAAAATTTTTAGGAGTGATAAAGGATATGGTGGTTAGTTTAGCTCAGCTACCAATGAAATGTGTGATTATGGATGTAGTAGTGGCAGATATCACACCTAAGTTTGGAATGCTCCTTTCTAGATCTTGGGCCAAGAAGGTAGGTGGAACTCTACAGATGGACTTAACATATGCAACCATTCCTGTCTTTGGAGGTGAAAACAGAAGGTTGTATAGAGAGTTACAATTTTCTTATGTTGTGACTGATGACAAGAATCATACAAATCATCCATTGTATGCTGTTGAAAAGGATTTGGGTACTTGTATGTTGCACTTTAGTGATGATAATGATGCTGCTGGTATATTACAGGTTGAAAAAGAAAAATCAGTCAAATGCACTAGGGAACAGGAGGATGAACTTGGGCAAATGTATTTTGATGGATCACCTTCTAAAGAAGGTGCTGGAGCAGGAGTTGTTCTGATATCTCCTGGTGGTGAAACGGTAAGATTAATGTATAAATTGAAATTTATTACCACTGATAATACAATAGAGTATGAGACTCTGTTGTTAGGTTTGAGAGCTGCAAAATATTTAGGTATTCAGAAAATATCTGTGTATGGGGACTCCGAGTTGGTTGTTCAGCAAGTAAGGAATAACTATCAAGTAAAGCAAGATTTGCTGAAAGTGTACAGGAATGAAGTATGGTATATGATATACAATTTCTTTGTGGCTTTTAATATCACTTATATTCCTAGGGATCATAACCAAACTACTGATTCTCTTGCCCTAGTAGCCACACATTTCAGGATTCCTAAAACAACACAGCTGAAGTATCCTGTTGAAGTTACGTATATACCTTATGTGCCTGATAATATAAAGCAATGGAGAGTTTTTGAAGATGATTTTGAGATAAAAAGGTTTTTAGAGCTGACATGTGAGTTTTCTAATTCCTTAATTGACCAAGAACAGGATGATGAAATTGAACATTTAGAGGGTGTTGCAGAAAATGAGATTGCGGGTCACAAGATCATTGAACTGAAAAGTAATTTCATTCCTAAGGGTCTGGTGCGGAGAGGATTTTTTCGAAGGATGATACCCCTTTAAAACAAGCTATGCAGTCTTCAGAAGAAAATGTAACGGATTGTAATATTGGCACCAAGGAGCATCCCAGAATAGTGAAAGTCTTGAAGGCACTCACAAAAGAGAAAAGGAACATGTACATCAAGTTATTAAAAGAGTATGTTGATGTTTTTTCTTGGTCATACGAGGATTTGAAGACATATGCTACTAATATTATACAACATAAAGTGCATTTGAAACCAAATGTTAAACCTTTCAGACATAAATTAAGGAGAATCAATCCTGCTTTGTTTCCCATTATAGAAAATGAGGTAAAAAAATTGTTAGATGCTAAGATTATTGTCCCCCTTCGATATTCTTCATGGGTATCAAGTCTAGTACCTGTTAGAAAAAAGAATGGTGAAATCAGATTGTGTGTTGATTTTCAAAATTTGAATAGGTCTTCATTGAAAGATAACTATCATTTTCCAAAGATTGAACAAATATTGTAGAAGGTGGTTGGTGCACAAAGAATCTCAATGGTAGATGGTTTTTCAGGGTATAACCAAATTGCAATGCACCCTGATGATAGAGAAAAGACAGCTTTTACTGCTCCTTGGGGTACTTTTATGTACGACAAAATGCCTTTTGGATTAATGAATGATGGAGCTACCTTTCAAAGAGCTATGGACATAGCCTTTGTGGGAGAGAGGAATAAGTTTGTAGTGATCTATTTAGATGATATTACAGTCTTCTCACAATCCGATGATGAGCACTTAAAACACTTAAAACAAACTTTCCTGAAATGCAGAAAATATGGTTTGTCTCTCAATCCCAAAAAGTCACATTTTGCTGTACAAGAAGGTAAGTTGTTGGGTCATTTAGTTTCAGCTGATGGCCTAAGGATAGATCTAGAAAGGGTAAAAGCTATTCTGAAAATTAGTTTACCAAGGAGTAAGAAGGATGTGCAATCTTTTATTGGAAAAATAAATTTTCTGCGTTGGTTCATACCAAATTTTGCTGAAACCATTAAACAAATTACATCCATGTTGAAGAAAGATCAGGAAGTTAACTGGACTACAAAAGCTAAAACTTCATTTGAAAAGATTAAGATAGCTCTTACGAAAGCACTAGTACTAGTAAGTCCTGATTTTACAAAGGAATTTTTGAATTTTTCTTTTGCATCAGAGGATACTTTAGCTACTATTTTATTACAAAATAATAATGATGGACTTGAACAGCCAATTGCATTTTTCAGCAAGACCTTAAGAGATTCAGAGTTGAAGTACAACACTTTGGAGAAGCAAGCTTATTCATTGGTAAAAGCGTTAAAGTTTTTTAGAATTTATGTTCTACATTCCAAAGTCATTGCTTATGTTCCTAATGCTGCCATTAAGGATGTATTGACTCAACCTGATAGTGAAGGAAAAAGGGGGAAATGGATTCCAAAGATAATGGAATATGATGTGGATATTAAGCCTACAAAGCTTGTGAAGGGATAGGGTTTGGATAAATTGTTAGCTGATTCAAATTTTCAAGCTTTAGGTCTTCATCTCATGGCAGAACAACCATCACGAGAAGAATTGCAAGCAGAGCAGGAGAAGGAAAGAATTATGGACCACTATGTAGAATCCATATGGTAGGCAGATATTGTACAGTTTCTTTTGTATTTACAATGTCCAGAACATCTAGACAAGAAAGCTGCTAGGTTATTGAAGTTGAAAACTACTAAATATTGTTTGATAGAACAACAGCTGTTTTGGAAAGACCCAAGGGGCATTTTACTTAGATGTTTGGATAAGCTAGAAATTGAAGAAGTAATTTCTGAATCACATGAAGGTGCTTGTGGGGGACATAAGTATTGGAAGGAAACAACGTATAAAATTTTGAGAGCTAGATACTATTGGCCTTCTTTATTCTCTGATGTATATCAGCAAGTAAGAGTATGTATCCCATGTCAAAAATTTGCTGGCAAGCAAAAGTTGGTCTCTTTACCATTAAAGTCTATTGTAGTGAATGCCCCTTTTCAGCAGTGGGGTTTGGACTTCATAGGGAAGATAAATCCTTCTTCTTCAGGGAAACATAAATGAATTTTGACAGCTACAAATTTCTTCACTAAGTGGGTAGAATCTATCCCCACAAGAAATGCTACAGACAAGGTAATCATAGATTTTATTTAGGAAAATATTCTTAGCAGATTTGGATGTCCCAAGAAGTTATTGACTAATAATGCTCAAGATCTTAAGTCCAAAACTATGGTGGCATTTTGCAAAAAGAATGGGATTGTTTTGAAACACTCAACACCTTATTATACTTAGGGAAATAGGTTAGCTGAGTCAACTAATAAGAGTATTATTCAGAGTATCAAGAAGTTACTGAAGCAGAATAAACAATCATGGGACTCAATGTTAAAATATGCATTGTGGGCAGACAGAATAACAATTAAAAATGAAATTGGAACTTCTCCTTTTCAATTGGTATATGGTACTGATGTATTGTTTCCTGTTCAACTTGGTATTCTAGTGATGAAATTTCTTCAAGATAGTCAAGAAGAACCTAGTGATATTCAAAGAAGATTTTATGCACTGATAGAATTACAGTAGAAACGTCAAACAGTAGAGGAAAAAGCTCAGCTGTACAAGACAAAGATCAAAGAAAGGTTTGATATAAATATCAAGGAGAACACCTTTTCAAATGGAGATATGGTTTTGAGATGTGATGCTAGAAAGGAGCAGAAAGGAAAGCATGGCAAGTTTGATAATCTATGGTTTGGTCCTTTCATAGTATCAAAGATTCAAGAGAATAATACTTTTGAGTTATAGACTTTGGATGGTGAGGAATTGTCTAATCCAGCTAATGGGCGTTTCCTCAAACATTTTTACAGCTTTTGAGATAGATATTGGATTTTCATTGTATATACCGGTGTGAAGAATAGAATAAAGACTCCATGACCCAATGAAATTTTTACAGAGTAGTAGGCAGTTGCAGTTGCAACACAGAAGGCACTGATCTACAAGTTCTTGAAACGTCACAGGGAGGACGTCATCCTGCAATAGGAGCCAGATGTTATAGCCTATTTTTGCTTCTCATTTTAAAGCCTTTGCTTGTTTTTTAAAACATGGTTTTGTTTATTTTTAAGTTTGGATTTTAGGTTCTTTTAAATCTTTTTTTTGATTTTTATGTTTGCATTTATAAGTTGATTTCATAGGTTTCCAATTTTGGTTTTACTTAGCAAAATTAATAGTTTTTAGGGGCTTGTAGGATGTTTTATATGACTTAAAGGTTCTAAAAATATCATAAGGTTTTGTTTTAAGCCATTTAACCAAATTTAACCTTTTGCTGTGAGTTTTCTTTTGACAATTATTGAAACAGGTATCCTTGTAGCGCAAGCCCAAAAAAGTTAAACACGCGCGCTACAAGAAAATCGTGCTATCTGAAAATCATGATTTTTGGCTAAAAATTTTCAAAATTCACTCATAGGAGAGGTCATTCACACTTGTTAATGAGTTTGATATGTGTTTTTGGCCAAAGTAATCATTGCGACAAGTGTTAACAGTTCAGGAAAGGAATCATTAGGGTAAGTTACGGTGGTCTGAAAGTTACGAGATACAGAGTAGTGGAACATTAATAATTATCCATGACGAGGAAAATTCGCCTTTAGTTACGCATCTCCTGAAGCGCATGAAGAGGATAGAAGGCGTGGCAGAGTTTTGGCAGTTTGTAATCAAGGATTGAATAAGGTTGGTAATTTAGGGCTTTGAAGGGCAACTATCTGGAACGATCATGGCGATTAGAGAAGGATTTAAGAATGAAATTGGACACCTAGTAGACAGGAAAACATATTTCTAGCAGTTGAATCCACTATTTTGACAGGTATGAGGCGAATTACTATCATATTCCATGTATTCGGGTTCAATTGACAGAAGATTAATTATGGAGTTTAACTAAGAATGCTAGTATATAAACTCAATTGATGCTCAATGTCGAATTTTCTTTGTCAATATAGTTAAAATACTTATCTATTTAAGTGATGAAATCCAGTTCAGGGGTTTAGCTGCCCAACATATCATTCTCTGTTAAAATTGCCAAGATCTTAATAGAGTTAAATTTCTTTACTGAAGGAAGCAATTTTTAAGTTCAGTTATCTAAAATGAAGAGGAGTGGGAAAACAAACAGAGCTGAACCCTGAGATATGTCTTGGGTTCAAGCTTTCCCTGGCTGTGCAAGATTATTTTTAGAAGCAAGATGGTTAAGCTTTTTTGAGAAGATTGATGGATATCACACATAGGTCTCATATAAGTTTGCTCAGGGATTGGATAAAGATATTGTTGCCTTTGATACCTTAAAGATTGATTTGACTAGAGAACTAATAGTAGAGGCTACAAGGATCCCAGATGAAGGCGAATATTGGTTCAAAAAAGTACCCTTTACCTTTGATACACATAATTACTTGCTCCCAGATGTTGTTGTAGACTGGGGTAAAGGAGTACATATCCAGAAATTTAAGCCAGAGTGGAGAGAACCAATAAAAATCTTGCAAAGTTATATAACTTGTGAAGGAATATTTGCATTTGCATTTAAGTATAATTTCAGGTTTTTGCAGCATCTTAACCATGAAGCAAAGATGAACCTTCCTTTCTTTTTCCTTAAAAGTCTGCAAAAGATGTCCAACAAGGTTAAGGAGCATCAACACCATACCAAACAGTCTATATTTCATCCTGGTCTAATAAAGCTAATCATAAGTACCGTGCTTGATAACCCATTGATAATTGGAAATTGGTAAAGTGTAAAAGTAGATGTGCATTGTAAGATAAGTCCATCAAGCTTAACAATAGCACAAATAAGTAACCTCTTTAAAATATTCAAAAGTTTTCCTTGATAGTACCGAGAAAAAAGGAGGGAAGAAGGATAAACATTCTACAAATTTGAATTTTCCTAGTTTGTTATGACTAGAATTCAACCATGCAATCTTTGCCAAAATTGCAATTTTGGATCGATAATTGTTGTTTTTAATACAAAAATGGATTCAACACCATTGAATAACTTTTTTACCCCTATATTTACAAGGGTGACTTGATGATTAAAGTGTTATAATATTGAGAATATGAAAAAATCATAAAACAATACAAAACATGCAAAGTATTTGCTATTCAAGTCTTCTATCTAATCAAGCAACAAGGGACATGAACAAAAATGGAGATAAGAGAATATAAAATAGGGCCCTAGATATATATGGTAAAACCCAAATAGGGAAACATCCATGAGAAGGGAAAAATATTCGTATTCCTCAAAATATCTCCAACATTACACCTTGAGCTCCGCTCCACATGTGTTATCCCAATGTATCATAAATATAATCACAACATAAGACTTGATGTACACTGATATTCCGAAGGGTCTCCCTCACCTATATTATATACCAATAGGTATGGAAGACTGACATACCAACTTTTACATGTGGGATAAATTATTTTCCACCTCTTTATATAATGAACGGTAGAATGAGTATATTCCTCTATTATGCACATGGGATACCTCAATTTTATAATATTAGAGTTATTTTGTTTGATTGTTCTTTCCGTTTCTAGTTATGACATCTCACGACATCAACTAGACATTATTACACATGTAATTATTAAAATTACACACTCCAACACTCCCCCTTGATGATTCTTGGGAGAACAACACATAAAAGGAGGAAGATGTCATTACAACAACTATCCCCCTTGATGACAAATTCCTGCATACCCAATAAAATGAAAAGATACACACATTTCACTTCTATCATGGATTTGGTGAAGATATCAACTGCTTTGTTTCTGTGGGACAATACTCCAAACAAATAACAACATCTACAACAAGGTCTCAAATATTGTAATGAGTATCCAAGTCAATGCCTTTAGTTTTGGAGTGATACACTGAAATGTATGCAAGTTGAATTTCACTCTCATTGTCACATATCAACATAGTATAAGAATTTTCTACTAGATTAAGATTTCTCAGAACATGCCAGATCCAAACTGCCTCTTTGGTTGCTTCCTTAGTTTCCCTGTACTCTACTTGACAAGAATAAAGATAAATAATTCTCAACTTCTTACTAGACCATGAAATTGAAATTGAACCAAGCTGAAAGATATATCTTGTAGCGCATGTTCTATCTGAAGTATCCCTCGCCCAATCAGAATATATATAACCAAGGAGTGATACTATAACCCTACTAGAATAGAACACACCATAATGCAATGTCCCCTACAAATATATGAGAATTCTCTTAGCTATTTTCTAATGAATTTGATGAGGATTTTGGATAAAATTAGAAACCATGCTATTTGCAAATGAGATATAAAGCCTAATATGTGTAAAATATATAAAAAATCCTACAAATTGATGATATAATGTTGCATCAATAAGACAAGTATCACAATCAGTAGTTAACTTTACACTAGACTGAAATGGTGTAGGTGATGAATTACAATCACTCATTCAAACTAAGCAAGCAAATATGTAGCCTACTAAGGATGAGAGAGTAAAATACCATCTCCCATATGCCAAATCTTTAGACCCAAAAAATAACGTAATAGGCCTAAATCAATCATTTCAAATTCACTTGTAAGATTATCCTTCATTTCCTATATCGACGCAAGTTGGATTCTAGTAATAATGATATGATCCGCATAAGGTACTAATATGAGAACATAATCATCAAAGTGCTTGACATATAGATTTGAATAAGATATACATGCTTAAAACATTCTTCAAGAAATAAGAATCAATCTTTTGATACAAAGTTTTAGGTGCTTGCTTAAGTTCATATAAAGGCTTGTTCAATTTGCATACCAAACTTGAGTTTCAACAGTAATAAATCCACAAGGTTGATGCATATAAATGTATTCACTAATACCACCATTCAAAAATTCACTTTTGACATCCATTTGGTGTCTTTCCCATTGATACGACGCAACAAGTGAAAGAATAGAAACGACACAACAAGTGAAAGAATAGTTCTTATTGTGTTCATTTTAGCAATCATAGTAAGGGTTTAAGTATAATATATACCTTCTTTTTGAGAGAATCCATTTGCTACTAACCGAGATTTATGATTTTTAATCTGTCTGTCTGTAGTAAAATGTTTTTTATATATCAACTTACATCCAACCAAATTATTTCTAGGAGGAAGGCGAACAAGAGTTCAAGTCTTGTTATTCATTAATGATTTATACTTAGTTTGTATGGCTTTATCCCATTCAAGCTTATATTTGGCATACACATAGGTAGAGGGATCATATCTGGCCAAAACTTTAGTCATAAGAGCTAAGTCAGATATAGTTTGACGAGTATTAGAAAAAAAGACCAATCTCAGGAATTGCAAATTCAAGGGTTTTCCAATCCCAAACAGGAAGAGAAGTAGCAGTATCCCATAATAGTATCTTCAAAACATTCAAGTGGAGCACTTAAGAAGAGGGTGAACTAGGATCAATAATAGGCACAAAAGGATAGGAAGGAGTAATAAAGATATAAAAAAAGAAGGGGAAGGAAAATTCAATGTAACATGAGGTTAAATAGACTTGGGAGGAGGAGAGACTTCACCAAAGTGAACATCTTGCCTAATAATGACACCTTGCACATAGGGATAAAAAAACATGTATGCTTTATAATCTCACAATAACCAATGAAAATACATTTGTGAGACTTGGGTTCTAATTTTTTTCAACTTTTATCTGGGATAAGAGCCCAACGATCACTACCAAATACCTTAAGGTTACTAATATTAGGTCTTCTTCCATTTGATTTTTCCTCAGGAGTAACCTACACAAATTCAATAGTAGGGACTCTATTCAAGATGTAGTTAGCACAACAAATAGTGTTACCTCCATAATAAAGCATACATCTATCCATTTCAACCAATGTTATATTCTTCCTTTCAACTACCCCATTTTGTGGAGGTTTATAAGGAACAATTTNATATGCATTAATTTTTTTTAATGAACCCCCCCCCCCCCATTATTAGTTCTCAAAGTATTAATACTTTTACCAAATTCATTCTCAACCATGGATTTAAAATTTTGAAAAATACCAAAGGTTTCACTTTTATGTTCCAAAAAATAAACCCAAGATTTGTGACTATAAACAACAATGGAAGTAAGAAAATAGATCGCATGAGGAAAATATAGAGTTTATAGAGGACCACAAATAACACTATGAATTAATTGCAATGGGTTTTTAGCACGCCGAGATTTACCTTTCTCAAACATTTCCTTATGATGTTTACCAAGAACACAACCTTAACAAACACCTTTAGTGGAAGAAATTTAAGGTAATCCATGTACTGTTTCAGAAATCATTTGCATTTTCCCATAATTCAAGTGACCTAATATTTCATGCCATAATTTGCTTAGTGTATCAATGTGAGCAACATAGGAATACAAATGTTGTTTTTTACTTGAATTAAAACTAGTAAACTGATATAATCCAACATTATGATCAATAGGACCAGAAGAAACAATTTGAAAGTTTTTTTTAATATATTTTAACACATACTTATCGAGAGTACGCACCCGTAGCCCATATTTTGACAGTTTGTGAAATGAATTGAGAGTTATTTGCCTCTAGACTTGGGAGATGTGCTCCTAGTCAAAGTTGGGATATGTTACCTTGCTTCTATAGAGAGAATGGATACATACAGTCTCCATCATTGAGTTTATTACAGGTCATGTGATCAGATCTAGTGAATTTCCAACCAGTTACAGTGATTCAAGAAGTCTTATAGTCCATTTCTTTATGATTCCTAGTCTTTCCTCAAGGAGGATTCTTTTAGTCTTCTCTCTCATATATTTCTGATGTAATTCATCCTATTAAGGATTTCATTGATTTCATATCATACATCTGATATTTTATTTACTTGTTGTAATGAATAAAATATTGACTCATGTCCTCTTGTGTGCACCTAGTCTAGATTGCTATGAAATTTGAGCTAGTTTCAATGTTAAATTTAGTAACACATAAATACAAATCTTAATTCGATTCTTGCAGTTGATAATGCTCATTAAAAATTTACTTAACACATTCCAACCATGATTTTAATAATTCAAACACTCCTGGCACTGTTTGGGTCATCCTAAAGTCAGACTAGTTGAGCAGTCCTAGAAACCATTTTCACTAGTTACCTCTTAAAACTTATCAAAAACCTCTAAAACTTGATAGAGAGAACCTCAATAGTTGATTGAATTATATTTCATGTTTTTCGACCTCTCAAAGTCTAAAATCCACTTCAATTCCTGACCAAAATCCTAGTTTGAGTCACCTAGTCCATTGTTTGCTAAGTTGGTCTGAGTTAGTGTGCCAAATATCCAAGTTGGTACAGTAAAAAAAGATATATATTTGATGCTATATTAGTATACAATTTATTTCAATTCAAAACTACAAAAATAAATCAAGAAAAACTTGAAAATTTATGAAATTTTCTAAAAAGTAATGGTGAATGTTAGGGCTTATAAAAAAACAAATATGCAGGATAAATTCTAGATATGAAAAAATTCCACTTGGGCAATGTATACTGGGTATGAAAAAAGTACAAATATGAATTTCTTAAGTAAAAACATGAGATAATGTTGCTTCAAAACAAAATTTTAAGATTTTAATGAAGAAGGTAGAGCATAACAACTTGCATTGATACCATGTTAGAAGATAAGAAAACGTACAACAATACAAAACATGCAAAGCATGATCTATTCTAGTCTTCTATCTAATCAAGAAAACAAGGATCATGAACAAAAATGTAGATAAGAGAACACCTGTTATACGTGGTAAAACCCCAAAAGTGGAAACATCCATGGGAAAATATCTCCAACTTTACACCTTGAGATCCACTCCACATATGCTACCCCAAATTATTACAAGGACAATCACAACATAAGACTTGATGCACAATAATATTCCCAAAGGATCTCCCTCATCTCTATTATATACCAGGAGGTATGGAAGACTAACATCCCATCTTTTACATGTGGGATACATGATTTTCCACCTCTTTATATAATGAATAGTCAGAGTATTTTCCTCTAATATACATGTGAGATAATTCAAATTTATAATATTAGAGTTATTTTCTTTGATTTTTCCTTCCATTGCTAGTTATGACATCAACTAGATATCATTACACATGTAAGTATTAAAATTACACTTTCCAGCCTAGTGTTGTTTGTGATTCCATCAAAACATTATTGCCATAAAGTAGATCTATGGATTGACATAGATCATTTGTTAGATATTGTCCTAGTATGTTCATATTGTTTTATCACCTCACATATACTTGGTGGAGAAGAGATCAATTGTTCTAGTTCCATGATGTATTTCACCCTTGTTGACACATGGGGATGTTTTTCTTTTATGTTGATATGACCATGGAAGGTGAATTTATGCTCTATAGTGGCTCATAACACTTAATTGTTCATTACTAAGATGTACCATGTCTTGATCATAATTTTCCCTTAGAAAGTGTGTTATCTTGAAGGTTGACTTGTATCCCTAGTGAACTAAATAGGTTTTATATTCATTTATAACATTCCACCTAGATAGTTCTCATGCCTTGTCATTTCACTAACCTTATCATCAATTTCCACCAGTTTTCCCCTTTGTAAGTGATCTATCATATTTAATTCTTCAAGGCCTCAAACTACGCCCCGTGTATGAATGCCTAAATCAAAGAAAAAGAGTCAAAGTACTTTAAGTTTGATGCTACTAAATAAATTTGTAAAGTACATGAGCCATGTCCCATTGCCAAAATCTTGTTCCCTAAGTCCCATGGTTATAAAAGTTAAATCTAAAGAAAAAGGGACCAAACAAAAAGAAAAATGAAATAAAGGGAACGAGAAAAGGTATCTCCAACAAAAGACCCCCCTTCAAAAGACACATATGTGGAAGAAAAATAAAAAAATATATAACCTCTAGCTCTTGAAAGCTAAAGGATAGACCTATTACACTCGTTGCTATGATGGTTAGTTTACAAAGACACCCTTTCTTCTCTAAGTACCACATTCATTTAATGATCCTTGCCTAACAAAGGAACCTAGGAAATGCACCTTGACTTAAGGGTTTCACATGTAATAAGGATTAATTTTAGTCCACCATGATAAGCCTAATGTTTAAATGGATGCAAATTAAATAAGTTATTTAGCCATTAAGAAAGTGTAAATGTTGATTATTTCATGTCTATTCTTCATATTTGAGGAATTTTCTAGTTACACATGGGCTAAACCCCTTAGCACATGGGTTCCCTAGCATATCCATATGTTTTGACACTTATTATTACACACATGGATGATGACTAGGTTTTATTAGATGAGTGGTCCCCTCTTTCTTCATATTTGGAGGCATGCATGGGTTCCTAGAGGACATTATCGTGGGTTGTCCCCTCCTTTTGATGATATGGGGATTGGCTAGCACTTCGTCAACCGTTACTTACACATATTGGACCATTGACATGAGTTTTGGAGGAGAGGTTATACATTTGGCACTATTATATCACCTTTTGTACGAGGCATCTCTCCTAACCCCTCACATGGAATGTTTATGGAAATTGGTTACACCTATCAATGGAGAGCTCTAGGGATTTGACTTATTGTGGAACTTGGAGACATATGGAACAAATTTTGAGATAGAGAGCTCCACATGAGGAGACCAGGGTAATTTTTAAGGATTCTAATATTATACTTAAGTATAGTATTCTGGGCTATTGTTTTGGATTGAAAAAAAATGTTTATAGACAGGTAGGCGAATATTAAATATGAAACATAAAATTAACACTAAAATGTGTAGATTTTGGCGAATATTATGATGAAAAAAACATATTTTATGTAATATAGGCGATATTAGACACTAAATAGCGAATTTATTTTTTGAAAAAACCCCCAAAAATAGCCAATTGGAGTTAATTCACCACTAAAAATTACCTTGGAGGAGACCCCTTGCACTCAATTTCTGATATTTTCCTTGTGACGTTACATATTGGAAGGTATTTCCTTCCACAAATGCCTTGTTTTAGGATCTCATGAGCCATTAAGTGTGAATTGGCCTACATATACATCGATGCCACTATGTTTCCAAGTGGTTCCTTTTCTTCCTAATTCAAGATTGATGTGGCTAATATGGTTTGAGAGCTTAATAATTTAGATCTTAATCCGACTATGGGAGCCATAGCCTTTTACGTGTGTCCCCTTTTTTTCACCAATATCCCCGTCTCCAAGTATATGGCCTCGTTTTCCTTAGGATTGAAAGAACTTCACCTATCATTTCTAGATTCCCAAGTGTTCTTTAGAAGGTTCAATAAATGAGAGTTCAAGTTCTACCAAGTAACGAACTAGTGCTTATGCTTATGCTCATGCTTGTGGATACACACAACATGCATGTGCATAATAAATACCCCCACTCATGGTTGCTTAGGTAAAAGCAATTGAATTAAATGATGCTATGAGTTCCCGTATAATGCTAAATCTAAGCATGTTAACCTTGTCATGATTGGGTAATGCATGTAAATTTCAATGTAAGAAATGGAATTTTGAAGCTTATGCATTAAAACTTTATTGTAAGGAACCTATTATAATTAAAAATAATATATTTTTTTAAATTTTTATTATATTGATTTATTTTTAAAATCTTATTTTAACCTTAAATTGATTTATTTTAAGATTAAATACAATGAATTTTTTCAATCCCTTTTGTAAAAGGTAATAAACAAATTAATTAGTTACAACTTACAAGTTATTCAACTTCAAAAATAATAAACAAATATGATTAGTTACAACTTATTGAAAATCTATTGATGTAATTCATTAAAGTAAACCTCCTTTACTAAAAAAAGCCTTAATATCACAACAATATTCACTTGAAATCTAATTCCACCTTATACCTAACCCAAATAGCATGAAAAGCAGTACCAATAATATCTATCAATTTTTAAGGTGAAAGAAGTTATCATAATATTCTTTCCATATAAAAATGAAATGTCATTATTTATGGTTATAGTAAAATAATATTATAGTGAAGTGAATTTTGAAACTTATACACTGAATAATTATTCTAAAAAACTTCTCTAAAAATTAATAATTATAAAAATTTGAAAATGAATTTATTGTTAAAATCTTATTTTTTTTTAATTGGAAAAATTAGTAATTTTATTTCTGTAAAGAAGAAAATTACATTCATAGCAAATCATAGATAGCCTTCATTGCCCATGCAGTATATAATTTATAATATGATAATTCAAATAACATGTTCTCAATTCCAAATACTTGTAACATAGTATCGCATATTTTATACATCAAAATAACAAAAAACAAAAACTATGTATTTGATAAGTATCGCAGACTTTCTTTTTTAATCTTCCTTTCTAGATCATCATCTGTCCACTTCAGGTTAGATTGAACTGCGCTTAATTTTCTTTTGACCTATTGTACCTCCTTCTCGAGCTCTTGTGCCCTCAAATCACTATCAGATGGAGTATACAAAATTGCTTCTGCCATAGGTTTATTCTGCAAAGCTTTAATTTGGGATTTCAAATCTTGTATCTCACTATCACATCCCAAATGTAGTGCTTTTCCCTTCTCCTATAGTTTTTGGTGAAGGTCTCTAATTTCGGCCTCCTTCTCCTCTATCTTCTTCTTCAATGTTGGATATGATGAGCCAAATGTGAACTCTACAACATTAATTGTTGAAGCAACTTCATTCAAGGTCTTTTCTCATTGTTGCAAGGACTTCTGAAACTAGAGTAAGCTCTCCATAGTTACATCACCTAGTTTTGTACTGCTAAAACGTTTTGGTGTGATGGACTTTTTAACCTCCACTTTGGATTCTTTTGTTGTGCTGACCTTTTTACCCTTGACTGTTTATTCTTTTGGTGTGCAGACCTGTTTACCCTTGAATGTTGATTCTTCTGGTGTGCAGACTTGTTTACCCTTGACTGTTTATTTTTTTGGTGTGTAGACCTGTCTACCCTTGACTGTTGATTCTTCTAGTGTGTAGACCTATTTACCATTGACTGTTGATTCTTCTGGTGTGCAGACTTGTTTACCTTTGACTGTTGATTTTTTTCCTCTTCCAACACTTTTAGCCTTGAGAGTTGCTAAAATCCTTTCAATTCTCTTTTTTTGTAGCAACTCATTTTTGTTTTTAATTGTTTTATTCAATTTTTCCAAACTTGCTTCATATTCTGCAGTCTCATTTTGTTGTTTAATGATCATTTCTCTCAATGCCCTTTGAAACTCAATCTTCAAACCTGCAATAAATTTTTCTTTCTGCTTCAATTCTTGCTGAAGTTCTGCTTCCTTACCAAATACAGTTTTCAGTGGTGGCATGTTCAAAACTTCAGGCTTGTTTTTCAGCTCATTTTCAAGTCTCCCTATAGTTTCCTTATCTTTTTTCTTTTGAGCCTGATACATGTCTTTCAGTCTGTCAAGGTCAGAGATCGATCCTGCTAGAACTATGGTAAATTTAGAACATTGATCCTTAATAAGTTGATCCTTCTGGCCAATTATTTTTTCACTTTCCAATAAGTGGCTTACAACTGAATGTTGGAGATTATATGGTCACATCAAAATTCATTGTTAGTTCCTTATGGAGCTTTGACGGTGACATAATTTCGAGCTTACCTTGGATAAAAACATTAGGGACTTTCATCTTAAATGGAGAAAAGAAGTTTCTAACATTTTCCTATAAGAAAAAGAGAATCACATCTCAAGATATTACAATGAAGTCAGATATAGAATCTCCAACATCTGAAGAATTCAAGGATATATCAAAGATGATTTCACAGGGTAATTAGAAGTCAAAACAAAAGAAGCAGAAAGAAGTTGAAAAAATTGTCACTAGTAAGGATGAAGAAATTACTCATTTGAAGAATCATAGTCAAGAATTGATCGCACAGATTAAGAAATTAAAAAGGGAAAAAATATCGCAAGAAGAAATCCAACAGGAATTCCACCAAAAGGAAGTGGATATCTAAAATGAATTCAATAAGAATCTATTACAAAAAAATGAAGAAAATTCTTGCTTAAAAAATTTGAATCAAGGGTTGACTGAACAAATAAAAAAATTAAAAAATGAGGACTTAAAAAAAATCCTCAGAGTTATTATCAACCAATAAATCGTGAGAATCACAAACAATTCAAGTTTCTACAAGGATTCAACAAACGACTCGAATGCCTTATTGTCACCCAAATCACAGAAGTCAATACAACCAACATCAAATTAAAGCTAAAAATAAACATTGTTCTTCTTATAGGAAAACCAACTACAACCTTGAAAATGAACAAAAACAACATCGAAAACTTTTATGGAATCCTAAATTAAGAAGTTGTGTATGAGCAGTTGATCATCAAACAATTCCAATGAAGGTAGATTTGGGATGGATTACTTCCCCAAAAAAGCAACACATTAGCTCAACAATCCGAAGATTATATTGCCTAGTTTCATCAAGCATCGTAGTTCCAAGCTCACAACATCATGAAAAGTTGTTACGAGCAAGAGAACAAAGTCATACAATAAATTATGCTTTGAGGACAAAGCAATTCTAAGGGAGAGGCAATGTAATGAACCAAAATATATAATAACTAAACACTAAATAACTATTAATAATTAAATAAATAACTCTTAACAAAGAGTGTAACAAATCTAAAAGTTATAAATATTAACATTTAATACTTAATAGGTTAATTAGGGTAATTAATTAATTACTCAAGAGGTGACTTGAAAAGTCACCCCCCTTACCACTTAGGGTATAAAATACCCGACACAAATTCTTGTAAAACATCTTATTATCTATTCAATTATCAATATATATTTGTCCTATTAATGGATTATCGAATATTCCACGTGTTCTGGTAATATTGATTGTGTGAAGTGAAAAAATATTCGCTTCAGTTACAGTGATTGAAGAAGTCTTCCAGTCCATTTCTTCACGATGACTAGTCTTTCCTCAAGGAGGACTCTTCTAGTCTTCTCTCTCATATATTTATGATGTAATTCATCCTTTGAAGGCTTCCATTGATTTCATATCATACCTATGATTTATTATTTACTTGTTGCAATGAAAAAATATTGATTCATGTCCTCTTGTGCACACCTATTCTAGACTGCTATGAAATTTGATCTAGTTTAAGTCTTAAAGTCAGTAAAACATCAAGACAACTCAAATTAGATTCTTCCACTTGTTTCTTTGCATTAACAAGTTACTTAAGACATTCCATGCATGAGTTTAAGAAAATGAACCCTCCTGGCACTATTTAGGTCATCCTGAAGTTAGACTAGTTGAGCAGTCATAGAAACCATTTTCATTAGTTTAACTCTTAAAACTTCTCAAAAGCCTCTAAAAGTTGCTAGAGAGAACCTCAAGAGTTAGTTGAATGAGATTTTGTGTCTCCCAATCTCTCATAGTCTACAATCCACTTGAATTCCTGACCCAAATCCTATTTTGAGTCACCTAATCCACTGTTTGCTAAGTTGGTTTGAGTTAGTATGCCAAATATCCAAGTTGGTACATTACAAGTGGTATTAGAGAATGGTCCTCTAAAACTTCTCGAGTGTTCAATCAATATTCCTAGAAGAGATACATATCCCAAGAAAAAAGATCCTTTAGGGGATGACTATGATGGAATGAACTCTACTAAAGGAAAATTCCAAGGAGAAAGTGAAAGAAACAACATGGGTGGAAATGGTGAGATCCAAAATCTGATTTCGAGTACGATGCACGGATTTTGAGACATGACCTGTAACATCATCCTTTCCAGAGAATAAGCTAGAGTATTCCTTGTTAAGCATCTGGATAATAGGAATGGTGAAGGAAGCATCCAAGGGTTGTAACATGAAAAAATAAAGAGTCCTAAAGGGTTTGTGTTTTCAATTACTGGGCCTCATAATCGGCCTAGTGAGTTCAAAAAGGAGCCTCCAAGTCAATCAATGCCTACTATGCCCAAATTCCTTGATGAGAAAAGAGAAGAGTCGGTGATCCAAGATGAAAACATTTCTACAATGGAGGACAAGCATGATGAATATATCACATTGAATGAAGATTATAGAAGGGATTTGACATTTAAATAATTTTGTGATCTCTAATACAAAACCAATCCAAGAGGGAGATTCCAGAATCATAATCATAATTATGAGCTAAATAATTTTATTGGAAAATCTCTCTGCCATACTTTGATGGTTCATCAAAGTGCACAACTAGCTCATGTGTCCAAAAGTTAGATACATACTTTTAGTTAAATCCAATGGCTGAGAGAGAATCTATCAAGATGGACACTCTACACTTGGATGGAGAAGTATATAACTAGTTGTTTCATGGGATGAAGACCCTTGGACATGATCAAGTGACCACTTATGATGAATTCATAAGAAGATTGATTGATATATTTGAAATAAGAGACCTTGAAATCTCCTACAGAGAGCTTGCACATGTCAATAAGATGGGACTCCTGAAGCTTACATATCCGAGTTCCATAAGTTGGTTGTTATGGTGATTGATATATCAGAAGCTCGGTTGATCCTGCTATTCATTGAAGGATTGGAAGAACCTTTGAAAGGTTTGGTGAAAGCCTATAGGACCTATACTTTGCAAGATGCACATAATAGAACAAGAAACTTGCAAGATTCTATTCCAATGACAAGGTTCCCTGCTAGTCTAAATGCTCCTACTCAATTCAAGAATCAAATACCACCACCCATGAAGAGTCCTTCTGGAAATTTCAAGAGGGACATTTTCTCTAGATATAGAGATGAATTGAAAAGGAGAAAGTTGTGCTTCACCTGCTGAAAACATTGGGTTCTTGGACACAAGTGTGCTAAGGGGAAGGCACAATACATCAAGGTATTTTCAGAGAGCGAAGATGAGGATGAATAAGAAAAGCCTCAAATTAATGCAGAAGTGGCCTATGAGATTGCCAGTGAAGAACCTTCTTCAGAGGTGAGCAAAATTGTCGTGTTATCAGGAATGCATCGCTTCCACACTCTCACTCAAGAGAGTGGTGCAAGGGAAATAAGTTGTTGTGTTGGTGGATAGAGGAGGGACCCATAAATCCATTAATTCATATTTCATGGAAGGAGATACTTTGGATGTGATGGAGGATAAACATGACGAATATGCATATTTGTAGGTGCTTGTAAAGGACCATGATGGAAAATACTTTGGCCAAGTGTTTGTTGGGTTTGAGAAGAAGGATGAAAATCCCTATATGTGGAAAAGGTAGCTGAATACATGCCAATTGAATCAACAAGCAAAGGTGATTGTCTATTCATAGAATGGGTAGATAAATATATCATTAAAATGAAGGATCAAGGATGCAGTAGACTTGCTTGCATTGGTAAGGAATTGTTTGACCTGCATATCTTGGGAGAGATACCTAATGAGATTCCTATATTGAAAGAAGACTTAGATTTTAAGAAGGAGGCTGATTAAACCTCAATTGGATCAGAAAGGAAATAACCCTATTCTCCTATTGATTGGGTGGATGGATACATAGCCAAGATGGAGATTCATGGAGGTAACACTTATATTTGTTCTGTGATAAATATTTTTGTTTTACTGATACTTTCTTGCCACGTGACTAGGAACATGAGTTGGAAGCCATGTGATCTTTCCATTATGCATAGGAGCACATGAGACCCTTACTTGATTTGGTTGGATAGACTAGTTGACATGGGGAATGTTTTCCAAACTCTTACCTTACTTGAGGAGGATTTTGGGATACCTTCATGGAAAGGATATTTTTCTCTAAAGGATATTTTTTTCTAAAGGATAAGGATGATTTATTTCCATTTGGATTAGTACCTATGAGTTTTTGGTCACTCAAGAATGGAAAGAAAATACTTATTGCAGAGAAGAAGACTCATGGTAGTGATGCACTATCGATTTGGTTAACAGATCCTCACATAATTTGGAATGACATATTGTTCCAATTGATCAAGAAGTTAAGTAAGATCTAAGAATTCGAATTTGAAATTGAGTAAAATAAGGGTAAGATGAATGTTTTAATTGATTCCCTCTCTAGAAAACCAGTACTTGCTTTGATAAAGTTTCATGATGATTGGAAAGCAAAGTTAGAGTTGAGTATGCAAAGAGTGAGTTTGCTTGTGATTTGTTTGATGGAATAATTCATGATGATTCTTTCAAGGTACTTAATGATATCATCTATCATAAGGATATAATATTTATAGTTCCATAACCATCATTGAAGAAGAAGATCTTAGAAGCTTCCCATGATGCGCCCCTGGCTGGACATCTGAGATTTGTGAAGACATATAAGAAGGCGAGGGAAAAGTTCTCTTGGAGGGGATTGAAGAAAGAAGTAATGGAGTCTGTAAGAGAATGTGCATCATGTCAGCATAACAAAGTATAACATACTCATCTAGTAGGACACCTACAACCTCTTCCTATTCCGGAGTAGAAATGGGAAAGTGTGTCAATGGATTTCATCACTGGACACCCTAAAAGCCAAGGTAAAGATAGTATTTTTATTGTGCTTGATAGGCTGACCAATATGCACATTTTTTTGCTGTCACGACCATTATTGTAGCCATCGAAGTGGATGAACTATTCATTAAAGAGGTCTTCACGGAATGCCAAAGTATATCATTAGTAATCAGGACAACAAGTTCACTAGTAATTTTTGGCAAGAATTGTTCAAGTTAGTGGGGACAAGTTTGAACATGAGTAAAAGCTACCATCCACTAGATGATGGAAAAATAGAGAGAGTGAACCAATGGCTTGAAGGGTACCTAATAAACTACGTTACTAAGAAAAAAAATTCATGGACAACTTGGATTCATTTGGGTTAATTATGCTATAATACTACTTTCTATCTTTCCATTGGAATGTCACCATTCAAAGCTCTTTTTAGTTATGATGCACATAATTTTTATGATATGATATTTGGTGATTGTAATACATATAAGGCAAAGAATTGGCTCAAATAGATTCAATACATAATCAGAACTATCAAAGACAACTTGTTGATAGCATAAAACCGACAGAGATTATTTGCAGACACACAAAGAGTGGAGCAAACCTTCCAAGAAAGAGATTTGGTTTATTTGAGGTTGCATCCCTATAGATAGTATTATTTGAAATCTAAAGAGTATGAGAAGTTTTAGTCAAGGTTCTATGGCCCATACAAAGTTTTGAAGAAGGTTGGTGAGGTTGAATATGATCTAGAATTTCCTCAAGGAGGTAAGATTCACAATGTATTCCATGTGTCTTGCTTGAAGAAGGTAATAGGGAAGTAAGTGAAAGTTTCAACCCATTTACCTCCCGTAGATGAAGGGAACTCGGTGTTAGTTCCAAAGAATATCTTGGAGTTCAAAGAAGAGAAGCTAAGGAGTAGAACCATTAAGGAATACTTGGTGGAATGTGAAGGACTGCCTACTGAGGATGCCACTTGGGAAGGAGAAGACATCTTACAACATCCAAGTTTGAAATTTCTTAGGGACAATCAATTTTGGGAGGGGTGGAATGTCATGTCCCCTCATGAATGATTCACAGTTTAAGTTCCTAACTCAACCAATCCCTTGGGTTGAGGAGAAGATAATGTCTTGGGATTAATTTTGAAGGTTCAAGGAGTTAATTAGTTAGGACATGTTAAAATTATTGAATATAGTTTAAAGAGTCATTTATTAGGAGTAAATTCATAAAATTAGTATTTTATTTTATGGAATAAAAAAGGGATAAGACTCCAAAGTGCATGAGATGAAATTTTGACTAAAGCTAGCTTACACAAGAAGGAAATCTACGAAAAATTAAAAATAAGAAAGTTGAGGAAAAGAGGAATTAAACAATTAAGGTAGGAAAACTGGGAAAGCAATGCTAAAGAAAAAATATGGCACAAAGCACAAAAAGAGAATAAAGTTGTGAAAGCAGGGATAAAGCAGAAAGAAGGACAAGGCATAAAATAAGAATGAAGCAGGATAAGGAAGAAAGCAGATAAAACATGATAAAACAGAAAAAGCAGGAAAAAGAAGTGAAAAGCAGAGCAAAAGAAGGAAAATCAAAGGCATGAAAGAAAAAGTAGGATCAAGCCAGAAAAGTAGGAAAAAGCAGTGAAAAGCAAAGCTAAAGCATGAAAGAAAAAAATTAAAGCATGAAATCAAGGTATATTTATCCAAACATGAGGGCACATTAGCCTCTCTAACTTCCTCAACAATCCATAACTCATTCTATAAAAGGAAGAGTGCGCACCCCTAGCCCATCTTTTGACAGTTTGTGAAATGAATTGAGAGTTATTTGCCTCTAGACTTGGGAGATGTGCTCCTAGTCCAAGTTGGGAGATGTGCCCTTGATTCTATTGAGAGGATGGATACATACAGTCTCCATCATTGATTTTATTACAGGTCATGTGATCAGATCTAGTGAAATTCCAACCAGTTACAATGATTGAAGAAGTCTTCTAGTCCATTTCTTCATGATTCCCAGTCTTTCCTCAAGGAGGATTCTTTTAGTCTTATCTCTCATATATTTCTGATGTAATTCAGCATATGAAGGCTTCCATTGATGTCATATCATACCTCTGATATTTTATTTACTTGTTGTAATGAATAAAATATTGACTCATGTCCTCTTGTGCGCGCCTAGTCTAGATTGCTATGAAATTTGAGCTAGTTTCAATGTTAAAGTCAGTAACACATAAATACAGATCTTAATACAATTCTTCCAGTTGATAATTCTGATTAAAAATTTTCTTAACACATTCCAACCCTGATTTTAATAATTCAAACACTCCTGGCACTGTTTGGGTCATCCTAAAGTCGGACTAGTTGAGCAGTCCTAGAAACCATTTTCACCAGTTTACCTCTTATCAAAAACCTCTAAAACTTGATAGAGAGAACCTCAAGAGTTAATTGAATGATATATCATGTCTCCCGACCTCTCAAAGTCTAAAATCCACTTCAATTCCTATCCAAAATCCTAGTTTGAGTCACCTAGTCCATTGTTTGCTAAGCTGGTCTGAGTTAGTGTGCCAAATATCCAAGTTGGTACAATAAAAAAATCTATATATTTGATGCTATATTAGTATACAATTTATTTCAATTCAAAACTACAAAAATAAATCAAGAAAAACTTGAAAATTTAGGAAATTTCTAAAAAGTAATGGTGAAAGTTAGGGCTTATAAAAAAACAAATATGTAGGATAAATTCTAGATATGAAGAAATTCCACTTGGGTAATGTATACCGAGTCTGAAAAAGGTACAAATATGAAGTTCTTAAGTAAAAACATGAGATAATGGTGCTTGAAAACAAAATTTTAATATTTTAATGAAGAAGGTAGAGTATAACAACTTGCTTTGATACCATGTTAGAAAATAAGAAAATCGTACAACAATACAAAACATGCAAAGCATGATCTATTCTAGTCTTCTGTCTAATCAAGCAGCAAGGATCATGAACAAAAATGTAGATAAGAGAACACCTGTTATACGTGGTAAAACCCCAAAAGTGGAAACATCCATGGGAAAATATCTCCAACTTTACACCTTGAGATCCACTCCACATATGCTACCCAAATTATTACAAGGACATTCACAACATAAGACTTGATCCACAATAATATTCCCAAAGGATCTCCCTCATCTCTATTATATACCAAGAGGTATGGAATACTAACAACCCATCTTTTACATGTGGGATACATGATTTTCCACCTCTTTATATAATGAATCTTCAGAGTATTTTCCTCTAATATACATGTGAGATAATTCAAATTTATAATATTAGAGTTATTTTCTTTGATTTATCCTTCCATTGCTAGTTATGACATCAACTAGACATCATTACACAAGTAAGTATTAAAATTACACTTTCCAGCATAGTATTGTTTGTGATTCCATCAAAAAATTATTGCCATAAAGTAGATCTATGGATTGACATAGATCATTTGTTTGATATTGTCGTAGTATGATCATATTGCTTTAGCACCTCAGATATACTTGGTGGAGATGAGATCAATTGTGCTAGTTCCATGATGTATTTCACCCTTGTTGACACATGGGGATGTTTTTCTTTTATGTTGATATGACCATGGAAGGTCAGTTTATGCTCTATAGTGGCTCATAACACTTAATTGTTCATTACTAAGATGTACCATGTCTTGATCATAATTTTCCCTTAGAAAGTGTGTTATCTTGAAGGTTGACTTGTATCCTTAGTGAACTAAATAGGTGTTATATTCATTTATAACATTCCACCTAGATAGTTCTCATGCCTTGTCATTTCACTAACCTTATCATCAATTTCCACCAGTTTTCCCCTTTGTAAGTGATCTATCATATGTAATTCTTCAAGGCCTCAAACTATGCCCCATGTATGATTGCCTAAATCAAAGAAAAAGAGTCAAGTACTTTAAGGTTGATGCTACTAAATAAATTTGTAAAGTACATGAGCCATGCCCCCTTGCCAAAATCTTGTTCCCTAAGTCCCATGGTTATAAAAGTTAAATCTAAAGAAAAAGGGACCAAACAAAAAGAAAAATGAAATAAAGGCAACGAGAAAAGGTATCTCCAACAAAATACCCCCCTTCAAAAGACACATATGTGGAAGAAAAATAAAATATATATACAACCTCTAGCTCTTGAAAACTAAAGGGTAGACCTATTACACTCGTTGCTATGATGGTTATTTTACAAAGACACCCTTTCTTCTCTAAGTAACACCCTAGGTTCCTAACAAAGGAACCTAGGAAATGCACCTTGACTTAAGGGTTTCACATTTAATAAGGATTAATGTTAGTCCACCATGATAAGCCTAATGTTTAAATGGATGCCAATTAAATAAGTTATTTAGCCATTAAGAAAGTGTAAATGTTGATTATTTCATGTCTTTTCTTCATATTTGAGGAATTTTCTAGTTACACATGGGATGAACCCCTTAGCACATGGGTTCCCTAGCATATTTATCTGTTTTGACACTTATTATTACACACAGAGATGATGAATAGGTTTTATTAGATGAGTGGTCCCCTCTTTCTTCATATTTGGAGGCACGCATGGGTTCCTAGAGGACATTATCGTGGGTTGTCCCCTCCTTTTGATGATATGGGGATTAGCTAGCACTTGGTCCACCATTACTTACACATATTGGACTATTAACATGAGTTTTGGAGGAGAGGTTATACATTTGGCACTATTATATCACCTTTTGTATGAGGCATCTCTCCTAACCCCTCACATGGAATGTTTATGGAAGTTGGTTGCACCTATTAATGGAAAGCTCTAGGGATTTGATGTGTTGTGGACCTTGAAGACATATGGAACACATTTTGAGGTAGAGAGCTCCACATGAGGAGACCCCTTGTACTCAATTTCTGACATTTTCCTTGTGACGTTACATATTGGAAGGTATTTCCTTCCACACATGCCTTGTTTTAGGATCACATGAGCCATTAAGTGTGAATTGGCCTACATATACACCAATGCCACTATGTTTCCAAGTGGTTCCTTTTCTTCCTAATTCAAGATTAATGTGGCTAATATGGTTTGAGAGCTTAATAATTTACATCTTAATCCAACTATGGGAGCCATAGCCTTTTAGGTGGGTCCCCTTTTTTTCACCAATATCCCCGTCTCCAAGTATATGGCCTTGTTTTCCTTAGGATTGAAAGAACTTCACCTATCATTTCTAGATTCCCAAGTGTTCTTTAGAAGGTTCAGTAAATGAGAGTTCAAGCTCTACCAAGTGACACACTAGTGCTTATGCTTATGCTCATGCTTGTGGATACACACAACATGCATGCGCATAATAAATACCCCCACTCATGGTTGCTTAGCTAAAAGTAATTGAATTAAATGATGCTATTAGTTCTCATATAATGCTAAATCTAAGCATGTTAACCTCATCAATCAATGCATGTAAATTTCAATGTAAGGAATGGAATTTTGAAGCTTATGCATTAAAAATTTATTGTAAGGAACCTATTATAATTAAAAACAATATATTTTTTTAATCTTTATTATATTGATTTATTTTTAAAACCTTATTTTAACCTTAAATTGATTTATGTTAAAATCTTATTTTAACCTTAAATTGATTTATGTTAAAATATTATTTTAAGATTAAATACAATGAATTTTTTCAATCCCTTTTGTAAAAGGTAATAAACAAATTAATTAGTTACAACTTACAAGTTATTCAACTTCAAAAATAATAAACAAATATGATTAGTTACAACTTATTGAAAATCTATTGATGTAATTCATTAAAGCAGACCTCCTTCACTAAAAAGAAGCCTTAGTATCTCAAAAATATTTGCTTGAAAGCTAAGTCCACCTTATACCTAACCCAAATAGCATGAAAAGCAGTACCAATAATATCTATCAATTTTTAAGGCCAAAGAAGTTATCATAAGAAGTTATCATAATTTTCTTTCGCAGATTTTATACATCAAAATAACAAAAAACAAAAATTGTGTATCTAATTAAAAATCTTATTTTAACATTTAAATCAAATAAAAATAAATATAATAAAAGCTTTGAATACTTTTTAATTTTTTTAAAAGTTTTAAATACTTTTCAAATTTGTTTTAATAAATGAATATCATTAGTTACAAATTATTAAATAGTTATTAAATTTCAATTAAAGTAATTTAGTAAAACAAATTTAAACTTTCCCGAACAAAATTACATTCATAGCAAATCATAGATAGCCTTCATTCAGTTTATAGTCTGATAATTCAAATAACATGTTCTCAATTCCAAATGCTTGTAACATAGCATCAAAATAACAAAAAACAAAAATTGTGTATAAGTAACCTTGTTTTAAAAATCTTATTTTAACATTTAAATCAAATAAAACTAAATATAATAAAAAATTTTGAATACTTTGAAGGAATCCTCCCACAAGGTAGATTGTTCTTTGAAATGTACCATTTTATCAAATAAATAAAAAACAAATCTACCATCAACAGAATATTTGGCATGAATTAGGTCTTCATCACTCGTTGGTGAACGGTCCATATCATTGTTCACAAATTCCTCCCATTGATCTGCATTTTCATTTCCATGCATTCCAACCAAAGTTGTGACAACAACATCTTCTTCAAGGGAAAGTAAAGGCATGTCATTTCCCACAGGTTCCATGTTGTCCTCTAAAGGTTGGTCGATCTTCTTTTTCCTGTTGAGTCACCCATTGAAGAAGTAGAGTATGACTGATCTCTCTAGTTTTGGATATGGGTGATAAAGAAATCTGGCCTCAATCCGCGCTCAATCAATCACCAATAACCTTGTCACAACTATAGCAAATGTGTCGAAAATGCATGAGTTGACCCGCACATTGAAAGCTGGCATTGGTTTGGTGAGTGTGCAAAGATAGCCATATATCATCGATATAGAGATGAAAGTTCCTCTAAAATTAAAAATGTCGATATTGCCACGGTTTTTCTGCCATGATAAAAAAAAATGAAGTATTAATCTACGAATGTTCAAAATGTGGAAATATTTTGTGGAAAAGTCCGACCAAATGTATTAGTGTTGAAGCTAAAGGGTAGACCTATTACACTCATTGCTATGATGGTTATTTTACAAAGACACCCTTTATTCTCTAAGTACCACATTCATTTAATGATCCTTGCCTAATAGAGGAACCTACGAAATGCACCTTGAATTAAGGGTTTCACATGTAATAAGGGTTAATGTTAGTCCACCATGATAAGCCTAATGTTTAAATGGATGAAAATTAAATAAGTTATTGAGCCATTAAGAAAGTGTAAATGTTGATTATTTCATGTCTATTCTTCATATTTGAGGCATTTTCTAGTTACACATGGGATGAACCCCTTAGCACATGGGTTCCCTAGCATGTTTCTATGTTTTGACACTTATTATTACACACACGGATGATGACTAGGTTTTATTAGATGAGTGGCCTCTTTCTTCGTATTTGGAGGAATGCATGGGTTCCTAGAGGACATTATCGTGGGTTGTCCCCTCCTTTTGATGATATGGGGATTAGCTAGCACTTGGTCAACCCTTACTTACACATATTGGACCATTGACATGAGTTTTGGAGGAGAGGTTATACATTTGGCACTATTATATCACCTTTTGTACGAGGCATCTCTCCTAACCCCTGAGTGGAATGTTTATGGAAGTTGGTTATCCTATTAATGGAGAGATCTCGGGATTTGACTTGTTGTGGACCTCAGAGACATATGGCACACATTTTGAGGTAGAGAGCTCCACATGAGGAGACCCCTTGCACTCAATTTTTGACATTTTCCGTGTGACGTTACATATTGGAAGGTATTTCCTTCCACACATGCCTTGTTTTAGGATCACATGAGCCATTAAGTGTGAATTGGCCTACATATACACCAATGCCACTATGTTTCCAAGTGGTTCCTTTTCTTCCTAATTCAAGATTAATGTGGCTAATATGGTTTGAGAGCTTAATAATTAACATCTTAATCCAAGTATGGGAGCCATAGCCTTTTAGGTGGGTTCCCTTTTTTTCACCAATATCTCCGTCTCCAAGTATATGGCCTCGTTTTCCTTAGGATTGAAAGAACTTTACCTATCATTTCTAGATTCCCAAGTGTTCTTTAGAAGGTTCAATAAATTAGAGTTCAAGTTCTACCAAGTGACACACTATTGCTTATGCTTATGCTCATGCTTGTGGATACACACAACATGCATGAGCATAATAAATACCCCCACTCATGGTTGCCTAGCTAAAAGTAATTGAATTAAATGATGCTATTAGTTCCCGTATAATGCTAAATCTAAGCATGTTAACCTCATCATGATTGGGTAATGCATGTAAATTTCAATGTAAGGAATGGAATTTTGAAGGTTATGCATTAAAAATTTATTATAAGGAACCTATTATAATTAAAAATAATGTTTTTATTTAATTTTTATTATATTAATTTATTTTTAAAATATTATTTTAACATTAAATTGATTTATGTTAAAATTTTATTTTAACCTTAAATTGATTTATGTTAAAATATTATTTTAAGATTAAATACAATGAATTTTTTCAATCCCTTTTGTAAAAGGTAATAAACAAATTAATTAGTTACAACTTACATGTTTTTCAACTTACAACTTATTGAAAATCTATTGATGTAATTCATTAAAGTAAACCTCCTTCTCTAAAAAGAAGCCTTAGTATCACAAAAATATTCACTTGAAAGCTAAGTCCATCTTATACCTAACCCAAATAGCATGAAAATCAGTACCAATAATATCTATCAATTTTTAAGGCTAAAGAAGTTATCATAATGTTCTTTCCATATGAAAATGAAATGTCATTATTTATGGTTATAGTAAAATAATATTACAGTGAAGTGAATTTTGAAACTTATACACTGATTAATTATTCTGAAAAACTTTTCTAAAAATTAATAATTATTAAATTTTGAAAATGAATTTATTTTTAAAATCTTTTTTTTTAATTGTAAAAATTAGTAATTTTATTTCTATAAAGAACAAAATTATATTCATAGCAAATCATAGATTACCTTCATTGCCCATGCAGTATACAGTTTATAATCTGATAATTCAAATAACATGTTCTCAATTCCAAATACTTGTAACATAGTATCGCAGATTTTATACATCAAAATAACAAAAAACAAAAACTGTGTATCTGATTAAAAATCTTATTTTAACATTTAAATCAAATAAAAATAAATATAATAAAAGTTTTAATACCTTTTAATTTTTTTTTTAAAGTTTTGAATACTTTTCAAATTTGTTTTAATAAATGAATATAATTAGTTACAAATTATTACATAGTTATTAAATTTCAATTAAAGTAATTTAATAAAACAAATTTAAACTTTCCCGAACAAAATTACATTTATAGCAAATCATAGATAGCCTTCATTCAGTTTATAGTCTGATAATTCAAATAACATATTCTCAATTCCAAATGCTTGTAACATAGTATAGCAGATTTTATACATCAAAAAAAACCAAAAATTGTGTATGTGATAAATAACCTTTTTTAAAAATCTTATTTTTAACATTTAAATCAAATAAAACTAAATATAATAAAAGTTTTTGAATACTTTTCAATTTTTTTTTAAAGGTTCTGAATACTTCAATTTTTTTTTAAGGTTTTCTTTTAAGGTTTTGAATACTCAGTTTTTATGGAGAAATGGATGACTTTCAGCGTGCAGGTCGAATTTAACAGGTCTTGACATACAAAAAATGCGTATGTGTAAAAAAAAAAAAAATTCTTCTTCCGCTGCTTCTTGTTCTGTTTAAATGTCGACCTTGACATACAAATAAGTTCAACACTCTCCGCCTGCGTGTAAAATAAAAGTACAAATACTAAATACTTCTGAAAATAGGCTGTAAAATTCTTCTTCTGCTGCCTCTCGTTCTGTTTGAATGCAGCCCATTCTTGTTCTGCTTCCTCTCGTTCTGTATTGGCATCACAAACGAGTTGTTTAATCAAAAGAATAAGAAGGGCTTAGAGAAATAAAAATAAAAATTACAACTTTATCAGAGAGAAAAAAAATTATCATTTAAACAGAATAAAAATTATCACCAACAGTATGCAGTCCAAAATTTATCCCCTTCTCCTTTCAGTTGGTGTCTTGCAAGTTTTTTCAGGGAGAAGCTCTTGGCCTCGATCCCTCAGGTAGTTTTCCTTCCATTGATTTTCGCCCAGGAATGCCATTTCCCTCCATTGATTTTCGCCTAGGAATGCCATTTCCCGAAGCTGATTTTCGCGCAGGAATGCCATTCCCCGAAGCTGATTTTCGCCTAGGAACGCCATTTCCTTCAATTGAATTTCGCCTAGGAAGGCCATTTCGCGAAGCTGTAAGTGGCTGCCTGTTTGATAAGGGTTGGGTTTGTCCATTATTAGATAATCTGTGCTCAATTCTACTTACAAGTGGTGACGACTCCACTTCACTGTTAATTCTTTTGCCCCCACCAACACCACTGACAAGCTTTCCAAAGGACTGTAGTGACTTTTTAATTTGAGAGGCCTTTTTAGATGTAGATGGTGTCTCAGTTCCTGTATTTATTTCACCCTCTTTCCCACTTTTTATAACAGATGAATTTCTACGCTCATTTCCCAGACTACTCCGACGGTTTCCATTTTGTTTGCCTTTGCCTACAGGCATCCCACAATTCTCCCCATAATCTACCAATTTATCATGTTGAGAAACCATCCCACAATTACCATTTTGTACCTCAACTTTCCTTATTACAGTCCCTTCAATGCTCAATCTACGAGTTCGAGTTTGCACTGGTGTATGGAGTTCGTGTGGAGATTCTTTCATTTTCATGTTCTGTAACTGCGCCTGCGCTGCTTCTGCTTCTTTCCTTGCCAAAGCCTTCTTCAAACTCTCTACCTGTTCTTTAAGCTCACGAACTTCTCCACTTTCTTTATTCAAACGAGCAGCACCAAGTTCAACAGAGGCCACTCTTTCAGCAGTCTTAATGGTGCTTATTGTCTCTGCATATGAATCCGGTTCAGGACTTATGTGTACAAACATGAGGGTCTTTGCCTTGCCCTTGCCCCCTAAGGAATCTTGAAGCAATTGAGTCAATTTGCTATTTCGATATGGCACATGGGGACTCCTTTGTGCCAATGCTGCAAGAACATCTCCTAGAGATGAAAGGGACTTGTTGATGTATTGTGCCTCCTTCAAACGATCTCCAGTTACTTCAGATTTATCTACCCTCTCACTTCCAGCAAGATCTACCAAATTAAGGCAGCTATGAAGGTTACACCCAGAAACTAGATCTGTACCTTGCACATGCACAGTTAATATACTGTGAGAACGGCTGCTGCGGTCATTCAGTGCAGTATAGCTAACAGCACGAATCTTTTGGCATCCGGTATATTGACTGTGGCATCCGGTGTATTTAATCCATTAAGACATCAAATCCAAAACATCAGAGGTTCCTTTAACGGGCATAAGTATGGCATCCGGTATATTAAATCCATTAAGACCATTATTTCGAATATCTATTTTCTTGTTGGACGCATCTGTTCCGAGAAGATCTCTCACTTGTTCGTTGTATATCTCTATCATGTGAACAGAAACATCATACTTCATTAAATCTTTCCTCTTTTGAGATAACTCGAAGAGGTCACTGAGTGCTCGATAGTTCACTCCCATCTCCCTTTCAGAAGCACCTGTTGGACCACTCATGGTGTGGCTCTTTCCAGATCCTGTTTGACCATCCATTACAGATCAGATCAGTGGCTGTGTATCCATGTAAATATCCTCTTGTGTAGCAGATGGCCCAAAAACCTTATTAAAATTGAATATCCTCTGTACATCTTTGCCCATTTTCGATGTTTTGACAAGGAGGGATCCTTCTTCCCCAATAAAATCCACTGCACTTTGGGCATCAGACTGACCTCCAAAATGTGGTCTGATTCTGCAGTATACCCTTATACTTCCTTTGAGGTCTTGAACATTATTGTAAAGGATCTTGTTTTCTTCCACAACTCTGTGATATCCACTAGCAACACTGCAAATTCCTGTGATCTGGTTCTCCAGCAACTCAAAATCCCCTCGCCACTCGGACTGTAACACATGTACTTCTTCTCGTGTTCTATGTAACAAGTCTCTTATGTCCGTGACTTCTTTTCTTTGTGCTTCCAAATGCATCTGATATTGTTTCTGACTGGTAACCAAATGTTTAGGATCCTGACTTTGAAAATGTGAGCAGTGAAGCAGCTTTTCTGAAAAGAGATGTTTGTCTTGATCCTGGCTTTTCTGGATCGGTGAAGCAGCTTGTATGGCTTCGACAAGGTTCTGGTCAACATTTTCCTTGTCACTTGTTGTTATTTCTACAGCAACCCGCTTTAACCAATCTCCTGTCTTTCTTGGAACCATAGGGGTCCTTAAAGGGCCTGCATACTTCCGAGAGCCATTTCCTCCACACTGTTTCCCTTCATAATAAGCCTTCAGCGCCAAGATACAGTCAACAATCTTTGTAGTAGAACCCGACTGCAAGCTTTCTTGCTCTAACTGAGAAGCTTCAAAAGTAGGCAACTTCATCTCTGTAACAGATGCAAGAAAATTCTCAACATTCTCAAAATATTGATAGGCAGATAAAACGCGTCCTTCTTCCACATTATTTGCAACGACCCTGGACACTGCTCCCGGTTGAACCTTGTTAAGAAGGTTACATAAAATGATCCCATTTCTCAAGCAGAGACGAAACTCCTCATCGGATGGCTCGCATGGTATATCCAAACACCCAACCATGCTCTGTAGCCACGCTGCACCTTTTAACCTTCTATTAGCCGCTTCCTTTGCTTTCAGTGAAGCCAACTGACCATCAAAGAGGCTCTTAGAATTCGATCCGCTGCCTTCTTCTACATGTCGACGGGAAGTGGAAGTGGAATCTGGTTCCAGAGACATCTTTCTTTTCTTACTCAATAATCAACAGAAAACTGAGTAACCACAACCGTAAGACAAGACAATGGGGGCGGTTTGGCCTGGTCTGCAAAATCAATATGTGCTATTCAGCAGGTGGGTATGCAACATTTCCTCCAAATACAGCTGAGCTGCTGATCTATCACGGGCACTCAACAAAGTCTTAAAGTCTCCTCTTCATTAAATTTCCAAATGGGCGATGCTCCAGAAGACTTGTTTTCGAAACGGGTATTCGCCAAGAGAATAGTTCGCCAATAAGAGAATTAGAAATATGGTGTTGGAGCGTGGAAGACTTTTATATTAATCGTTCTTATATTCAAACTAGAACATTCAAACTAAGGTTGGTCTCGGCTCAGGGTTACTGTTATTGTGGATTCAGTGATCTACTCTTGCTCTAGCTCGGCTGTGTACGGTTAGGAAAATAAAAAATAAAACTTTTATATATATTTCCTTGTCAAAGCTATTTCCTTAAAAATATTTGGCCCACAAGGCGTATTGAATATCCATGTAGTGGAAGCTAAAGTTTAGAGAATTTGATCAAATGATTTTTGGTGTTGCTAAAATTAGGTAGAAATTGTTGAAATAGCAGTTTTAAGTTTTTGGTGTTGTATAATTAGAGTGTCCTAAGGATAATTTACAGCTCTGAATCTATTTCTGCAATAAAAATTACAATTTCAACAATGAAAATCCTAATTTCAACAACAAAAGGTGTCACCCAAATCCCACAAAACTCGCCCCCAAGATGCAAATAGTCTAAACTTTAGTTTGCTCCTATGTATTGATTCTATTGCATTTGTTGACCATGAGCCATCTTGTCGATTTCAGTTGAATCTTTCTCCTTATGCCTCAAGGCCCTCTACCTTTCAACACCACTTTTGTCTTTTTCTTTATCCAAGATAATACAAATGAGAGATACTATATAATTGCTCAACTCAATAGAAGGTTAGTTGTGGCAAAAAAAATGAGAGTGGGTGTATAAATACCCAATGTCAATATAAGGTTTGTCATGGCCAAAAATGAGATTGGATGTATAAATAACAAACTTAATATAAGGTTGTTCATTGCCCCCCTAGATAAAAAAGTTGACTTGATTTTATTATTATATTACATATTTTAAAATATGGTGCACCAGTAGGAAGCAAGAGACACAGAATCTATTCAAACTATGTGGCATTAATGAGAAAACTTGTTGATGAAGAACTTACATGTTTTGAAGAAGCTTCGAAGAAGAAGGAATGGGTGCAGGCCATGATCGAAGAATACCGATCGAAAATAAAGAATGATGTATGGGATGTGGTTCCAAGACCAAAGGACAAGTCAGTAGTTTCTTCAAAATGGATTTTCAAGACAAAGCATTCAACAGATGGAAATATTGAAAAGTTTAAAGCAAGATTTGTCGCACGAGGATTTTCACAAAAGGAAGGAATTGGTTATGAACAAAATTTTGCAACAGTAGCAAGATATACTTCTATCAAAATTGTCCTTGCCTTGGCAGCCAAGATGAAATGGAAGCTATATCAAATGGATGTAAAAACAACTTTCCTGAATGGAGTCATAGAAGAAGAAGTATATATTAAACAACCACTAGGATTTGAAACCCATGACAAGGAAACACATGTATGCAGATTGAAGAAAGATCTATATGGGTTAAAACAAGCACCCAAAGCATGGTATGGAAGAAATGATGGATTCCTGATGAATTTGGGCTTTACCAAAAGTAAAGTTGATTCCAATCTTTACTATAAGGTTGAGAATGATGGGATCATGATATTACTATTGTATGTAGATGACCTATTTTTGACAGGAAAGGAGAAGCTCATCAATGAATGTAAGAAGAAACTTGTAGCAGGGTTTGAAATGATTACCTTGGCATAAGGCACTATTTCCTAGGTCTTGAAGTATGACAGATTCTTGATGAAATTTTCCTAAACCAAGGAAAATACACAGTAGATATTTTGAAGAGATTTGGAATGTTAGATTGAAAAGAAATTAGCACTCTGATGGTAACAAACCTGAAGATATTAAATGATGACTCTTCAGAAAGAGTAGATGTCACATTATAGAGACAGACTATTGGCTCACTGATGTATTTGACAAATACAAGACCAAATATATGTTTTGTTATGAACACTTTGAGTCAGTATATGGTGGAGCCCCGACATGTTGATCTAGTTGCAACAAAACATGTGATGAGGCACCTAAAGGGTACATTGGATTGTGGCCTCAGACATACAGTCGATAGTGAGTTCATATCATGTGGCTACACTGATTCGGATTGGGTAGGAAGTGTTGAAGATAGAAAGAGCACATCAGGATGCTATTTTAGTTTGGGATCAGGTGTGATCTCATGGCTTAACGGAAAGAAAACAAGTGTTTCCCTCAATACAGCCGAGGTTGAGTACATTACAGCATGTTCAGCTTGTAGCGAAGCAGTAAGGATTCACAAACTATTGGCAGGAATCATTCGATATTGAGATGGATGCAACTGAGATTTATTGTGATAATAAGAGTTGTGTCAAGTTAACAGAGAACCTGGTGTCTCATGATAAGTCAAATAATATAGAGGTAAAGTATCATTGGATATGGGATATGGTGCATAGATGTGCTGTGAAGCTCTAGTACGTTCCTACAGAGGAACAAGTTGTTGATGTGTTGACTAAGCCTCTGTCTCGTGTAAAGTTTGAACACTTTTGAGACAAGCTTGGTGTAGTCCGAAAGGACCTCCCTGGAAAGAGGGAGTGATGATGAGATTATTATTGAAAATAGGATGGAAGTGATGCACCAATATAGAAAAGGCCATTAGAGTTTATCAGTGTGCCTACAGATGTTGATGAGGCCCGACATTCACTTGCAGATGATAATATCCTCCTTGAGGATGGTCTTCCAGACAAGAACGCTCTCTTGTTGAGAGTGGTCCTAGCTATAACCGGCCGAGGAGGGTTCTACAGATGATAGTAATCTCTTTTGGAGAGTGATCCTGCATTCACTTGTAGGATGTTCTTGTGGACAAGAACACTCTCTTGTTAAGAGTGGTCCTAGCTCTTACCGGATGAGGATGGTCCTACAGACGATAGTACTCTCTTCTGGAGAGTAATCCTGGATTCACTTGTAGGATGGTCCTACGGAAAATAACACTCTCTTGTTTAGAGTGGTCCTAGAATTTACTAGTTGAGGATGGTCCTATGGACTAGAACACTATCCTGTTGAGATTGGTCCTGGAACTTTCCGTCTTAGGATAGTTCCATGAACGATAGTACTCTCATATGTTGAGTGGTCCTACATTTAGTTGCAGATGAGATATGCATTCAGTTGCATATAGCAATATCCTCTTTGATAATGGTCCTGCAGACAAGAACACTCTCTTGTTAAGAGTGGTCCTAGCACTTACTGGTTGAGGATGGTCCTGCAAACAATAGTACTCTCTTATGGAGAGTGGTCCTACATTCACTTGCGGATGAGTTCGTCCATTCATTACCAGAGATGATGCTTGAGATGATGTCGATGCTCGAGATGATACCAGAGATGATGCTCGAGATGATACTGATGCTCGAGATGATGATAATGCTCGAGATAATACTAGAGATGATGCTTGAGATGATATTGATGCTCGGGTTGATGCTAGAGACGATGCTCAATATGATACTTGATATGATGCTCGAGATGATTCCAAAGATGATGATGCTCAAGATGATGATAGAGATGTTTGTGATGATGATGTTCCATTGATGAATATGATGTTTATGTAATTGTGAAAACTTCCTATGACATATAGATTCACCAGTTGGTTGTACAGACGTATTGTTGTAGAATACCTTCCTTGTTAAGAGGGAGTGTTAAATAAATGTAACTGTGAAAGATATTCTATTGTTTATTTTTATTATTGTTATTACCCCTTCCAAATATGTTGTTCCTCTGATTAGGGATGCGATTGATGTATTTGGTCATCTAAATCCTTGAGGTAAAACCTTTGTTGTAAGTCGGGTCAGTAGTACCCACAAAAGAATTATTAAAATGTATTTTTGAGTCTTCCTAGGAAAGTCGGCCCTAGAAGCAAGGAGAAGTCATCCCAGTTGGGTTATTAGGCCTATTAGTTTATTAGTATAAATAGGATAGGATCTTCCCTCATTTGGACAAGTAGAAAACTCAAGTAGTTGTGCTAGAGAGAGAGGAGACAACCCATTTGGAGGAGAGGAAGCAGTCTAGTCTTATTCTTTGGGTCTTACATTGTAATTGGTTGAAGTCTATATAGAGGAAGTTTTGCTGGGTTTTGTTCCCTACAAGGGTTTCACATGATAAAAAATTTTCTTATCTTTTGTTCTGTTGTGCTTGTTATTCTTTCATAGATACTTTTGTTTTGGTATAACAACTTTTAAAATCTTAACAAGTTGTACTTAATGGAGGATGTAAGTGGGGAGAAGGGACCTTATTTAGATTAGTACATAGTATTGTCATAATTTAAGGATGTATTTCCCAATAAATTACCAGGGTTAACTCCAAAAAGAGAACTCGATTTTACTATTGATTTAAAACTAGGCTGCAAGCCAATATCTAAGATACCTTATAGGATGATGTCCTATAAGATTTGTGAGTTGTGGATGCTATTGAAAGAGTTATTGGACCTAGGACTCATCAATCACAATATTTCTCCTTGGGGTGCACTAATAATCTTTTTCAAGAAGAAGGATGATCCGCTGTGACTCTTCATTGATTATTGAGACTTGAACCAAGCCATGATGAAGAATAGGTACCCTATGCCTCAAATTGATGACCTCTTTGATCATATGAAGGGGGGAGACAATTTTCTAAAAGATCGATATGCAATAAGACTCTCATCGTCTCATAATTAAGGAAGGTGATATACCAAATACCACCTTCTAGACACAATTTTTGCACTATGAGTTTATAGTGGCGCCCTTCGGTTTGACCAATGCGCTAGTAGTATTTATGCACATAATGAATGTATTATTTCGTAAGTACTTAGACCACTTTGTGCATGTTTTATGAGATGTTATTCCCATTTTTTCTGAGAATTAGAAAGAGCACGGGGAGCACTTACGGTTAGCACTGTCATGCTTAAGAGAACACCATGTTTTTGGTAAATTGTCTAAGTGCTCTTTCTTTCAAAAGGGAATTCACTATCTTGGGCATATTATTTCAGGGGAAGGAATTTTGATTGACCCTGAAAATGTTAAAGCCATCAAGGAGTGGCTAGTTCCAAGGAATGCTCATGAGGTACGAAGCTACATGGGCTTAAATGGGTGCTAATGAAGGTTTTTGGAAGAGTTAATCAAGATTACAAATCCCAACTCTACTTTGAAACGTAAGGGAATTAAGTATGAGTGTTCTAGTGAATGTGACACCGCATTTGTTGAGCTCAAGGGATTATTAACTAGTGTCTTAGTCCTACAAGTGCCCTATATGGACAAGGACTTTACAGTTTGCTTGTATTCCTCGAAGAAAGTATTGAGTGCTTTGTTAATGCAATAGCGTTGGATAATAGTTTATGCATCAAGGAAACTAAAGACTCATGAAGAGATTTACCCCATGCATGAATTAGAGTTGGCAATGGTGATGTTAGTGCTAAAGCTTTGGAGGCATTATCTTGTAGGGTGTAGCTTTGTGTTCAACTCTGATCACCAAAGCTTGAAGGATCTCTTTATGCAGTAAGATATAAATGTTAGGAAGATGTGATGGACTGAATTTATGGATGAGTATGACTATGGGATTTCCTAAATAAAGGGAAAATAGAATTTACTGGTTGATTCCTTAAGAATAAATATTTTCCTTAGTACCCTTAAAAGTTGATTTAAGGGAGGGAGAGTGTTGGGACAACTTCTTGGAGATAGTTGGTATCTAAATGTTACATCGATACTTCAAAGTGGGAGGAAGTAAAAACCTAAGTTTGAGTGGTATCACATAGAGGCGGATGGGTTGTTGCGATTTCAAGGTAGGATGTATGTTCCTAAGGAAGGGGATATATTAAAAGAACTATCCTCAAGAAATCCCATAGATAACCTTACTATGCACATCCAAAGGTGAAGAAGATGTATGTAGACATGAATAATATCTTCCTTTGGGTCAGTATGAAGCGTGGCATAGTGCAATTTGTTGCTAAGTGCCTTGAATGTAATCAAGTAAAGGTTGCTCGTTGTCACCCAACTAGTTTCTTGTAACCTCATGAAATTGCTATGTCTAAATGGGAGGTTGTTTTCATGTATTTTGTCGTAGGGTTTTCCTTCATGTCTCTATGATGTAATGCCATTTTAGTGGTATTTGATAAACTAATAAAAAACACACACATTTTATTCCAATCAAGAAAACTTATGACGTCGCAGATGTGAAAGGGTATTTAAAAATGAGATCATTCACCTTCATGAGTTTCCTAAAAAGATAATCTCAAATAGAGACCCTAAGTTTACTTCCAAGTTTTGAACAAACTTGCATTCATCATTGGGAGCTCAGTAATTGGGGATTTTTTTTCTATGTATAAATCAAGAATTTCCTTTTGATAATTCTACTTACATTCAATATACAATTCACAAAATCCATGATGGATCTCTGAGGCTGGCTTGGCGAAACAAAGGATCTTCCATGGTGACTTGGTGAAAAGTAAGTATATGCATGATGTTTTATGATAAATCAAGTCTAAGGTTTCTGTTATGAGGGAAATTTTACAAGGTTTTGTTATCAGAAAAAAAAATTATAGGGTTTTTGTTATGAGAAAAATTGAATTTGTGAATCGACTATATTATGATGTTTGATATAACTACTTGATAGGTCATGTTGTTCTATCCTTTCAACTTGGGAGATCAAAATGAAATACCCCCCATTGTCAATCTTTTTTTAAAAAGAAAAAGGGCCCAGCTGGATCTCGTTGTTGCAGGTATTGAGTGAGGAGATAAGGTGATAGAGGGATTGAAAAGAATGTTTCAATTGCTTCACGATAATCCTTGTCCCTAGTGATGGATTGCTTCTAATATGAATGGGTGTTATTTCCATATCAATTGATTTTAGGAAGTAAGGATATATTGGATCCATTAAACAAGGGGACTATACAATGTGATTGTACTAATATGTATTAATAATATATAATAGTTATATATTTTAATATATTGGTATGTAGTATTATATTTTATATATGTTAAAACATACTAATGTATATTTAATATAGAGTACATTAATATATATAAATATTACATATTTAGCATATACTATGTTAATACATATAACTAATATGTTAGGGTTATATATAATATTAATATAATATATTTTTAATATATAAATATATTATAGTGAAAGATTATATTCGAGTGGGCTAGTTCAAGTGGTTGAATGTTGTAAGTTATGAGCAGAAGGCTTCCGGGTCCAATCCTTGGGTGGCTATACATTGCTATATAAGGGCCTCACTTGATGTACCCATGGGCGTAGTAACCTCACTGGGGGCTTGTGAACCACATTTAAAAAATATATATAGTGAAATATTATATTATTTATTTTATAAAAATAATAATAATTAAAAAAAAAATTCAATAGAAAGAAACAAATTGGGGATGTTTGCGAAAGAGACTATGATTTTCCATAGATCTGCCATTTGCAGTGGGGTTACAAATTACAGATTGTTCAAGATCACTCTCAAATTTTCCACAACTCTACGATTTACAGTACGATTACATATTCACAATTTGTAGTAGGGTTACACATCCCGTGGATGGTACTGAATCACTGATAGATCGCACAGTTAGTTATAATTGTAAATAATACTCAATAGACTCAGATCTAAAGGTATCTCACACATTCGCCCTAAAAAATACCTACAATTCACCCGATCTAGTGGATTGATTAGGGGCAGAATGCGATCAATCTTGAACTTAAAGTACACTCGTTCAACACTACATCTTGATTGTAGTCATTCAACAATTTTGAATATTGCAGCTAATAAGGAAGACACCCTGTGGAAGGAAGGACCGTGTTATTATGGGTGGATTATTAAATAGTGTATTTGTCAAAGTAATGCACTGCAAGTGTAAAATAAATTTGGGACAAACTTCAAGTCATTTGTGAAGGAGATACAAAAGTCAAGAAATCTAAACTTCAAACATATAGAGGAAAACTTGAAACCCCGAAGATGAAAGAAGATGAAAATGCTGCATAATTATTTCAAAGAGTAGATGAGCTCGTCAACATAGTCATAGGCCTCGGAGAAGAAATAGAAGACAAAAAAATAGTTCAAAAGGTGTTGAGATATCTACCAGTGAGATATGATTCAGATGTATCTACTTTGGAGGATCAAAAACCTTGACAAACTTACAATGGATGAACTACATGCCATTCTCACAACCTATGAAATTAGAACATGTCAAGAAAAACCATCAAGACATGAAGCATCCTTCAAAGATTCAAAAGGAATAAAGAAACATGAACATGTGTTAAATGAATGCCACTAGATGAAACAAATGAGGAGGAGGCTAATTTCATAAAGAAACTCAAGAAAGGTTTTGCCAAATATAAAGGGAAAGTATGGAAAAAATGGGCTTTTTGCTTCCAAATGTCCCTATCCAAAAAAAAAGGATAGTGATGATCAAGAAACTTACAACTGTAAGGACAATAAACAAAATCAAAGTTGGATACAATAAGAAGTATACATTGAACAACTAGAAGGATTTATACTCTCTGAAAAGGACTATGTTTGCAAATTGAAGAAATAATTGTATGGGCTCAAGCAAGCACCGAGAGCCTGGTATGCAAGGGTAGACAAATATATTTGACACCAAGGATTAAAAAGGGGAAGTGTTGACAACAATATATACATAAATATGGATCAATATAGTTTGACCATTATTGAAGTATATGTAGATGATATCATATTTGGTAGTGGTGATAATGAGTTGAGTCATAAGTTGGCTTAAGATATGCAAAGTGAATTTGAGATGTCATTACTTGGGGAGTTGAACTTCATCTTGGGACTCCAAATATCATAGTTAGAGGATGGCATATTCATTTCCCATGGAAAAATACATCAAGGAAACGTAGAAGTTTGGAATGGAAGATTACAGACATGTAAATACTAGTATGGTGATTGGTTGCAAATTAAGCAACGATGATGAATCTTAAAAAGCATACCAGAGACTCTATAGATCAATCAGTGATTGACTACTTACTTTTCGTAACAACTATAAGACTAGATGTGACACAAGAATTTGTACATGTTGCAATATTTCAAGTAGCTCTAAAGGAATCCTATATCCTAGAAGTAAAGAGGATCTTCAGATATCTTAAGGGGAGAGTTGATATTGGACCATGGTATCCAAAAGGAAATGAATTAACTTTGGAAGCCTACACAAATGCAAATTGGGCAGGAAATGTTGATGAAATAAAAATTACAAGTGGATCATCCTTCTACTTAGGTAATTGTTTGGTATCTTGGTTAAGTAAGAAGCAAACTTCAATATCCTTATCCATAGTAGAAGCATAATATATTGTAGCAACATCATTTTGTACTCAAGTCCTATGGATGAAGAAAACTATGCAATAAAAACAAGCGAAGTATGATGATCCTAGTATGATATTCTATGATAATACCAGTGTCATTAATATCTCCAAGAATCCAATGATGCATTCCAATACCAAGCACATTCCCATCAAGTATAATTTTCTTCCAGAAAATGTCATAGAGAAGAATGCCAAACTAGAGTACATTGGGACAAAGGAACAAATAACAAATATCTTCACCAAGCATCTCCCAAAAGAGACTTTTGAGTAACTTTGACAAAAATTGGGAGTAATTTCTACCCGACATTGAATTACACGCCAACAATCCAAGAAGAAAGGGGGATAAACATTGGCAGAGGAATACATGTTTTCAGGGGGATCCACCCTTTTTCCATTATGTCAAAGGGGGAGAATAAGATAATAGAAATAAAGACAGGGGAAGTATGATCATAAGAGGAGCATGGGTGTTGCCATCAATATGAAAGGGGTTTATTGTTGGAAAATGTGATGTCATTATTGTCATTGATGTCAACTCAAGACGAGGTCTAGAAGCCATGAACTTAAAACTAAAGATAAGAAGAGATAGGACATTACAAACACATGTAAAATACTCTTGGATGGATAGTCCTTTTCATGTTGGTTCTAGTCATATGTGGAGTGACTCATGGTTCATCATGGTTGAGGAGATATGTCCTCGTGAACATGAGGTTTTAAAAAGGGGTTTTAATATTTAAAAATAGAGGCTTTAATTTTAATAATTAGAGGCTTTAATATTAAAAATGAGTTTTAATATTAAAAAGGGGTTTTATAAAAAAGAGGTTTTTAAAATTAAAAAGGAGTTTTAATTTAAAAAGGGGTTTTATATTAAAAAAACAAGTTACATGAATGTGAAATAAAAATGAGTTAATTAATTAAAAAGGGTTTTATGTGAAAAAGTAAAGAAGTCAAAGATCATGGTTTTGGAAGCCCATGCTTTTTAGTTATAGTATTTGCAAATGTGAAATAAAAATAAGTTAATTAAAAAACTAAACATGATATGGTTTCCAAAATAAAGAGTTATGATTGTCGAAATATTAATTATATTCAAAATACTGAAATGAAGAGTTACATGGTTATGGAAAAATGTGTCTCGATGTGTGTGATTCAAAGAGAGACAAGTGAAGCAATGAAGAAGTTCAACAATCTTAAAGAAATCAAAGTCAGTTTGATGTGAAGAAACTAACGGGAGGAAGGGAGGAGTTAGGGAAGATTGAAGTCCAATTCTTTCTAATATCGATCTAAAGCAAATTAAATTATGGTTTTAGAACATGTATGCCATTCAATTTTCTTCATGGCATAAATTATTTTGTTTATTGACATAATGCATGTGTTTAAAATTATATTTTTTTTTCTGCATGTCATATTTTTGCATATATTTATACTTACCCCATGTGTGAATGTGTTGTGTGTGTGGGTGGGCATGTGTGTTTTTCCAAAGTTTGTATTAGTGTGTTTGACATAGTAAATATCATTCAAGAAAGAGTGTAAACTAGATAAAACATCTCATACCAACTTTAAAATGGAATTTAAAAGGATTAGGTGGATATATTATGTCATCCTTGTGTTTTTAAGGAATTTTTATTTTGAAAGTAAAAAAGTGAAAATTTGCATGCACTAGCATTGTAAAATCACAATTGGGCTAGTTCATAGGCAGAAAATTAGGATGTGGTAGAGTCAAGAATTGGAAATGGATCAACATAGCTAAAGAACATGTGTATGCATAATATTTAGTGAAAAATCAGCATAGATCTTGTGGGAAATAAAACTCAAAAAATGGAAAAAGTAGAGAGTTTTTTACTAGGGGTTGAGAATTTTGATGGTTGAATTTTCACACTTGGAAACTAAGACTGCAATTATTTAATGTAAATAAATCGCTGGAGAATTTTCAAGAATGACAAGTTAATTGAGTGTCAGATTAAGGATTCTGAGGAAAAGGCCTTATTGAGTTAGGAATTTTAGATACCTATATTCATCATATGGATTTGACAAAGTGTAGGAAATATGTCTGGGAGACATTAGAAAAATCGTTTGGAAGCAAGGCACACAATGTAAATCTTTTGTGAAACTACTGATTAGTTTGAAAATGTCAAATAATGAAGATATCTTAGATCATAAAAATAATTGTTATTGTTGTTATCATTGTTATCAAAACTTGGAGTCAATGTAGTTGATGGAGATGCAAAAGATGTATTATTACTTAAGGACAAATTTGAAAGGTTCAAGGAAATTATTGGTCTAAAAGAAACACAGTGGCCATTGGGAGGGGGTGTCAAAAGTCAATGCCCATTTTGTATACCAGATCGCCTTGCCAGGAGTTCCTCATCAAAATTTTAAACATCTTTATGCTGAAGGTATAAGGTAGGAAATTAGTTTAGTAGAACTAGTGCATGCAATCATTATGAAAATCACCTACAAGCAATTTGCATGAATTTCAATTAGTAGGATAAGGCTCTTTAAAGTGAGTACTAAAGATGCTTTTCTATTTTAGCAATATTTTTAGGACTAGGTAATTTTTTAGTGCTCTGCAAGCAAGAATTTATTTTGATATATTAATTTATGCTTGCCTGGGATCATAAAAAAATTGAATATCTATTATTGTCTCTAGTTTCCATTTTTTCAAAATTCTTTACTATAAATCTATGTGGTATTGTAAATAAATGAGACAATATAGCTCGAAAACCTTCATGGTAAATTCTATTTCCTTCCACTATTGTTTCTTTGGTATTTATGGTGAATGATCTTGGTGAAGGAAGAAGTCCCTTGCTCAGTAGTCTCCCACAACTCCCGAAAGCCATCATAGTATACCAAATTAATCATTCCTGTTTATGAGTAAACATTCATGATGTATACTCATTCATCTACTGGTGCTTTGAAAATAATCATGAATGGCCTTGGTGAAGAAAAAACTCAACTCAAAAGTCTCCAACAGATGCCAAGAGTAATACTAGTATATCAAATGAATGCTTTAGTTGCACAAATATTAATTAAATGTGAATTGATATGTATATTTGGTCTTCAAAATAGATATAGCATATTACTTTTCCTATCATGTATTTTGTGAACTAATATACTTGATTTCATGTAGTAATAAGCTCTTTTGACAAATTGATTTTCTTGATCACCCAACAAACATATGTTGGAAAAATGTCTAATTCTTTGTGAAGGATATAAATTATAATGTTTATAAATAACTAGAGACTATAAGAATTCTTTGCTAGTGGATTTCATATCAACATCTTAGTAACTGTGGTATGGGGAATGGGGTTGTTAAGATAAAATTGCAACCATGTTTTTTAATTCATTTGCAATTTATTGATGCAAAATGCTCACATTTTGGAGGGTAATTCATCTCTTTATAAAGTAGTTTCAAATGACACATTTTATATTATTAGGTAATCTATCTTTCAGTCAAATTACTCTTTCCTTGTTTCCTTTCTCATTATCTACAATTTTGATCTTTTGGTCGATTATTTTGATAAATTTCTAATATGTAAGTTGGTCATGTTGGATACATATGATGTGTTAAAGGTTATATTCTTGAATTTAATGAGAGACTTATTAAGGAACTTGTGCTACTGAATACATCTATAAGTTTAGAGAGTTTATGCATGGTATTAGATATATGTTCTTTACAAGATGCAACATTTTTATATGATAATAAAGTATGTAAGAGATTGATGAGTCTAGGATTTGACAAATGTTTAAACGCTGTAACTATGCGAGGAAGTTCAACACAAGAAACAAAAAAATCATAAATGAGTAAATTTGATTTATTCAAAAAATTATGGCAAGCAATGACCTTTATAGTTGTTCGAAAAATATGAAGTCATATGATATAGGGTTTAATTCCCTTTTGGTTGGCCTTTTGGTTTTCCTCTTCCTTTTCCTATGCCTTATTTGTTGTTTCTATTTGATATGCAATAATTTTAGGGAGATATGGAGAATAGGTATAGAGATGTATTCAATATATTCAAACATGTGTGATAGTCAATACATAGAGATGTCTTGTGAGAGAGATGTAGGTTATAAAACTATTTACATAACTGTTAATTGGCATGTTTCTAATCAAGTTCAAGTCACTTTACTATGTTGTCACTTTGTTAAAATATCATAAACTAAAGTTCTAAGCTATGTAACACATGATATGACCATTATAAAATATACTATAATGCCATCCCTTAATTGTCATATTAAACACAACCACTTGGACAAACATAACCAATCTATTTATCCAAAGCATGTTTTAGAAGATCTCTACAACCCACCACATAACAATACAACCATTTAATACCCGAGGGGTAGCTGAGTTGGTTGGAGGTCTGAGTCCAATGACCGTAGATATTGAGGTCTTAGGTTCAAATCTCATGAATCCAATTTTCTAGGTCCTTCAAGGTTAGGCTTCCAAAACTGGAGCCGATAGGGTGAGGCCCCTTCGGTTGTCCCCTCTATAATTATTACTATGGATGTAGATACCCCCAACCACAATTGTCGAGGTTGTGAACCACATGAAAAAAAATGCAACCATTTAACAATTGAATGTGGTACACAACTCCACATCCCAATGTCTCCTCTATGTGCCTTGCACCTCTCTTAACTGTATAAAAAAAATCAAATTTGATGTGGCTAAAGACATAATATTCTACATCTTGATAGCAAAATATTTACATGCTAAATAACTAGGCCTCTAGACCCTACCATAACTTGTAAAGAGTTTAATGTACAAGATCCTTATTACTTGAAACACTGTAGCTCTTGTGGTTATTTTTAATATATTCTACTCTTTACACCCAACCTACAAGTACATCATCCGAATTGCATTACAATGGTTGATGCTACCCTGGATCTATCAATCTTTGTTTTTAGAGGAATGAGTGCTTTATTCCACTCATTTTGCATTCTTCATTAAGTTGGGATCCAATAAAATTTGAACCAACAGACAAAACAACAATAAACAAAGTAATATAATAACCCTATTGTCCACCTGCTTACCTTTTGTTTCTAGCAATAAATTTGTTTCATCATCACCAAGGTATGGAAGTTCTTCCTCCACATTTTAAGCCTTGTAATTCTGATGTATACCACTTGAGTCAACACCATTTTTGGCTTATTTTGAAACATTCTAGGCATGTCCCGCCTCTTATGCAACATGCACATCATCATGTGATGTTTGGAAAACTCCAAGTACATGTTCTCCTTGCAAGCACACTGGTTTTCCAGCTTTAAACCACAATTATCTAGATTCCAAATTGATTTTTCACCTTCTTGCTCACAACAAGAAGATTTGTGCAAGGAAACAAAAGCCTAGGACCTATATTATTTTCCTTGGTTAGAATACCCAACAAATAACAATTATCTATATTTGGCATGGAAAATCTTGTTTTCATTCAAAATATAAGCAATTGAACAAATGTGATTTAAGTGGATTACTTTTGATTTCCTTCCAGACCATACTAAAATGCATTTCTTGAATGCAACAAAATGCTTTTAGTTGTTCGTCATTATGTGTTTTTTTCTTCTTATATTAGATTCTACGTTGTTGGCGCTTTATCATTTTCGGCTATCAATTATCATTTCTTGTTTTTACTGTTCATTGGTTCTTAGTATTTGGGAAAAGCAGAGTTTTATTTCCATATTCTTCTTGTTTTTACTGTTCATTGGTTCTCAGTATTTGGGAAAAGTCAAGTTTTATTTCCATATTCATAATTGTATATGTTCATAGTTTAAAATGTTTTCCTGAATTTATAGAAGTTTACTATTTTAGTATTCTGGACTTCAAATTTTTAAAAACAAATTGCTTCAGTGGTAACTGACCTTTATTTCAATTTTAATAGTAGTATTTGATATCTACGTAGACAACCTTATACTATCTTAGAATGTTTTTCATGCTTCATTTCTACAGAGTCTTTCAAATTTGTGTTGTCTTGGGATTTCCCGCTTCTTGGAAAATATGTCTTTTCAATGAGTCCCAAGGCACAAAGTGACAAATTAATGGAAGATTCTTTGAAAATTGAATGCATGGATTGTTGTAATTTGAAGGAAAAAATTATCAGATCAAAAGTACGGGTTATGAATAATGATATTAAGGTTGTTTCAAACAATTTTACCACTAGTATGTAGATATTACGTTCCTTGAAACTTTTTACTATTATGAAACCTAACTCTCCACCAGGATAAATGTGTTCAAATGGAAAAAGAGTAAATGAGTAGTAGTTCTTTTCGAATATGTGTTTATAATATATAGAAGTATTTTTCTTCATGTACTATAATATATGATTTTGTTCCGAATTAGCCAATTTGTGTGGGTGTGGGTGCATGTATGATTGCTTTTGCACCGTTTATGAAATCTAGGTCCAGGGGTTGTGACATGTCACTCATTTTTGTATGTATATGTACACACTATATCCACTTTTATATAAAATATAAAATATTCGATTATAATATAGATATGTATATTATAATATTTTATGATGCCCCCATGAAAGAAGGTGGACCTTAATCCTTTTCAAGTCAGTCAAGTTGTTTGAACATGGAAAGGGTTGTAGGAGTTTTGCTAGGGTTTTCAACATGGTGTGAAGAATCATGATTTTTCATCCTTTCCTAATGTATAATCCAGACTTTGCATTTTGATTGTTGTACTTGTTAGGTTGTAATACTCTCGTAGGTTTGAGTGGTGTCAATAATGGTAGACCCACAACTTGAAAATGCATTGGTTATTTCAAATATTGCATAATGACGATGGTACCTCCAAATGGTCATTGTGAATATGTTTTGAATGTCTATCATCAGGTAACTTCAACTTTGATGCTAAAGAAATTCTTATTGATATTTATTTGAACTAATATGATTATTTTTTCTATTCCTTTAGGTAGGAAACCTTATTGGGATATTTTGTGGGTGTGTTCTACTTGGGACTGTGATGAGAAATTTGGTGAGGGACTCGATATCTATTTGGGTTACATTGTGTCCATAGTTTCAACTTGACCATTGTGTCATGTAAGTCTTTAGAAAGGGATCCTAGAGATACACATACCTTAGTTGTGTTCTCCCATGTTTTGAATGGTTTTTGATTAACTTGGAAACCTAGTTGTCATTCCCATTGTGGTTATAGTTGTATAGTATTCGTATGCCATTATGGTCCTTCTAGGAATGTACCTTGACCCTCCATAGGTGGACTATGATTTTCCATAGATCTACCATTTGCAATAGGGTTACAGATTACAGATTGTTCAAGATCACTCTCAAATTTTCCACAAATCTACGGTTTACAGTACAGTTACATATTCACAATTTGTAGTAGGGTTACACATCCCGGGGATGGTACTGAATCACTGATAGATCACACAGTCAATTATAGTTGTAAATAATACTCAATAGACTATGATCTAAAGGTATCTCACACATTCACCCTAAAAATACCTTCAATTCACCCGATCTAGTGGATTGATTAGGGGCAGAATGCGATCAATCTTGAACTTAAAGTACACTCGTTCAACACTACATCTTGATTGCACTCATTCAACAATTTTGAATATTGTGGCTAATAAGGAAGACACCCCATGGAAGGAAGGATCGTGTTACCATTTGAGAGAGGAGGTTAGAGATTAGGAGAAATAAACGCAAGGAGAAAAATTGTTGTGGAGAAAGAAACCCATGAATGAATTCATTATTATGTAAATCGCGTGAGGAGATCAAGGAAGAATCCAACGGTTTCCATAGCCACCAAATCATGTACTAGTAGGTAAGAGCTTTCTCTCCAGATTCATCAAGTAGTCCTAAACTAGAGTAGGTGTTTTCTTGAACTACATAGTTTGGTTAGATTAATGGTACTCGCTCAAATAAAAATGAGCAAATGAAGAATAAATATATAAGGGTTGAAATTCTTGAGTTCCTTCTCTATAGAAGCATATGGTCAAGTGTATTTGTTCACAATTGCTTAAAGATTTGAAGTTTGACAGTAAAATTAAGCAATTTTAAAGTTTTCTTGAATGTTGAAGCATGTAATCCATGGTTAGCATTCCTTAGGGTTAAAGTCACGAGGAGATTTTCTTTAAGATTACGTTGCTACTTCACTCATTTAGCTTCTGAAAATAGAACTCTTGAATGTTTTAATATTGGCATATGATATTATTCATTTCCTTGATGGCTTGTTTATACTGAAATAGAACTTGGTATTGTGGATACTTGCTTTATTGGAGGACAATTTTAAGCTACAAGATTGAAATTGAAGTTGATGAGAATATTAATACCATGTGACTATTGGGAAAGGTGTCGAAGGATCATACATTATTGAATTCATGATTCTAGAACCTGTTAATTAGAAATTAGTGAGGTCAAACTCATTTTTTTTTATGTAGGAGGATGCCTAGAATCATGGATAAGCAAACCAACATTGGAAAATTTGATGTCATTATTGTCATTGATCTCAACTCAGGACGAGGTCTAGGATTCATGCACTTAACTAAAGATAAGAAGATAGAGGACATTACAAACACATGTAAAATATTCTTGGATGGATAGTCCTTCGCGGATTCTGGTGATATGTGGAATGCCTCGTGGTTTCTCATGGTTGAGGAAATATGTCCTCGTGAAGATGGAGTTTTAGAAAGGGGTTTTAATATTAAAAAAATAGGTTTTAATATTAAAAGAGGGTTTTTTATATTAAAAAAGAAGTTACCTGAATGTGAAATAAAATGAGTTAATTAATTAAAAAGGGTTTTAGGTGAAAAATTAAAGAAGTCAAGGATCATGGTTTTTACTTATGGTATTTGCAAATGTGAAATAAAAATAAGTTAATTAAAAAACTAAATATTATATGGTTGCCCAAATAAAGAGTTATGATTGCCGAAATATTAATTATATTCAAAATACTGAAATGAAGAGTTATGTGGTTATGGAAAAATGTTAATAAGAAGGTGTGACTTATGTGAAAAGTCATAATATTTCATACTCAAAAGGTTTTGAAACATGTATACACACACTTGAACATAGATAGAAAGAAATGCGTCTAGTTGTGTACAATTCAAAGAAAAACAAGTAAAAAAACGAAGAAGTTTGACGATATTAAAGAAATCAAAGTCAGTTTGATGTGAAGAAACTAATGGGAGGAATGGATGAGCTAGGGAGGATTTAAGTCCTCTATAAGTTGGTGCTTGTTTAATAGGGAGTTGTTGATTTCTTTAAGTAGATGCTTCAAAGACAGGGGATAGGTGTCTCCTTGAGTGGGTGTTCAAAATAAAGGGTATTGGAGTCTCCTGCAAATGATAGCTTGCAAATAAATTATAAATTTTATAGAAAATATTTTTTTGGTTTTCCTAAGTTGGGTTTTCCACTTTAAACACATGTGTTCCATCTTTTGTTGATCTTTAATTTGTTTGATAAAATTAATAATTGAAGTGGTTTTGATTGTTGAAAAAGGCCAATACTGATTCAACCCCCTTTCAGTATTTATTAATATTCCAACTATTCGTATCAGAGTTAACCACAGTTTAACCATTGGAAGGACGATTCTAAGAAAACCACTTTGGATAAACAAAAATGAATGTATTCCAATAGAGATTCATTGTTTCAAGGCAATAATTACGCTTTCTGGAGCATAAGAATGAGCTATATAATGGCACTTGGAGTTGATGTATATTGGCTACATATAGTAAATGGTTACAAAGAAGCAGAAACAACACCATTAGATACAGATGAGAATAAAATTTGTAATCATAATTCTAGAGCCGTAAATGCAATTATGGGTGGATTATTAAATAATGTATTTGTCAAAGTTATGCACTGCAAGTGTAAAATAAATTTGGGACAAACTTCAAGTCATCTGTGAAGGAGATACAAAAGTCAAGAACTCTAAACTTCAAACATACAAAGGAAATTTTGAAATCCTGAAGATGAAAGAAGACGAAAATGTTGCATAATTATTTCAAAGAGTAGATGAGCTCGTCAACATAGTCATAGGCTTGGGAGAAGAAATAGAAGACCAAAAAATAGTTCAAAAGGTGTTGATATCTCTACCAGTGAGATATGATTCAAACGTATATACTTTGGAGGATCAAAAACCTTGACAAAATTACAATGGATGAACTACATGCCATTCTCACAGCCTATGAAATTAGAACATGTCAAGAAAAACCATCAAGACAGGAAGCATCCTTCAAAGATTCAAAAGGAATAAAGAAACATGAACATGTGTTAAATGAAAGTCACTAGATGAAACAAATGAGGAAGAGGCTAATTTCATAAAGAAACTCAAGAAAGGTTTTGCCAAATATAAAGGGAAAGTATGGAAAAAATGGGCATTTTGCTTCCAAATGTCCCTATCCAAAACAAAAGGATAGTGATGATCAAGAAACTTACAACTGTAAGGACAATAAGAAAATCAAAGTTGGATACAATAAGAAGTATACATTGAACAACTAGAAGGATTTATACTCTCTGAAAAGGACTATGTTTGTATATTGAAGAAATATTTGTATGGGCTCAAGCAAGCACCGAGAGCTTGGTATGCAAGGGTAGACAAATATCTTCGACACCAAGGATTAAAAAGGGGAAGTGTTGACAACAATACATACATAAATATGGATCAATATAGTTTGACCATTATTGAAGTATATGTAGATGATATCATATTTGGTAGTGGTGATGACGAGTTGAGTCATAAGTTTGCTTAAGATATGCAAAGTGAATTTGAGATGTCATTGCTTGGTGAGTTGAACTTCATCTTGGGACTCCAAATATCATAATTAGAGGATGGCATATTCATTTCCCAAACAAAATACATCAAGGAAACGTAGAAGTTTGGAATGGAAGATTACGGACATGTAAGTACTAGTATGGTGACTGGTTGCAAATTAAGCAACGATGATGAATCTAAAAAAGCATACCAGAGACTCTATATATCAATGATTGACAACTTACTTTTCTTAACAACTATAAGACTAGATGTGACACAAGAATTTGTACATGTTGCAATATTTGAAGTAGCTCTAAGGGAATCCTATATCCTAGAAGTAAAGAGGATCTTCATATATCTTAAGGGAAGAAATGATATTGGACCATGGTATCCAAAAGGAAATGAATTAACTTTGGAATCCTACACAGATGCAAATTGGGCAGGAAATGTTGATGAAATAAAAATGACAAGTGGAGCATCCTTCTACTTAGGTAATTGTTTGGTATCTTGGTTAAGTAAGAAGCAAACTTCAATATCCTTTTCCATAGTAGAAGCATAATACATTGTAGCAACATCATTTTGTACTCAAGTCCTATGGATGAAGAAAACTATGCAATAAAAACAAGTGAAGTATGATGATCCTAGTATGATATTCTATGATAATACTAGTGTCATTAATATCTCCAAGAATCCAATGATGCACTCCAATACCAAGCACATTCGCATCAAGTATAATTTTCTTCGAGAAAATGTCATAGAGAAGAATGCTAAACTAGAGTACATTGGGACAAAGGAACAAATAACAAATATATTCACCAAGCATCTCCCAAGAGAGACTTTTGAGTAACTTTGACAGAAATTGGGAGTAATTTCTACCCCACATTGAATTACATGCCAACAATCCAAGAAGAAAGGGGGATAAACATTGGCAGAGGAATACATGTTGTCAGGGGGATCCACCCTTTTTCCATTATGTCAAAGGGGGAGAATAAGATAATAGAAATAAAGACAGGGGGGGTATGATCACAAGAGGAGCATGGGTGTTGCCATCAATGCCAAAGGGGTTTATTGTTATAAAATGTGATGTCATTATTGTCATTGATGTCAACTCAAGACGAGGTCTATAAGCCATGAACTTAACTAAAGATAAGAAGAGATAGGACACTACAAACACATGTAAAATACTCTTGGATGGATAGTCCTTGTCATGTTGGTTCTAGTCATATGTGGAATGACTCATGGTTCCTCATGGTTGAGGAGATATGTCGTCGTGAACATGGAGTTTTAAAAAGGGGTTTTAATATTAAAAAAGAGAGGTTTTAATATTAAAAATTAGAGGTTTTAATATTAAAAATGAGTTTTAATATTAAAAAGGGGCTTTATTAAAAAAATGTTTTTAAAACTAAAAAGAAGTTTTTATTTAAAAAGGGGTTTTATATTAAAAAATAATTTACATGAATGTGAAATAAAAATGAGTTAATTAATTAAAAAGGGTTTTATGTGAAAAAGTAAAGAAGTCAAAGATCATGGTTTTGGAAGCCCATGCTTTTTAGTTATAGTATTTGCAAATGTGAAATAAAAATAAGTTAATTAAAAAACTAAACATGATATGGTTTCCAAAATAAAGAGTTACGATTGTCGAAATATTAATTATATTCAAAATACTGAAATGAAGAGTTACATGGTTATGGAAAAACGTGTCTTGATGTGTGTGATTCAAAGAGAAACAAGTGAAGCAATGAAGAAGTTCAACAATCTTAAAGAAATCAAAGTCAGTTTGATGTGAAGAAACTAACGGGAGGAAGGGAGGAAGGGAGGAGTTAGGGAAGATTGAAGTCCTCTACAAGTTAGTTCTTGTTCAATAGGGAGTTGTAGCTTCCTTCAAGTAGGTGCTTGAAAAACAGGGGATATGTGTCTCCTTGAGTGGGTGCTCAAAATAAAGGGGATTGGAGTCTCCTGCAAGTGATGGCTTGTAAATAAATTATAATTTTTTTATAAGATAAGTTTTGTGGTTTTTCCCAAATTGGGTTTTCCACGTTAAGCATTTGTGTTCCATCTTTTGTTGATATTTAATTTGTTTGATAAAAATAATAATTGAAGTTGTTTTGATTGTTGAAAAAGGTCAATACTGATTCCCCTCCAGTATTAATTAATATTTCAACAACCAGTGGTGAAGATAATGATAGCAAGGGTCCACTTGATAATGACAAGTATGTGGAGGATTTAGAGCATACTTATAATGAATGTTGTAAACCTAGCACGGGAATACGTTTGCATATCATCAGAGATAATCCAATTCTTTCTAATATCGATCTAAAGCAAATTAAATTATAGTTTTAGAACAACATGTATGCCATTCAATTTTCTTCATGGCATAAGTTGTTTTGTTTATTGACATAATAAATGTGTTTAAAATTATATATTTTTGTCTGCATGTCATATTTTTGCATATATTTATACTTACCCCATGTGTGAATGTGTTGTGTGTCGTGTGTGTGGGTGGGCATGTGTGTTTTTCCAAAGTTTGTATTAGTGTGTTTGATATAGTAGATACCATTCAAGAAAGAGTGTAAACTAGATAAAACATCTCATACCAACTTTAAAATGGAATTTAAAAGGATTAGGTGGATATATTATGTCATCCTTGTGTTTTTAAGGAATTTTTATTTTGAAAGTAAAAAAATGAAAATTTGCATGCACTAGCATTGTAAAATCACAATTGGGCTAGTTCATAGGCAGAAAATTAGGATGTGGTAGAGTCAAGAATTGGAAATGGATCAACATAGCTAAAGAACATGTGTATGCATAATATTTAGTGAAAAGTCAGCATAGAGCTTGTGGGAAATAAAACTCAAAAAATGGAAAAAGTAGAGAGTTTTTTAGTAGGGGTTGAGAATTTCGATGGTTGAATTTTCACACTTGGAAACTAAGACTGCAATTATTTAATGACAAGAATTGTTGGAGAATTTTCAAGAATGACAAGTTAATTGAGTGTCAGATTAAGGATTCTAAGGAAAAGGCCTTATCGAGTTAAAAATTTTAGATACCTATATTCATCATATGGATTTGACAAAGTGTAGTAAATACGTCTGGGAGACATTAGAAAAATCGTTTGGAAGCAAGGCACACAATGTAAATCTTTGTTAAAAATACTAATTAGTTTGAAAATGTTAAATAATGAAGATATCTTAGATCATAGAAATAATTTGTTATTGTTGTTATCATTGTTATCGAAACTTGGAGTCAATGTAGCTGATGGAGATGCAAAAGATGTATTATTACTTAAGGACAAATTTGAAGGGTTCAAGGAAATTATTGGTCTGAAAGAAACACAATGGCCATTGGGAGGGGGTGTCAAAAGTCAATGCCCATTTTGTATACTAGATCTCCTTGCCAGGAGTTCCTCATCAAAATTTTAAACATCTTTATGTTGAAGTTATAAGGTAGGAAATTAGTTTAGTAGAACTAGTGTATGCAATCATTATGAAAATCACCTACAAGCAATTTGCATGAATTTCAATTAGTAGGATAAGGCTCTTTAAAGCGAGTACTAAATTTTTTTCTTTCTATTTTAGCAATATTTTTAGAACTAGGTAATTTTTTAGTGCTTTGCAAGCAAGAATTTATTTTGATATATTAATTTATGCTTGGCTGGGATCATAAAAAAATTGAATATCTGTTATTGTCTCTAGTTTCCATTTTTTCAAAATTCTTTACTATAAATGTATGTGGTATTGTAAATAAATGAGACAATATAGCTGGAAAAACTTCATGGTAAATTCTATTTCTTTCCACTAGTGTTTCTTTGGTATTTATGGTAAATGATCTTGGTGAAGGAAGAAGTCCCTTGCTTAGTAGTCTCCCACAACTCCCGAAAGCCATCATAGTATACCAAATTAATCATTCCTGTTTATGAGTAAACATTCATGATGCATACTCATTCATCTACTGGCTCTTTGAAAATGATCATGAATGACCTTGGTGAAGAAAAAACTCAATGAAAAGTTTCCAACAGATGCCAAGAGTAATACTAGTATATCAAATGAATGCATTAGTTGCACAAATATTAATTAAATGTGAATTGATATGTATATTTGGTCTTAAAAATATATATAGCATATTACTTTTCCTATCATGTATTTTGTGAACTAATATACTTGATTTCATGTAGTAATAAGCTCTTTTGAAAAAATGATTTTCTTGATCACCCAACAAACATATGCTGGAAAAATGTCTAATTCTTTGTGAAGGAAATAAATTGTAATGTTTATAAATAACTAGATACTATAAGAATTCTTTGCTAGTGGATTTCATATCAACATCTTAGTAACCGTGGTATGGGGAATGGGGGTGTTAAGATAAAATTGCAACCATGTTTTTTAATTCATTTGCAATTTATCGATGGAGAATGCTCACATTTTGGAGGCTAATTCATCTCTTTATAAATTAGTTTCAAATGACACATTTTATATTATTAGGTAATCTATCTTTTAGTCAAATTACTCTTGCCTTGTTCCCTTTCTCATTATCTACAATTTTGATCATTTGGTTGATTATTTGGATAAACTTCTAATATGTAAGTTGGTGATGTTGGATACATATGATGTGTTAAAGGTTATATTCTTGAATTTAATGAGAGAATTATTAAGGAACTTGTGCTACTGAATACATCTATAAGTTTAGAGAGTTTATGCATGGTATCAAATATATCTTCTTTACAAGATGCAACATTTTTATATGATAATAAAGTATGTAAGAGATTGATTAATCTAGGATTTGACAAATGTTTAAACGTTGTAACTATGCTAGGAAGTTCAACACAAGAAACAAAAAAATCATAAATGAGTAAATTTGATTTATTCAAAAAATTATGGCAAGCAATGACCTTTATAATTGTTCGAAAAATATGAAGTCATCTAATATAGGGTTTAATTCCCTTTTGGTTGGCCTTTTGGTTTTCCTCTTCCTTTTCCTATGCCTTATTTGTTGTTTCTATTTGATATGCAATAATTTTAGGGAGATATGGAGAATAGGTATAGAGATGTATTCAATATATTCAAACATTTGTTATAGTCAATACATAGAGATGTCTCGTGAGAGAGATGTAGGTTATAAAACTATTTACATAACTGTTAATTGGCATGTTTCTAATCAAGTTCAAGTCACTTTATTATGTTGTCACTTTGTTAAAATATCATAACCTAAAGTTCTAAGCTATGTAATACATGATATGACCATTATAAAATATACTATAATACCATCCCTTAATTGTCATATTAAACACAACCACTTGGACAAAAACATAACCAATCTATTTATCCAATGCATGTTGTCGAAGATCTCTACAACCCACCACATAACAATACAACCATTTAAGCCCTGAGTGGTAGCTGAGTTGGTTGGAGCTCTGAGTCCAATGACCGTAGATATTGAGGTCTTAGGTTCAAATCTCATGAATCCAATTTTATGGGTCCTTCAAGGTTAGTCTCCCAAAATTGGAGCCGATAGGGTGAGGCCCCTTCGGCTGTCCCCCTTAGAATTATTACTATGGATGTAGATATCCCCAACCACAATTGTCGAGGTTGTGAACCAAATGAAAAAAATGCAACCGTTTAACAATTGAATGTGGTACACAACTCCACATCCTAATGTCTCCTCTATGCGCCTTGCACCTCTCTTAACTGTATAAAAAAAAATCAAATTTGATGTGGCTAAAGACATAAGATTCTACATCTTGATAGCAAAATATTTACATGCTAAAGAACTAGGCCTCTACACCCTACCATAAACTGTAAAGAGTTTAATGTACAAGATCCTTATTACTTGGAACACTATAGCTCTTGTGGTTATTTTTAATATATTCTACTCTTTACACCCAACCTACAAGTACATCATCCGAATTGCATTACAATGGTTGATGCTACCCTGGATATATCAATCTTTGTTGTTAGAGGAATGAGTGCTTTATTCCACGCATTTTACGTTCTTCATTAAGTTGGGATCCAATAAAATTTGAAGCAACAGCCAAAACAACAGTAAACAAACTAATATAATAACCCTATTGTCCACCTGCTTACCTTTTGTTTCTAGCAATAAATTTGTTTCATCATCACCAAGGTATGGAAGTTCTTCCTCCACATTTTAAGCCTTGTAATTCCGATGTATACCACTTGAGTCAACACCATTTCTGGCTTCTTTTGAAACATTCTAGGCATGTCCTGCCTCTTATGCAACATGCACATCATCATATGATGTTTGGAAAACTCTGAGTACATGTTCTCCTTGTAAGCCCACTAGTTTTCTAGCTTTAAACCCATTATCTAGATTCCAAATTGATTTTTCACCTTCCTGCTCACAGCAAGAAGATTTGTGCAAGGAAACATAAGCCTAGGACCTATATTATTTTCCTTGGTTAGAATACCCAACAAATAACAATTATCTACATTTGGCATGGAAAATCTTGTTTTCATTCAGAATATAAGCAATTGAACAAACTTGATTTAAGTGGATTACTTTTGATTTCCTTCCAGACCATACTAAAATGCATTTATGGAATGCAACAAAATGCTTTTAGTTGTTCATCATTATGTGTTTTTTTCTTCTTATATTAGATTCTATGTTGTTGGCTCTTTATCATTTTCGGCTATCAATTATCATTTCTTGTTTTTACTGTTCATTGGTTCTTAGTATTTGGGAAAAGTAGATTTTTATTTCCATATTATTCTTGTTTTTACTGTTCATTGTTTCTCAGTATTTGGGAAAAGTCAAGTTTTATTTCCATATTCATAATTGTATATGTTCATAGTTTAAAATGTTTTCCTGAATTTACAGAAGTTTACTATTTTAGTATTCTGGAGTTCAAATTTTTAAAAACAATTTGCTCTAGTGGTAAGTGATCTTTATTTCAATTTTAATGGTAGAATTTGATATCTACATAGACAACCTTATACTATCTTAGAATGTTTTTCATGCTTCATTTCTACAGAGTCTTTCAGATTTGTGTTGTCTTGGGATACCCTACTTCTTGGAAAATATGTCTTTTCAATGAGTCCCAAGGCACAAAGCGACAAATTAATGGAAGATTCTTTGAAAATTGAATGCGTGGATTGTTGTAATTTGAAGGACAAATTTATTAGATCAAAAGTACGACTTATGAATAATGATATTAAGGTTGTTTCAAACAATTTTACCACTAGTATGTAGATATTATGTTCCTTGAAGCTTTTTACTATTATAAAACCTAACTCTCCACCAGGCTAAATGTGTTCAAATGGAAAAAGAGTAAATGAGTAGTAGTTCTTTTCGAATATGTGTTTATAATATATAGAAGTATTTTTCTTCATGTAATAGAATATATGATTTTGTTTCGAATTAACCAATTTGTGTGGGTGTGCGTGCATGTATGATTGTTTTTGCACCATTTATGAAATCTAGGTGTAGGGGTTGTGACGTGTCACTTATTTTGGTATGTATATGTACACACTATATCCACTTTTATATAAAATATAAAATATGCAATTATAATATAGATATGTATATTATAATATTTTATGATGCCCCCATGAAAGAAGGTGGACCTTAATCCTTTTCAAGTCAGTCAAGTTGTTTGAACACGGAAAGGGTTGTAGGAGCTCTGCTAGGGTTTTCAACATGGTGTGAAGAATCATGATTTTTCATCCTTTCCTAATATATAATCTAGAATTTGCATTTTGATTGTTATACTTGTTAGGTTGTAATACTCTCATAAGGTTGAGTGGTGTCAATAATGGTAGACCCACAACTTGAAAGTGCATTGGTTATTTCAAATATTGCACAATGATGATGGTACCTCCAAATGGTCATTGTGAATATGTTTTGAATGTCTATCATCAGGTAACTTCAACTTTGATGCTAATGAAATTCCTATTGATATTTATTTGAACTAATATGATTATTTTTTCTATTCCTTTAGGTAGGAAACCTTATTGGGATATTTTGTGAGTGTGTTCTACTTGGGACTGTGATGAGAAATTTGGTTAGGGACTTGATATATACTTGGGTTAAAATGTGTCCATAGTTTCAACTTGACCATTATGTCCTGTAAGTCTTTAGAAAGGGATCCTAGAGATACAAATACCTTAGTTGTGTTCTCCCATGTTTTGAATGGTTTTCGATTAACGTGGAAACCTAGTTGTCATGCCCATTGTGGTTATAGTTGTATAGTATTTGTATGCCATTATGGTTCTTCTTGGAATGTACCTTGACCCTCCATAGGTGGATTTATTTGTCATTTTCTTGATGTATTTCTTAACCATAAGCCTCAACTTTGAGTTTGTGTTAAGTTCAATTTGATAAAGGAACTTAAATAATTAACCTTAACCATAGCATGTGTGCTATATTAAACTTTTGAACACTTATTTTTGGTGTACAAGTCCCAACCATTGTCTCCAATATTTCCCATTAATGAATAATGTTGAAAATTATAAGATCCCACTCACATAGAGCCCACAAGCTCAAATTGGTCCTTAGGACGTTAACAATGATGTTGAAGGAGGATGCACCCAAGTAAGTTATGAAGGAATCAACCCATAAGAAATCATTGCTTGCCAACATTCTAGGCCCTAGGATACCTTTACAAATAGTTCAATGCTGCGACAAGTCTTTGGACCCTCTCAACTAGGTGAGGAAAACCTCTAGGCTTGATTTCATTTTCCATTGCTTGACTCCTAGGCTAAGGTTAGTGGACGATCTGATTAAGATTCCATGACCTATTTCTTTGGATGCTTGGTTTATCCCATGCAAAGTTGTAAGTTGGAATATTTTGATGATTTCTACCACCTTAGAGATAATGTCGAGATGCACAACATAATGGGTTCCCAATGAAAGTAAAGTCATGGATTATCTAGGGCTAAAGTGACCCTAGCAAAAAAAACCATTTAATAGAACCTGTATTTGATCCGTGTAATATTAGAGTTCACACATTAGAAAGCTAACAGCCCTAGGATACCTTTACAAATAGGTCAATGATGCACCAAGTATTTGGACCCTATCAACTAGGTGAGGAAAACCTCTAGGATTAATTTCTTTTTCCTTTGCTTGACTCCTAGGCTAAGGTTAGTGGATGATCTGCTTAAGAGTCCATGACCTATTTCTTTGGATGCTTGGTTTATCCCATGCAAAGTTTTAATTTGGAATATTTTGATGATTTCCACCACCTTAGAGATAACATCGAGATGCACAACATAATGGGTTCCCAATTAAAGTAAACTCGTGGATTATCTAGGGCCAAAGTGACCCTAGCAAAAAAAATACCATTTAATAGAACCTGTATTTGAATGGTGTAATATTAGAGTTCACGCATTAGAAGGCTAAAAACCCTAGGATACCTTTACAAATATGTCAATTATGCAACAAGTCTTTGGACCTTCTCAACTAGGTGAGGAAAACCTCTAGGCTTGATTTCTTTTTCCATTGCTCGACTCCTAGGCTAAGGTTAGTGGACGATTTGCTTAAGATTCCATGACCTATTTCTTTGGATGCTTGGTATATCCCATGCAAAGTTGTAAGTTTGGAATATTTTGATGATTTCCACCACCTTAGAGATAACGAGGAGATGCACAACATAATGGGTTCCCAATGAAAGTAAACTCGTGGATTATCTAGGGCCAAAGTGACCCTAGCAAAAAATACCATTTAATAGAACCTGTATTTAATTGGTGGAATATTAGAGTCCATGCATTAGAAAGCTAATAGCCCTAGGATACCTTTACAAATAGTTCAATGACGTAATAAGTCTTTGGACCCTATCAACTAGGTGAGGAAAACCTCTAGGCTTGATTTCTTTTTCCATTGCTTGACTTCTAGGCTAAGGTTAGTGGACGATCTGCTTAAGATTCCATGACCTATTTCTTTGGATGCTTAGTTTATCCCATGCAAAGTTGTAAGTTGGAATATTTTGATGATTTCCACCACCTTAGAGATAACGTCGAGATGCACAACATAATGGGTTCCCAATTAAAGTAAACTCGTGGATTATCTAGGGCCAAAGTGACCCTAGCAAAAAAATACCATTTAATAGAACCTGTATTTGATTGGTGTAATATTAGAGTTCATGCATTACAAAGCTAACATATATTCCTTTAAATCGATTGCCTATATATGTATTATTTGTTTTTGGTGCATGTTGACCTTTTCCCATATCAATTTACAAAATGCAAGCCATTAATTAAATTTCCTTTGTTGATGAACTTTTGTTATTGAAAAAGAGCTTAACTAGATTTTATTTTTCCATAGTAATATTTGGAAAACTCATCATGTTAATGTCTTAGATCACTGATGTATAGTTATATAATATATTATATTTAAGGGTGCTAGCTCAATGGAAGATCACATGCCTTACAGGAAGGAGGTTGGTGGTTCGATTCCTAAATGTCCCATCTACATAAATCAACAACTAATTAAATGACTAGTTAACAACAATCAATGACTAAATAAATGACCAGTTAACTACAACCACTTACTAGATACATCACTAGTTAAGATCACTCAATGACTAAATATATGACTAGTTAACAACACTCAATGAATACATAAATGACTAGTTAAGAGTAATTAATGACTAAATAAATAACCAGTTGGAAAAGTACTTATATTTGGTGGAGCTTCCTTACAATAACAATTACCATAAATATATTAGAATGACACCTTATTAGGATTTATATGGGAGGCCATGCAAGATGACTTTGATTTGGGATAGGTTAGAAGATTTAGTAATCAAATATGTGTCAAATATTGATTCAAGAAATGGGAGAGTTGGCAATTCAGATTAGGATAGGGTTAAATGAAGCACAAATCGATAGACATAAGAGTTATGGTGAGGCTCATAGAATTGAATGAAGTTATAATGTTGGAGACAATTTTTTATTCATATTATCCTTAATAAGAGTACTATTTGGTTTGGAAAAGTGACAAAGTTGTCACCTCAATTTATAGGGCCATTTGAAATCCTATAAAGAGATGGACTTGTTGCATATCGCTTAGCTCTACCACCCCATTTGCATAAAATCATGATGTTTTCCATGTATTTATATTACATCATTATATTTCTAAGGAATCCCATAAACTAAATTAAAAAGAGTATCAAAATTTTCACCATCGTACCCAAAGTTACACTTGTTAAAACTGTGCCTTAAGATTTTTGCACAAGTTACCTAAACATAGAAGGGTTCAAAGAGTTCTAAATCAAATTAAGGAATAATTCAACATAGGGAGTCTTGTATATTTTATCTCTCATACCCTTCATGAAATAGTGGAACCATCAAATCAAATTCCCCCTACCCTATTTCTACTCCTCCTTTCAAACATTTTGAAGACTCTGATTGCGATTTCATAGTTGAATGCATAGCCTTGTTGCTATGTAATATTATTCAAGAAAATATTCTTGGAAATCATCAAAGATTCACCACCACCATTAACAATATTCCTACGAGATCTAGATCAATAGAAGATGCATTATTATAGTTTTATTTCAGTACTTTTTTCATTTCCATTATAATGTTTTTCAAAAGAGCATGTAAGGATACATTAGCACAATATTTTGAAGAAGATCACAAAGTAGAAGGAAATGACAAGTTTGAAGGCAAAACACTAGTTTGGAGGATAAGAAGAGTCCTCTCACTACAAAGAAATCATGATGTTGACAATCCTAACAAAGGGTCCAATGAGAAATATTTTATAGACATGGAAATCTTGCAACAAGTTTCTCAAAGATTGTTAAATGATATTTTAGATTTTAAGAAGAAAAGTGAAGTTCAAGATAAAATAATTTTAGGCCATTTTTCAAGAAATTGATAGTTGCTTAAAGCCTCCATAAACTTCTATAGTGAATAATCTTGTGACAATATCATAAACACTTGGACCAAAAAGATAAACAAGACAGACAAACAATGTTGTAATTAAAAAGAGATAACCATGTGCAGTTCCACAATATATTGAACCTTATGAAAAAAAATAGGGTGTATTTTTTGTGACATTACAAGTGGTATAAAATCTAGGTTCAAACACTTGCGACCCATGAGATTGTCACTAATTGTTGCAATTAAAACTATTAACTAATCAATTTTGTTTTCTACACATTGAACTATTTTTAGAAATTGAAATACCACGAGTGTTGAAAGGTTTCGACTCAACACATAAACCTAAATTCACCACCTTGAGAATAAGATCTAGTAGTGGAACTAAATGATATCCTCATGAAAACCACACCCTTTGAATCGCTGAAGACAGTGCAAAATTTAAAGGTTGAGTTCCAGAGATTTAAATAAGAAAACATAAGAGAAATGAAGGGGCAACATGAAGTAAATGAGGCCCTACTGCAAAATTTAACATAAATAAAGAATAGGCATAAAACAACACACTCAACAAGTAATCCAATGGGTAGACATTACCATAGGAAAAGAGCTAGAAGTCAAGAAATTAAGAAGCAATAGAAGCTTCAAGAAAATTCTAATTCATCCTTTGAGGATACAAAGGACTACTACAGCAATAATTATTTTGGTTCCTACTCATCATCCCCCTGTAAGAAGAAACACAAAACTATTAACAACGATATCTTGCAAGGGGAGTCCAAGAAGATCAAAGATCCAACATTTGAAGGAGACTTAGATTCAGGGGAGAAGCTGAAGAATTGATTTTAGGGATGAACAAGTATTTCGAGGTGCATGATTATTCCAACAAAATGAAGGCCCAGTTGGCCTTCTAAATTTGAATGGAAAAGCTTATGGGTGGTGGCAGGATTTGAAACTAACGAAGAAATTAAAAGAAAAATATCTCAACTGGAAAACTTTTAAGAAATTATTTCAAGCCAAATACATGTCCGAAATATTATTTGATAAAAATATAAAATAATTACATGAACTGAAAATGGGCATGATGTCCATGGATTCCTTAATAAAAGTATTTATGGAATTGCTACATTATGTGCCCTATATTAGGGAAGAAAATGTGAAAATACAATAGTTATTAGGATTCCTTCCATCATATTTTAGATATAAAATTGAGTTTGATGCACCCAAGACCTTAGATGAAGCTCTATACAAGGAAAGACTTCGTTATGAGCACAACCAACAAAGGGATGAGAACATACACAAGAATAAAGAGAAGCGTAAATATTTCTTGGACATCACGAAAAAGGAGTTTAAACCACCTCTGTACCAAAAGAAAAATAACATTTTTCCAAACAATAGAAATTTTGGTAAATTTGGAACTCAATCCAACCTTCCAGCACAAAGTGTTAATAAAACAACAATGACTGAAGGAGGTAGATCAGCCCCATTGCCAGTAAAATATTGGGGATGCCAATGACCCATTATTACAAAGATTTCCCGTAGAAAAATAATAAAGTTATGAACAATTTGCAAGAAGATACAACTATGGAATATGTTTCAAGAACACCAAGGATTTGTGTTTCTATGGAGGGTAAACAAGAGGACCATCATTCAACCATGGTAGAAATTGAAGGTAAAATATCATCAATTCATGTTCCTATTTTAATTGATAAAGTATCTTGTTGTATCTATGTTATCCCAAATTTCTTGAAAATTGTAAGTTGAAAAAGGAAAAACACAACAAACCATAGATGGTACAGCTGGCCATTGGTACAAAAAGGAAAATTTATGAACTTGTTAAAAGCTGTAAAATTGAGATGAATGGATTCCAAACAAAAGCAGACTTGAACATTCTACCATTGGGTTCATATGATATATTGATAGGTATGGACTAGCTAGAACAACATTTTGTAGTCCTAGATATCTTAAATAAAACCTTCACTTGCACTAATAAATAAGGAAATTAGAGAATGGTGCAAGGAATACCTAAGAAAATTTATGTCAAACAAATATAATTCTTACAAGCTAAAAAGTGTGTAAGAAAATGTTGCAAACTCTATGCATTTAATATTCACAACCTGGAAGAAGAGAAGAAACAAAAACTTGAAGAGTTTCCAGTTCTAATGGAATTTAAGGATGCATTTCCAAAGGAAATAGCAGGGCTTCCATTAAAAAGATACTTATATTTCTCCATAGAACTAGTACTGAGAGTAGTTTCGGTCTCAAAAGCCTCGTACTGCATCAGTACACCTATATTAGTAGAATTGAAAGTGCAATTACAAGAATTGATTGAAATTTCTTACATTAGACCTAGTGTGTCTCCATGGGGAGCACTCATCATTTTTGTGAAGAAGAAGGATGATACAATGCGGATGTGAATTGATTACTGACAGTTAAAAAATTTAACCATCAAGAATAGATATCCACTCCCTAGAATAGATGATTTGTTCGATCAAGTTGGGAGAGCAAGGATTTTCTCTAATATTGATCTAATATATAGATACCATCAAGTAATAATCCAAGAAGAAGACATATGCCAAAATTTTTTTAGGACCATATATGGTCACTATGAATTTGTAGTAATGCCCTTTGGGTTAACAAATGCACCTACAACCTTATGTGCATGATGGACAATATTTTTGGTAAATACTTGGATAAATTTGTACTAGGTTTCATAGATGACATATTGATTTATTCTAAACATGAAAAAGAACATGAGGAACATTTTAGGATTTTTTTACAAGTCCTATGGGAACATCAAATATATGCCAAATTAAATAAATGTGACTTTTATAAAAGACAAATTGAGTATCTAGGACACATAATTTCAAAGAAGGTATTGTTGCAGAACCAAAAAAGATCAAAGTCATTAAGGAGTGGCATACAACCACTTGTGTGTCGGATATCATATCATTTTTTGGATCACCATGGTATTATAGAAAGTTCATCAAAAAATAAAATTCAGACTTCTTATCCCATGCCATCCTTACAGAAAATGGAGTCAAAATTCCTATGGATAGAAAAGTCTGAGGCCAATTTTCAGAAACAAAAACAATTACTATCTACTACACCTATTTTGAAAATTGTTGATCTTGATGGGGATTTAGTTGTTTGTAGAGATGCAAGAAAGGAAGGACTTGGGGGAGTCCTTATGCAAAATGACTTATGTTTGATATGTTATGAATCACAAATATTAAAAGAACATGAGAAAAACTATGCAACAAATGACCTCGAGTTAGTTTCTATCAGCCACGCTTTGAATATGTGGAGGCATTATCTTATGGGGAGAATATTTCTTCTCAAAATAGATAATATGATTTTAAAGTACACTTTTGAACAACAATAACTACATGCTAGGAAAGCTAGGTGGTTAGCCTTGCTAAGTGAATATAATTTTGAAGTTAATCACATAAAATGGAAATAGAATAAGGTTATTGATGCTTTAAGTCTCATAACTCATAATTTGTAAGAGTTAATAATGAAGAAAACCAGTTCTAATATGCATGACATAATCAAGACAACAAGCAAAAAATACCAACTTTATGCAAAAATCTTACAGGAAATGCAAGAAAATAGGTTGGTACAACAACAAAAGGAATACATAATTAATGAACATGTTTGTTATGGTCTAAGGATAGAATCTATGTTCCTAAAACAAAAAATACCAAGTCTTAGATATTGATCGAGTTTCATAAAAAAACCTTATTCATGCCATTATGGATACCAGAAAATGTTATCAGCTGTAAGAAACATTATTTTTGGTTAAAACTAAAATAAGATGTAGCATTGTTCATAGATAAATGTCAAGAATGTCAATTGGTTAAATTTGACATCAGAATACAACTGGATTAATCCAATCATTTCCCATTATATAATGGAAATGGGACATGATTGTAATGACCCTTTTTCAAATTTTTACCAAAATGCCCAATTTTCCAATTTTTCTCACAATTTTGGCTCTTGACTAGTTTTAATGTCTTAGTATTCAAATCATCTCAATTGCTTCCAAATATTCAGAAAAGGTGAATGATATAATAACTTAATTATTATGTTCAAGGATGCATGATGGCCCTCCAAACACTTATGCAAGTCTGTACTAAATTTTGAACAAGATAGAGGATTTTATTGGCAATTTTGGGCTCATCCCCCCCAGGTAAGTGGTAGAAATGGATTCCAAAATGTGCAGAAACCCACTCGAATTTTGAAATTGAAGTAGGTAATGTGTATAATACATTATCAGAGACTCATTTTTGTAACCAATCGACCTCCCATGGCTGTTATCACTTATTTCAATTAGATATAAAAAAACTAGTTTTTGACCCTTGGGGAAATGAAGTGTAGTTTGCTCCAATGGTTATGCAATTCGACCCAATGGCCAAAAATTCTCAGTCAATGAACATGAAAACCATAATATTCTTTAATTACATTCCATTCATTCATAAATCATCAATATTTTACACATCCATTCAAATTCATCAAGATTACAAGAGTTTCCAACAAGGTAGTGGGGAAATGACACAGTTTCTTCATTATTGAGCAATAAATAATACATGATATTTATTGTCCTTTCAACCTGAGATATTTCTTAACTTAAAGAACAGATCATTTACACCAAAATACAAAATATTGGAGCAATATAATCTCACTCAAATAGATGAATAGCTCACCAAGTGCGCCTCAGTCCATGGAGGTGAAATATGGTGAGAAAACTTGATATAAAAGGAAGATAAAGTTGAAATTTGAGATGTCCACGAGCTGCTGTATCTTGCACCTGTCACTAAGACTCCATTGAATCTCCTTTAAATACTTGAGTGTCCTCTTCTAACACCAACTAGGATGGGAATATTTCACCCTCGAAATTGGCTAAGGCATGAACTAGTCATCCACTAGCTCTCTCTCTTCACAACAAGAAATTTCACAAATTATCAAAAGTTCATTCTCTTAGTTTCTTCCTGTATTTTATAATCTTCCTTAGCCTTCTAAGGTTCCCAATCTATCCATAAACTCAATCCAATTCTAATTAGGGTGTGGGATCATGAATTGACATGTGTCCCCTCTTTCCTAGCCTTCCACCTTCCCCAAATTTGAGTAGGAGATCATTGAGCTTCCAAACCTCACATGAGAGCTCTCTTCGATGGTATATTTTGACTTGAAACGTCATATATGTCAGATGTCGACCTTTAGATTTGACTTGTGTCATAACTGTCATAGAATCTCTATCATTAGTGTCATAGATGTCATAAATGTAAGGAGAATCTAGCCAAGTGTCCATGAAACTCTCATTTGGCTCTTCCTCTCCCCATGTAAGTTAAAATTCATCCCAAATTATACCTATGAAGTATATGTACAAGTATATTAACCTTATAATCCATCCAAAAACATTAGGCTTTTCATAGATTCGAGATTGTAAGAGGAGGATGCCATTTAACATAGGAATTCTAGCTTGAGTGGGCCCCATAATCTCCATGTGTCTCCATTCTCCATATCCATTTCATTTTTCACTTGAATTCATTTAGTTAACTCTATTAAATAAATATTTATTCCTTCTAACGTCTAAACACCATTTATTAGCTCCCTTATTAACTTCCCAATGTTTCCACCCAGCGTAGGGAACTAGTAGGATTGATGGAATTTTCCTACTATGCAATTATTAAAAATGGGGACATTATAGTCCTCCCCACCCAATATTTCTTGTCCTCAAGCAATTTAATATTTGTATGCTGCAATATTCTTTCATATTCCTAAGTGTAATCCTCAATTGTTACACCTTCCTTTGCACCAAGTACTCTGTTATGGTTCTACTCATTAATTTTCTTTGCTCAGACCTATTTGCCCAACGATTTGCACCGATCGGACGACCGGCCGCGTCGGACGTGACCGGTCACGCGCGGCCGGTCGTCCAATCGGTGCAAATCGTCAGTTCAAAAGTTTACTTCATTTTCTTTAGCTGCAATTTAGTAGTGGAACTCATGTACTTCAATTTTGTGTTCCCAAAAGTAAAGAGATGTGGATTGTGCATATTGATATATCATGTAAAACCACCACTAATACCAAAAGGATTAATCAAATCCATAAAAAAACAAATTTTTGCAAATAATCTTTACCTCCTTATTTTGGAAACCTTTTATGGACTTTCACCCCTTTTAGCTTTTGTATAATTCTTTGAACTTGGTATTGAGTTACCAAACTTTTAGTTGCTTAAGATTCCAATAAAATATCAGAGAGGAACCACCATGCTTGTTGCTGTACTACTCTGATTACAATCATCTTCTCAAGTGGTGAATAAATCTCCAATGCTGCTCCCAAAATTGAAACCAATGAGACTAAAAATGATCCCAGGGTCCCATATGATCCTAGTACATGGATGGTGTGAAATGACTATGATGAGATGCCATGAACACCAAGAATGTGAAAATTGAATCCATCTCTCGAAATGTACTCCACATAAAAAACATGAACACTGCTTTGCAAAGATGAACTCAAACAACTAAAGGTTGGTTTGCTTTCTCAAACCAACAATCGAACTCATCAAAGAATCATGAAAGTGCTTGTACATCCAAGTAAGTAGATCACCATGTGGACCATACACACAAGCATAAAATCACCACTGAAATCTGCTCCAATGACATAGGTGAGGATCCCATGTCCCATAATTCTGCTCCAAAAATATTTAATGTGCATCAACATAATTAGCCATGTGTTCTTTCATCCAAGAAGTGAATGAAGAACCTCCACCAAAATATGAACCAAATAAGGAGCAAGGAAAACATGAAGACTTCAAGTGGCTCAAATAAGTCTCATCAATACACCCATGAATATGTATATCATCATGAAATAACAGAGGATGTTGCTTCCAATAATAATGTTCCTCAATCATATCCCTCTTCACCCAAGTGTCAGATGAAGTTCCTCCAACATCAAATGAACCAAGTGCTGAGCAAGAAAAACCATGAGTCTTCAAGTGACTCAAATGCATATCATAGGTGCATCCATGTAGATGTGTATCATCATAATGTAACAAAGGATGTTTCTGCAAATGTGAATAATAATGTGCTCCAACCATATCATCATAAAAATTAAATCTAGGAGTTCCATACTCCTCATGTGGCACCATAAAAAAGAACCCTTTCACTCATACTTCATTGAGACTAATGCTGCAAAACATAGAATTGTAGGATGCAGGAGAATGAACTAACTCACCCAAATGATCAAAAAGTGCAGAGTTTTCATCATGGGAAGGATCCATATGGGTAGTATCATGTATCTACTTCAAAAGTGTGAAACCTTTGTCATAGATTGGTTCCAATGTAGAGGAATCATGCTCTTGTTTAAAAATTACATAACCTTCATCAAGATACAATTCAAGTTCCTCTTCCACCACATCAAGTGTTTGGATATCTTCAAGTTAATCTTCAAACAAATCAAGAACATTCAAATTTCCACATTTCTCATGATCCACCATGTCATGAGAATCCTCCAAACAATCTACCATTGGACAATCTGAAACATAGCAGGAAAAACAAGTGTCTTGCAACTTTTCAAGAAGTTGCTCATTTTGAATTGTGAGATTATGAATAAATTCATTATTCTTCAAGTATAATTCATGTAAGCATTCAGTAAGCTCAATGAAATTTTTTCTATCAAAAAGAAAATACATGAAATTACCTTTGATGTTGCACATTACTCTTTGAATTTTGTCCATGTCTTCAAGGAAGGATGGCTCCTCCAAGGAAGTAGCTCTCCAACAAGAATTTGATACCAATGCTTGAGTGTCAAGGAGTATGCTAAGGGACTCTTGGATCTTCTTTTGATTCATCTTTAAGGACCCTTAAATAAAATGAGGCTCTTTCAAATGAACCTACTCATCTTCTTCCTTCTTGCTTGGACCAACTTCATGAAGCTCAAGTGGTGATGGGGAAGTTGATATTGTTTCTTCTTCAATTACTACAAGGTATTCATTTTCATGTTTAATGGAAATTTGGCTAGCAGAAACGCTTTCAAAATTGATCTCTATGTCATCAATATAGAGGTGTGAGAACCCATTTGTAGGTACTCCTTCATAGTTCAAGCATCCATCATTAGATTCTCTTTGTTTCATTTCCAATGTAGAATGTGTCTTGAAATTATATTCAGTATTTTCAAAAGAAACTTCTTCATGCTCATGTGATGTTTCTTCATATTTTTCAGAGTCACTTGGGAGTGAATTTTGATCCTTTTCATGTACTACTTCTTCTACTTCACCTATTTCAGAACTAGGTGGTTCATGGGTCTCCTCCTTTTGCTCCTTCAAGCAAGCTAATGCTTTTTTCCCCTTGGTTTTCTTAAATTCAATATATGTTCTCCAACTTTGGTTTGCCAAGAATTCAAATCCTTTCATAATATTCTTGTTAATGTCTTCAAATATAGGTTCCATGCTTTTTATTTTCTCTTCACCATCATATGAGGTTCCATTTTAATCCCTAGTCATAGTTTCCCCAAAAAATTGCCACCTTCTCCTACTTTTTTTTTTCCTCTTCAACAAAAGCACTTTTGGTTTCTATATATAATGGTGGTCCCTGAATTATTGTACTTATAAATATAATACCACATAAGGTTCCTATATCATGCTATGATACCATTGTAATGACCCTTTTTTAAATTTTTACCAAAATGCCCAATTTTCCAAATTTTTCACAATTTTGGCTCTTGACTAGTTTTAGTGTCTTAGAATTCAAATCAGCTCAATTGCTTCCAAATATTCAGAGAAGGTGTATTAATGATATAATAAATTAATTATTATTTTTAGGGATGTATGATGGCCCTCCAAACACTTCTGCAAGTTTGTACTAAATCTGAACAAGATAGAGGATCTTATTGGCAATTTTGGGCTCAAATCCCCCTTGGGTAAGTGGTAGAAATGGCTTCCAAAATGTGCAGCAACCCACTCGAATTATGAAATTGAAGCAGGGTATGTGTAGAATACATTATGAGAGACTGATATGAATAACCAATTGACCTCCCATGGATGTTATCACTTCTTTCAATCAGATATAAAAAACTAGTTTTGGACCCTTGGGGAAATGAGGTGTAGTTTTCTCCAATGGTTATGAAATTTGACCCAATGGCCACAAATTCTCAGTTGCTGAACATGAAACCCATAATATTATTTAATTTCAGTCCATTCATTCATAAATCATCAAAATTTTACACATCCATTCGAATTCATCAAGATTACAAGAGTTTACAACAAGGTAGTGGGGAAATGACAATGTTTCTTCATTATTGAGCAATAATACATGAGATTTCTTGGAATTTTGACTTGAGATATTTATTAACTTAAATAAAAGATGATTTACATAAGAATACAAAATATTGGAGAAATAGAATCACCCTCAAAAATATGAATAGATCACCAAGTGTGCCTCACTCCATGGAGCTGAAATATGGTGAGAAAACTAGAGATGAAAGGAAGAAGAAGCTGAAATTTGATGTGTCCATGAGCTGCTGTAGCTTGAAACTATAAATAAAACTCTATTGAAGCTCCTTGAAATACCTAAGTGGCCTCTCCTAACACCAACTAGGATGGGAATCTTTCACCCTCAAAATTGGCTAAGGCATGAACTAGTCATCCACTAGCTCTCTCTTTTCACAACAAGAAATTTCACAAATGACCAAAAGGCCATTATATTGGTTGCTTCCTTTATTTTATAAACTTCCTTAGCCTTCTAAGGTTCCCAATCCATCCATAAACCCAATCCAATTTTAATTAGGGTGTGGGCTCATGAATTGACATGTGTCCCCTCTTTCCTAGCCTTCCACCTTCCCCAAATTTGAGTAGGAGCCCATTGAGCTTCCAAAACTCACATGACAGCTCTCTTGGATGGTATATATCAACCTAAAATGTCATATATGTCATATTTCATCCTTCATATCTGACTTGTTTCATAACTATCATAGAATCTCCATCATTAGTGTCATAGATGTCATAAATGTAAGGGGAATCTAGCCAAGTGTCCATGAAACTCCCATTTGGATATTCCTCTCCCCATGTAAGTTACAATTCATCCCAAATTTGACCTATGAATTATATGGACAAGTATATTAACCTTATAGTCCATCCAAAAACATTAGGCTTCCCATAGATTCGAGATTGCAAGAGGAGGATGCCATTTAACATAGGAATTCTAGCTTGAGTGGGCCCCATAGTCTCCATGTGTCTCCATTCTCCATAGCCATTTAATTTTTCACTTGCATTCATTTAATTAAATCCATTAAATAAATATTTATTCCTTCTAATGTCTAAAACACCATTTATTAGCTCCCTTATTAACTTCCCAATGTTTCCACCCAACCTAGGGAACTAGTAGGATTGATGGAATTTTCCTGCTATGCAATTATTAAAAATGGGGACATTACAGTGATAAGTATGGATTTTATCATTGGGTTGCCTAAAAGCAAGAAGAAAAATGACTCTATCATGGTGGTAGTGGACAAATTATCGAAAGCTTCCCATTTTATTCCTGTAATTTCCACTCACAGGGCCATCCACATGACATATATTTTCCTTAGAGAAATTTTTAGATTGCATGGTATACCTAAAACTATTGTTTCTGATAGAGATACAAAGTTCACAAGCAATTTTTGGAAATCATTTTTTTCAGGGTTGGATACATATGTGAACTTTAGTATTGCATATCATCCACAAACAAATGGAAAAACATAAGGTATAAATAAGATACTAGAAGATATGCTTAGAATGCATGTAATGACTAATCCGTCTAAGTGGGAAGAGTACTTACACCTTGCAGAATTTGCATACAATAATGGGTATCCCTCAGCCAAGATGAGTCCATTTGAGGTACTCTATGGCAGAAAGTGCATACCATTGGTAACTTGAGATAGTTTAGTGGATATGCTCATGTTGGGGCCATATTTGTTGAAATACTTGGAATAGTTGGTCACGAAATTCCAACAAAACTTAAAGGAAGCACAAGACCAACAAAAGAGTTGTGACGATAGAAATAGAAAGGATAATGAGTATCAGGTTGGAGAACATGTATGTCATAAATTCAAAGCAAAGAGAAGCTCATTGAGTTTGGGAAAATGTGAGAAATTATATTCCAGATATTGTGGGACTTTTGAAATATTGGACAAGAAAGGCCCAATGACATATGAACTAGAACTGCCTTCTCATGTGAAGGTTCACAATGTTTTTTATGTATCCTTACTTAAGAAATATGTTTATGATATTAAACATGTAATTTATTGGACATTGTTGTAGGTAGAACCAGAAGGGGAATTTGTGCAGGAACCCCTTGATATACTAGACAAGAGATAAGTACATCTCAAGAAGCAAGCCATGCTCTAGTTGAAAGTACTATGGAAGCATTTTGGGCCTAAAGAGGCCACAATATGCGAAAATGAAGCTTCCATGAAAGAGGCCGCTTACCCGTCCTTATTTCAAAGTATTGTTTGAAATTATTAAAGACTAGGACGGTGTTATTTTAAGTGGGGTGGGATGTAATATACCAACCAAAGACTATTTATTTTATTATGTCTGAGTTGGTGTTGAGAAGTAGGCTTTGGAGCACCTAGACTATTTTATGTTGGTGTTGAGCAATAAGCTTTGGAGCACCTAGACTATTAGTAAATTGTTTAAGCTGGTGTTGAGTAGTAAGATTTGGAGCACCTAGACAATTTAATTTTTATGTTTGAGTTGGTGTTGAGCAGTAAGATTTGGAACACCTAGACTTGTTATGTCTAACTGATTTTGAGCTACAGGATCTTAAGCATAAAAAATGCATTAACTAATATTATTAGAATAATACTTATCTTCTTTTACTCTTTCCAACTAATGGAGGACAACCACTTGAAGAGGGACCAAGCATGATAGAGGTAGGATGGTTTTAAGTAGTTGTTAATGAAAGAATCAAATAGAAATAAGATAAATATAGTTATATATTATTTAATTAGAAATAAAAGAAATGAAATAGTTAAAATAAACCTAATTATTTAAAGCAAAGAGGAAGTAAAGAAAACAACAAGAATGATTTGTACTAAATAGAGAGTTTAGCCTAAATCATAGGAGCCTTTCCCTTAAGAAAAATAATAAATAACAAAGAGTGGACATTACGAGGGGTAATAGTCCCTACCACACTAGAGGGTTCAGCTATAGGTATTTTAGTACTTAGTTGCCAAAATTAAGAAATTGGCTAGTCCAGGAAGCACTGTGAGAAAAAGAGGAAATTATTATAGGACTCTACATAGAGCTGGTAAAATACCTTGTGGCTACTCTGCTGATAATAATCAAGGTATAAAACTACATCTAGGCCTCATATTCTCTGGTATACTTGGTTCAGCTCGGGGGTGACATGTGGAACGAACAAGGAAATGTTTGAGGTCTACGGTTGGGTGGAACGGGGTAGTTATCCACTTAGTTAGAAGCAGAAAAGGATAATAAGTGTTCTAACTTATGATTTTTACCTAAGAGTATTTTATAGGTTATGCTAATATTGTTTGCTTAGATATGATCTAAATCTTGAAGTCTATTTGTTCATGTTTAGTTATGTATAAATAGATATATTACATATTATTGACAAAGTTATACCTCAAAATAGTAAGACATTTTTTGTTTGTTTGTTGGCAAAGTGGTGGAACCCCCTTGACTAGCAGGGTTGCCATTGGCTAAGTAGCCACGAACCAGGGGCATCTAAGCCGCCAAAATCACCCGGGGATCGCACCTAGCCTGGACCGCACTAGCCCTTAACATGGTTGGATTTTTGGTATCCGACGGGATTAGAACCGGCGACCTTCCAGCTTAGGGGGCATCTTAACCATACCCCACCACCAACTGTTCTACATCTCGCGGATATAAAATAGTAAAACATTAACTATGTAATTGGTACAATATTAAACAAATAACATAATCCCCAGATTAATAATTCATTCAAAGTTAATGACAACAAGTTCAAATATAAGTCGTAGACTTCTCAGCCTTAGAAGGAAATCCCTCTTCTATTCCAAAGAAAGGACATAATTCGTTATTGAATCCCTCATCTAATCTAAAGAAAGAACACAATATGTTATTGATTCCTAAGACTAGGTTCTTAAACCTATCCTTAAATTAAATTATATATATATATATTATAAATAAATAATATCCAAATTTGACACAAAAACTATAAACAAAGTTAGCCTAAACAAGATTCATGCTTATACTCTTACATACATGAATTAAAAACAAACAATTATTATGAACACCAATTATGATCACACACAATAAACATTAAATACAAATACATTAACCAATCTTAGCTGGGCAAAGTTGTATCAGCCCAATCTCATGATACAAATAACCATGATTTACCATGCCACGACTTGGTTCCCCAAATCGTGGTACAACCTACAGCCTGATAAAGAGATTGGCTTCTCTCATAAACATAAAAAATCAAGATTATCAAACCCTACTTTTACTAATGCTTATATAATCATATCGTAGTAAACAAACCTGGGACCTAGGGTCTCCTCCAGCAGATAATTATTGTCGTAAAGAAATTCACAATAACCACACAAACTTCACTATAGTTGTAATAAGGTAATTAATGATTTTGATAAACATTCATATCAAAGGGATCGATTTCCCATCCAAAATCCATACATCAATTAAAACATAGATGGTAAATATTTCTAATACAAGACAAAAACGCCATAGGATGGCTTAAGAATAAGCCATCCACATCCAAAGGAAACAAAAATGCTATGTTTAAATAAATATAAACAAATATTATTAAAATCCAAGTTATGTAACCTAAACAATAAGGGCCGACAAAGACTTGAACTCTTTTAAATGTCGAGAACACCTCATTCAAGAGGAAGCATTATAATAAACCATTTGACTTAAAATTCTTAGGACATACATGTATTTAAAAGATTGTCCCACAAATAAGGGTAAGGGTAGTATTGATGGTATGTAACCACCACTTCATCTAGGAGAATTGTGAAGGTTATTAACACCTCAACGTTAACATGGTATTGTGCATATCTGTAAGAGAGAAATAACAATAAAGGATTAACAACTTGAAGTAAGCCAAGCCTTTAATGAGAGAAATTCCATACATGGAATAGGTAAATCTTTTAGGAACACAATTATGGATTAAATCCTCATAAAGTCATAACAACTCTCATGTTTTTAAAGAATTATTCATACAAATACAAAAGTATGAATTCACAATCGACACATAAACATATCTAGAAATGTACAAGTGTGGTCATTCCTAGAACAAAACACTAAACACCTAGTAATTAAATGGGAAAGGGTATGTATATCAGTCGTGGCCATTAAACAAAATGGTGACACAATATCATAAACACTTGAACTAAGAAGACAAACAATGCTATAATTAAAAAGACGTAACCATGTGCAGTTCGACAATATATTGATCCTTAAGAAAACAAATTAGGGTGTATTTTTTGTGACATTACAATAAGACATAGCTATCAAATTTTTTTGTCTCATAAATCAAGCTAATCATTTGGAGAAGATATGTCCATAGTTCATCAATGTTGACATTGATAACATATTAAATGAAGGTGTGCAACAAGAGGCTCTAACTGAAGAAGTTGTAGAAGAAATAACTATTTGAAGACATGCTTGAGTTAGAGATTTGATATTAGGTCAAACTTGTCTTCTTCTAACCTTATTCATGTATATTTTTTCTCTTTGTCTTGGATTCTAAATTCATGTATGAATTTCAAGGGAAAGTATCGAGCCATATTTTCACACTTGGAAGGAAAATAAAACTAAGGTTTGAGAAAAACCATAGTGGAGAAAAAGAAGCATTTTAACCAGTGTCTCTTATGACTAAAGAAGACTAGGGTTTTGTGGCACATGGAAAACCTAGCGCTACTTGGTGTACTTTTACGAAGGAGAGTGGAAGAGATTTATGATACACTTGTGGAATTCAAGTGTATGTACGAAAGCTGAATTTCCAATGTTGATGCTACCTTGTTGGTGATCGTTGGTCAAGTAACCTAGTATGAGAGTGGAGTTGGGTGATGATTCCTCTAATACCATGAAAGGATTGGGCTCCATTTCCTTCCATATGCGATCAGGTGAATTTCTTGATTTGAATGATGTTTGGGTTGTTCCCAGTTTGAAGAAAAATATTCTTTCAATTTTTTGTATGGGAAAGCTTCAACATAGAGCTGCATTTGAAGATCCATATTGCACTATTAATGTTTGTAGTTTATAAATTCTACATATTTTGGCTAGAGGTGTGTATGATGGTGGCCTATATAAGTTTCTTATTGATCCTGTGGCACTTCTACATTCTAGCAACAAGATGGATGAGCCTTATAGTCTTAAGGGGCATGTTTAGAGAATGTATGGTAGGAATTTTGTGGACACGTGTTCAATACTTATTGTGGACAACAAATCAAATACATTAAAGGCAAACTCATAAATTTCACACCTCAGTCTCCATCCATTTGTTTTGCTACACCCTTCCCTTTTTAGTGATATTTGGATGTTGTATGTATTTCAATTCATGTAAGCATATGGCACATGGAAAAATTATATATCTTAGATTTAATTTTTACAAGAACATACTTAAAAAATGAGTTCACATTTTGAAGATACTTACAAAATCGACGACCAATGCTTTGAGACATTTTTTTCCAGTACGATGAGTTACACTTATCTTTGCGAGCCTCGCCTTCATGGATTTACCCCAAGACATAAAATAATTAGATTCCTCATCATTATTTATAAATTTGAAATAATTTTTAACAAAATACTCAATACTTGGATTCTCTCCTCGCTAGCCCTTTTTCGTGCATCCAACTTATCATAGTTTGTAACCAACTCTTTCCATACTTTTACGGGTATAATGTCCATTGGCCTTTTTTTATACCTTTAATTTGGATAGTTTTTTTTTTTTTTTTTGGTTTGGTTGCAGTGAAATACCTTACAATTTTTAGATATTTGTAATTTTACCTTCTTCACTAGCCAAACCTCACAAATTCTGATTCCATGTCCCATGTTACAATTGATTTTACCACGCTTGGTAGATCATGGTTTTATGGCCTTCCCTGTCCCTATGTAGACTCTTTGGACCCCCTTTTCTCAGTATAAACTTTAATGCTCTAAAAATCCCTTAAAAAGTCCTATTTATTGGTATATGTGGGTCACCAGCTTACAAATTGTGTGTATACACAGCTTGCTCCACCATGACCCATGTACATCGGGAAATGTGCCCAATTTTTTTTTTTGGATGTTTTTCTCATCAAGTAATGAATGAATTGACTATTGGCCTTCCATATGCCTGGAAATGATCCAACTCGACCCTTCACTTCCTTTTGAAGGGCTATATATTGAGCCTCTTAGATGCATTGAAGGAGGAGAATTATAGAGAGCAAGGAAATTATAGTGGATTTGTGCCCCATTCTTGCATACTTGAGTCTGCATCAACTTGTCCTTTGAGAAAAAATTGATGTTCTTCCCAATCTTGCCTTGATCTTGTGAGATTGCCATGGATATGGAGGACTGAAGTGGTGGAGGCCTAGGTGGAGGACTCGGTTTCTCGATTTCGACAAGGTGCCGACAGATTTTGTCACTTGTATCTCTATTCACAATTAATAGAAATATCTATTTCTCGTCCATTGTATGTGTGTAACTATGAATATTCTTGTCCATGGATGTAGTTGCTTTTATTTATACATGTTGGATTTATATATGATAGAGTAGGCCTAACACTTAATATCTATCATGCTTGTATGTTTCGTTGTTCTTGAGAATGAAATGTAGGTGCAACTGTGGTTGAAAATCTCAACAGGGATCTACTACAACCACCCAGAATAAGGTAAGCCATGTATCCCTTAGTGTTAGCTTTGTTTATCTCTATTGCATATGGAAATGGATTGATTTTTGGTGTCATACTGTTTGTTGTGGTCCACCCCAAGCCATAGGAAGTTTTCTTAGTAACAAAATTGGCGAATCCACTAGGGATTCATTCCTTTTTGTTGGCATTTGGGTACATGATATGTTTGATTTGCTCTTTGCTTCTCTGTGTTTCTATGTTGTGATCAGGGGTATGTTAGTCCACTGGTATTCCTTTAGACTAATTTGAGTCTTATCCTATATTTTTACCACCTTTCTCTTGCTATATGTGGGTTATAGAGGTAACAGACACATATACATAGGTTGTATCACTTGCATTCATGTATACATGTGTGTTTTTTGTGAACAATTGCGTATGTCCCTCTTAATGAGTGAGATCTTGATGTTTGAGAGTTGTTGGATTGGCTTTGAATGTTGTCGAGTCTTCTTGGGTTCCTGTGATGCCTGTTTACTGCTCCTGTACTAACTAGAGACTTCTTTTTTGTTTGATTTTAGTTAAAAGTTGTTCTTGTCATTTATCTATTTCTTTGATTTTGATATTAGTGCATTAGACCTTTTTGTCTCAGTTTCTTGCTTGGATTGTGTTTGATACTTTCTGCAGGGTCTGGGAGTTTTAGAGTCTTTTTATTGCATTTTCATATCATTTATTATCAAAATATAAAAATATTTTTATTTTGCATGTTTGTGCATTTTGAATTTGCATGGAAATAATACTTGCATTAGGTTTGCTTGGTTGAATAATGTTAAGGTGTTCATAAAGGAATGACTGCATTGGAATTTGAAAAGAAATTTATGCATCTCATGTAGTGACATACCCATTTTTCATATTCAATACAAATTGTACTTGGCATCATTTGTTAGGTGTGCATATCTATTTCACTGTTGAGTCATAACATCGCTAGTTGCACGCTCATTTCCCTTGAGTAATTACAACACTTAAAATTAATGCTTAACTTAAAATTTATTACACATTTTCATTTGATAGAGGTGCACCAACAAGCTTAGGTTGTATAGTCTTTCAATAAGGCGTCGTGAGTAAATTTTTCTAAGACTACAAAACAAAACATTTAGGTTTTTGTCCAGGTGAGAAGAGAAATCCTTGATATAATTAGTGTTCTCAGGAGGCTCCTCTTACACAGGAGTTAAGCACGATGCAATGTACATGTTTGTTGTGGGGATATCCCCTTGCCGCTCTCTTTGTAGCACCAGAGATATTTTCAGGATCTTATTCGTATCTGGGGGATTTCGAGGTGCCTTTGGTGATTTCGATCTTTGGCCTTTGTTACCCTATCCATACGGTAGATCCTTCCTACAACTGTCCTTCTGAGCATTGGTTATATTAGGGTGACCTTAGTTTCCTTACCTAGGTATTGCATGGGGGTACTTGCAGAGGTTATTCTGTGAGTATCTTGGCCAGATAGGGGTCAAACAACACAGTCTCTTTATGCATTGAAGCTAAGGGCCACTATAATAGGTTGCATACCTCCACTTGTAGTGTATGGGAGTTTCAGGATTCTTCTAGGAGAGACATACCTACTACATTCGGGAGCTCAATTATCCTCCCTCTTGTCTTGTTTTCATATGGATTAGATTTACTTAGGGGTGCGATCTTTGTGCACTAGATTTCTCTAGGGTTCATAATTAGTTGAGTCTTGTTATTTTTGTGGATTCATCGTGGATCAAGTTTTGACACTCTACCGGTCTCTACATTTAGCAGGGATTTCTCTTTGTGGGTCTCATCCTCCTCTATGGAAGAGGACTAGACATTCTAGGTGAACCTTATACACATTGTGATTTGCACACCATTCTCATCATGAGTACTACATTTGAGAGTGCAGAGATACCTCCTTATCCATCCTCTAGAATGGGGAATGTGACTAGTGCGAGACCTGGGACTCCGGTTAACACTAACCCTAATGGGACTAGTACTTCCTACAATTCACAACCCTAGCTGTCAAACTTTGTAGCTTCTTATCAGAGGTCTTCCTCTAGAATTTCAAGTGGTGAGACTCACCATGTTCCCTCTAGCACAAATCCCTTTATATTTGGCATTCCATAACTTACTGCCACTTTTTCATCATTTTTCGTTGATCCTTTTATTGATCATGTTGTCATTCCTGGGGGAACTGCCATCCCTTTCCATGCTGATAGATTTGGTAGTGGTCATATTGCACCTTCTTCTCCATTTGTGGGAGGATTTTCATACCCCTCATTCGGGCATAACACTTGTGCTCACTTTCACAGAGGTGACCCTAGACATGTGAACATTGGAAGCACATATCACATTCCATCTTATGTTCCATCGTCTTCTGCACTTGTTCTGTCAAATTCCTTTCTCATGACACATCCTCCTCATAACATGCAATCCTTTGGGAAGGAGTGCTTCCTCCAGCTATGTTGTTCCCTCGTCAGTCGATACTGTTGTTTTGGGAGGTTACATGCCTCCTTACATATTCGGGGGTCAACATGTTTATCAGTCCTACAATTATGGCTATGTAACACCCCGTTCTCAAGGAATACCAAATTATAATATTCATGTGCATCCTTTTATGGGTCATGCAGGAGGTGGTTATTATCTGACTGGCCATGGACATGGTATTTAGTCTAATTGGCCCTATATGAATCAATATTTTTAGGGAGTGTGGAACCAGATGGCACAACCTAGGCTCCCTTTCTTAGAGACATTGAATTTTCCTAACCTATTAAAGTTTACCAATGATCTGATCTCACGATCTGATGTAGTCGGTTTTCCCTACCAAACTTCCTTTGCACATTTCGAAGTTTGAAGGTAAGAGTGGTGAGGATCTTGGAGAGAATGTCACTACTTTCCACCTATGGTGCTCTTCGAATTATTTAAACCATGATTCTATTCGTTTACGACTGTTTCAACTCACCCTCATGGGTCCTACGACAAAATGATATATAGAGTTTCCTAGGGGAACATATCAGGCCTTTAATTACCTATCCATGACCTTTTTGAACCACTTTCAACTAACGGTACATTATGATTCCAATACCGAGCTCTTTTTGACATTTCGATAAGACACAGGCACGCACATTTCTGACTATATCCAAGAGTGGCATAGACAAAAGAGGTTGATTAAGGCCAACATTTCACTTGAGTTTTTGTTGGAATGGTTCCTCAAAGATTTATTTCCTTATATCGTGAAGGATGTTTCGACGTCCGGAGTTGTGAATGAGGAACATGCTATCTTTTGAGATCAGCAATTATATTTGATTTACGCTCATTCTGGGCTCCTGTATGAGATTATCCCTAATGCACCATAGTCAAACTTTGAGCCCAAGTTTAAACTTGGACCACATGTCGATGGTATTGTTGGTTCCACGAGTACTAAGGTCGTAGACCAAGTTACGAATCAAATGCAAAATTTGTCTATTAATTAGCCTACAACTGGAAAAGCTACGACTTTGTTTAACCCCACCCAATCAGCGGATGTTCTTTCCATACATTCATCGGACCAGAAGAATAACTAGCATCCCAGACGAAATAAGAAGAAGGGAAGGAATAGAAAGGGTGGGAATAGGAAAGAGAACTTAAACAATGACAAGAACGAAAACGATGATGTAGGGGACAAGAAGTCTAAATGGAAGGTTAAATTCCCTTGTAATCTTTGTGGGGGAGACCATCTTACATACTTGTGTCCTCGTATTGATCAGGCCTTGAAGTTCATTGCACAAAGCCCAACTGTGTTAATTGATCCTTTAACTCATAACCAAAATATGACTTTGAGGAACATGGATGTCGGAAACACTTCTAGTGGGCATCAAAACCCGCCGAATGTGGAAGGTGGCCATGGGTGTATCAAAATGATGTTCATCGCCAATGTTGTGATTTGCAAGAAAGATTACGGTCTGTCACAACCCAACTTGGGTAAAGATCCTGCACCTCCTGAGAAACCTTTGCATATTGATAATCTTGGATATATACCTTGCATACATAAGGGAGTATTAAAGTGCTTAGGACACAACCCTAATGCTTGATCTACCTAACATTATTCTATTGTCGAGGACTTGGGTCAGACTCCGTGTGCGATGTCAGCTCTTGAAGTCCTTCAGACTTTTGCTATGCATAGGAGAGTTTTGTTATCTGCCCTTGGGATGGTGATTCTAACCCTTCCACTACAGTTAGATTTGATACCCACGAGGTCCAGCCTTTCCTACCTTACCATGTGGCTTTCTTGGTCCATGTGGAGTGTATGAATAACACCATCAAAAGCACAATGATTGATAAGGGCCCTGCAACTCCCATGATGTATCTCGATTGTGGGAAAGGAATTGGCTCACCCACATTGTAAAAATCCATGACCATGTTGACTAATTTCAATGGACATTCTTTTTGGCCACATGGGATTATTCCTTCTCTTTAGGTCCAGTTGGGATGGAATACCGTGTCAACCGAGGTTGAGGTGGTTGATGTGCCCCTTAACTACAAGCTTAATTGGGTCAGAATTGGATCTACGCTATGAAAGCAATCATGGCATCCCTGTTTCGTGTTATTTTCTTCCCTTTTGAGGATCGTATCGTCATTATTGACCAGATGTCGTTTGATAGTTCCAGTTCCGTTGCATTGTTGTGATCCACCATCCCGATCATTGATCATTCTCAGTCACCAACTGAGAATGTTGGTGTTGGAATGTATTTGTCATTGATGGGATCCTTTAATATTCTAGCACCAATCCTAGCTATTAGTTCCACTCTTGGTAGCGATTCGTCATCTTTGATTTCGGTCCCATTTCGAACTATGTATTTGGAGTACCTTTGGACTCTCCCTTCTCTAAGCACTTCAGATGAGGATTCTAGGCCTACTAAGATGGACGTGTCATTGTCTACATCAGAGGTTGTTTATCAAGTTGTCCTTGATCCCATTGTAGGCCCTGGTCCTTCCTCTTTGCGTATGGAGGAGGAAGATCTCTTTGTTCTTCCCACTTGGGAGGTTGCATCATCATGCTCACATGACTACCTTGATGATGTTTTTCCATCAGACGAAGCTATTCTTAAGGACATGAATGGTCCAGAACAACCTTGAGATGAGTTGTACCATCACTGTTACTTCCTTCCAGAGCTCAAACGGATCGATCATGATGACTTTAGGTTGACCCTTACCAAGAAGGTTGGTTGTCCCATAAGGTACTCATGGTGTATATGCCAAAGGTAACATGGTGAACTTGTCACCTACAATTGCAAACAACATTTCTCAGACCCCTGGAAAGATAGAGAATGTTTACATTGGGGCAGATTGTTCTCCCTATGAAATTAAGGCACACACTAATATTTTTAAATAATTCGGTAATGTTTTCGCTTGGTCATATGATGAGATGCCAAGAATAGACCCTCAGATTATCGAGCATGAGATTAAAAAATATCCTAATGCTAATCATGTTTGATATCGTTTACGTGTGATGAATCCATGTAAGGCGCCTTCCATTAAGGCCGAGATAGAGAAGCTCCTCAAAGATGCATTTATCTATCCGGCTCCCTTGACTGAATGGGTATCCAACCCTGTTTTGGTGGATAAAAAGCAGGGGACTATCCGCATGTGCATTGACTTTAGATACCTAAATAAGGCCTGTCCTAAAGATAATTTCCCCACACCATGTATAGATCAGATTTTGGATGAGTGTGTAGGAAAAGAGGTGTTTTAGTTTATGGGAGGTTTTTGAGGATATAACCAAATCTAAATAAATCCTGAGGACCAACATAAGACCACTTTCATTTTTCCATGGGGTACATTTGCATATCGGAAAATGCCTTTCAGCTTTAAAAATGTTGGAACTACATTTCAATGGGTGGTGACATTTTCTTTTCACGACCTTAAGTGGATTATTGAATTCTATCTGGACGATTTAGCTGCTCGCTCTCACTTGAGAGTGGATCATCCAGATAATTTGCACTTGGTTCGAAAGATGTCACCATTATCAAATTCGGTTGAATCCCCAAAAGTGAATCTTTTGTGTGAAAGTGGGTCGGTTATTGGGATTTATCATTTCTAAAGAGGGGATTAGGGTTGATCCTATGAAGGTTGAGGAAATACTTTGGTTGTCTCCCCCTTGCACTATTACACATATTCAAAGTATCTAAGGGATGGCTAACTTCTTATGGATATTTGTCGTCAATTTTTCCAATTTGACAAAGGTTTTTATGCACCTTTTTAGAAGGACACTCCGTTCATTTGGAATGAGCGTGCTCAGGAGTCCTTCGATCCATTGCAGAAATCCTGGGCATCGACCCTTGTTCTTAGTCCCCCTAAATATAGTCACGATTCCCTACTATATGTGGCCGCGTCTCAAGAGACGATTGGGATGATTTTGGTTCAAGAGGACGATGGGCTCTAAGAGCATGTTGTCTACTATCTTAGCCAAAATCTCATTGATGCTAAACTTCGATATAGTCACGCCGAGAAGCTATCCTTAGCGACCATTCATGTGGTTTAGCGGTTGAGGCACTATATACTCTGTCACCAGACTACAGTTGTAACTCATATTAATCCATTTCAGTTTGTCTTGACCAGATGAATGATAGGGGAGAAGTATAATAAATGGATTATTATTTTGAAAGAATTCAATCTCGAATTTGTTTTGCCAAAGTAGAAGAAATTGTTAGTTTTTGCGAAGCTCATGTTGGATTTCCTTAGTTTGGATGAAGAAGATATTCATGAAGATTATTTTGTAGATGAGAATATCATTCTTATATCGACCACGGACCCTTGGTATGGTGATATCATCATATACTTATAAACTTTTAAGGTTCCTTCTCACCTCTTGCGAGACAAATGTCAACGTCTACGACATTATGCTAATAATTACCTCATTATTTGTGACACTTTGTATCACCATGGGGTGGATTCCGTTTTGCGTCGATGTTTGACTCATGACGAGGCTGAGACTATTTTGAATGATTGCCACAATGGGGAATGTGGTGGTAATTTATATAGGCTTGCTACAACCCAAAAATCCTAAGAGTGGGTTATTATTGGCCGTCGATATTTGAATATTGTTTTAATGCGGTCAAGCGGTGCCACCCCTGACAGGTGTTTGCATGAAATATGTGCTCGCATCCCACACTGTTTCACCCTATTATCACCGTCGGTCCCTTCATCAAGTGGGGGGTTATACTTTATGGATTTCAACCCAGCTTCGGCTAGGGGGCACCATCACATCATTGTGGTCGTAGATTATTTCATGAAATGGGTAGAGGATATGCCTACTATCAAATCCGACAACAATACAACCACTCATTTTTTATTCAATCAGATCATCACTCAGTTTGGTACCCCGAGAGAGCTTGTCACTGACCATGGAAGGCACTTTCAGAATAAGATGATGGATGCATTATCTTTGAAACTAGGGTACAAGCAAGAGTACTCATCTTCTTATTCTCCTCAAGTGAATGGACAGGTTGAAACTGTGAACAAATCCCTTAAATCCATTTTGCAAAGAACCGTTGCAGAAAGAAAGACTAATTGGCACATTATGCTTTATCCTTCTTTGTGGGATTACCGAACCGTCATTAAGACTGCCACCTTTTATCACCATATCAGTTAGTACATGGGGTGGAGTTGATATTTCCAACTGAATGTGAAATTCCCTCTTTGAAACTAGCCATAGAGCTCTTACGAGAGACTTTTGAGTTGGAGGAATGTATGATCCACTTGGAGCACCTTGATGAGCAACATCAATATGCCTTGGTGGCTCTTGAAATTAATAAGCGTCACGTAAAAGCTCAGTACGATAAGTCTGTCTTTCCACGTAATTTTGAGGAAGGTGACTTGGTTCTTCTATATGACCAAGCTAGTGAACCATTAGGGGTGGGTAAGTTCAACCCCATGTGGCATGGGACTTACATCGTAAATGAGTCTTGGAGAAGGGCGCATATGAGTTGGAGGATTATGAGGGGACAACCTTGGCAGAGCTTAGAAATGGGCTCTATATTGAGAAATACTATGCTTAATTCTTAGCTAAGGCTGTTATTTTGTATATTATTGTACAATTACATAGTTTACTTTTGGTCCCCTTGTAGTGATTCGTTTGTTGACATGCTTCCCTTAGTTGTGGTAGATGTCAACGAAGTCTTCAATATACCTAAGATACCTTGACGGTGCCAGTCTCCATGCCCAAAAATTAGCTTTAGTTGCTTGGGTCATTTATACGTATGAGGGTCATGTGGCGTCTTCACGAGGTGTGTGTCTACGACCATCATCGGACAACGCTGATGAATATAGTGTCGTGATTGAGTTACTATGCGATGCCATATCTAATGGCATTCCGTCTCTTGAAGTTCATCTTGACTAACAGCTGGTTGTATCATAGTTAAATGGTGTGTACTGTATCAGAGATTCTACTTTATTATGGAGATTCTTATGGGTAAGATTGTTAGAATGATAATTTGACTACATAACATACATTCATATTCCTAGACTATACAATCATGTTGTCGATCCTTATGCAAATTATATTTTAGACTGGAATTTGTTACATCAATAATGAAGCATACACATTCCATTCACATTTAAAACACACATATAATTATATCAAGCTGATCACTATAAGTTTGTCATTTCCAAAATATAGTTCAAAATGGTGTCACAATACAATATATCATGATACGAAATTGGGGCTTCAAGCCACCAAAAAAGAACTACACAGTTTGTACAAAATGTCTATCTAGGCCTCTATCCCTGCGGACCATGGAGATGGTCATGGTAACGCACAACTACATTTGCCAACCGTCTGAATAGCCTAACCCATGTGTGGGGTACTCCTACCACATGCCTTTGCATATCCTCCGAGAAGTCTTCGACCTGCACCATGGGTACCCTGTGTGTTAACCTAATGAAGTTGGTTGTAAGATTTGGAGCGTATGCTCTACATATGCACCGAGTATGTCATCCCCTCGCCCCCTCCAATGATGTCGAGGGTAACCATATGATCATCTAGGCCCCACATCTACATATACATGATCAGTTTCAGTGCGTGATACCACCAAAAACATGTTTTTGGTTCCATTATATAAAAAATAAATAAAAACAAATAATTCAAAAATACATTTGGGATTGTTACCTATATCACCGTATGTGACACCTTGTGGTAATGGCATGTCTGGGTCCTCACAGAAGTCGATCCCTGAATAGGGATAGTCATCCATGGCCATGATATACCATTGCCACCAGTGGTAGAAGTCTAGTGGGAATGGAGTGGGTGTCCTACCTCCCCTAACCGCCGCATCACCTCCACCCAATGGGTTTGGGATGAATCTCATAGACCATGTGGAGGAACCTGAAATCTTGGGATAAGGCCCGGTACCCGCTCAAAAAATAAAGTGCATAGTATCCTCATGAACCCAAAGTTCTTTTTCCTGCCCAGCTCATAGTCTGTCAGCTGTTGTTTCATAGTGATCAACAACGATGTGCTCCAATCATATATTGTAGGTATCATACACTCTACTGCATAGAACATGATAGGCCTCGAGGCTCGGTGTAGTGATGTTAACCCTGTTATCTTGGCTAGTACTAGGACTATAACCTTGAGACCAAGAATCTGGATGGAGGTCACCAGAACCTGACTTCCAAACTTCTCAGTATCTGGAAGACAATACACAACTATATATTCCTCAATGGTGAGCCATCCTCCCACCCCACGAGCCCACATGTTTACTACCTCACCACGACAGGATAGTCCAATTATGAAGTAGATATCCTCCACTTCTAGTCTTAGGGGCATCCCATCTAGCTGAAAAGCCTTCGTGTCTGGGTCCCAATAGTCAACAAGCATCTGTAGAAGCCTTGGTTGGGCCCTCAATCCCCCAAGTTGACAAAACTTGTATCATTACACATATTTTTAAAGCTTGTTGAGCATTGATGTCACGATGGACTGCCCTATCCACGTCCTCATGTTCATGCTCCCTCCATTCTAGCACCATCATGTCAAAAACAATGAATTTTGATGAGAATTTTCCATATAAATGGGTATATGTGGCTATGTATGTGTTTCATTTTTGTGATAGTTGTGTATATACGTGGGAATTCTGTGTTTTTACGCGTATACCCAGGCCTATACGTGCCTCGATGACTTGTGACTCATGTGGGTTAGGATACCCATATAAGGTTTCTTCAAACTGAAAGTTACACTGTATAAGATGAAAATAAATGCATTGAAAAGGTGAGGGATGAGATGAGGATTTACCTGGTCCCGACAACTCGTGATTTTGTTGCTCCTAGCTCTCGGAATCCGTAGTTGAAGTTGGTCCACCCCAATCCATAGGAAGTTTTCTCTGTAACATCCCATATGAAAATTTGTTTCAAGGTGCCAACAAAGTTTGTCACTTGTATCTCTATTCACAATTAATAGAAATATCTATTTCTCTTCCATTGTATGTGCATAACTATGAATATTCTTGTCCATGGACATAATTTCTTTGATTTATACATATTGTATTTATATATGCTAGAGCAGGCCTAACACTTAATATCTATCATGCTTGTATGTTTTGTTGTTGTTGAGAATGAAATGTAGGTGCAAGTGTGGTTGAAAAGCTCAACGAGGATCTACTACAATCGTATAGAATAAGGTACGCCATGTATCCCTTAGTGTTAGCTTTGTTTATCTCTATTGCATATGGAAATGGATTGATTTCTAGTGTCATACTATCTGTTGTGGTCCACCCCAATCCATAGGAAGTTTTCTCTGTAACATCCCATATGAAAATTTGTTTCAAGTGTAGAGGAATCTTTGAAAAGGGGATATGTGGATGGCCTTTGGATCTATGATAACTAAATTCTCTCAGCTTATCCATAAAGTTTACCCTAGCATGTATTCATCTAATTTCCCTTGTAACATGGTCATACCCAATCCGTGTACCTATGGTACAATACACGATGCATAGGATGCAAACAAGGAACTATAATTTTTCAATTCTAGTTGTTGTTGCCATGGTATATGTATCAACACTTTGATCACTTTCTTTTCTTGTTATTGTTAATGATTTTCTCATGAATATTTTTCTCGACTCAAGAGTGCATGAAGAATTTATTGATTATGGTGGTACCATTTAATTAGCTAAAGGGGGTTGAGTATTTTCATTGGATTCTAATTGAAGGTATTTTCTCAAAATGTTTTTGAAGGAATGTTTTTAAGTTTTTGTAAGGTTTCAATTCCTAAGGAATCCAATAAAGACTCAGGGTTGGAAACATTTCCATATTCAAGTGAAAATTGAGTTTTTTTAGTATATATAAATATAATAAATTTATTAAAAATTTATTATGCAATAAAAAAGAAAACAAAAAAAATTAAAAAAATTAATTAATCTATAAATACAAATTAAGCATATCATTTTTCCTCGACTGGTGTTTTCTTTTTCACTTGCCATATTTAAATGCTTGAGTGTATTGGTGTGCCTCTCACTTTACAAACCCCCAAGGTTTGGTATTTTTTGTTCTTGAATTCTAAAATCTCTTGCTCAAAAAAAATTCAACCCTCTTCCTGAAGGGAAATTATTCAACCAACTTCCTCAAGGAAAAATCATAAACCATATTCCTCAAGCAGAAGTCTTTAAGCAACTATAAGGAAATTATTCAAAAAACAACCAAGCAAAGGGAGATTCAAGGGCCATTTTCTCTTGCAAATATTAAAATCTGAGGTAAGAATCACCAATTCTGGATCTTAGATGCTCCTCCCTCTTTGCAATGTGTTTAATAAGTGCTTTTGGTCTCCTCTTTTTGTATTTTGTGACTCAAATGACTCCTCTATGCCTTGTACTTGCGTGTTTTTTTTCACTTGATACCAACATCACAATTGGTGGGAGTTGTGGAACCTATATACCGGTTTGATGGAGTTGTAGAACCGTTAAAAGTGTTACAGAATGTTGGCATGTGTTTTATCTTGAGTGAAAATCCTATATGAAAACTTTATAAAAAATTGTGGAACCAATTGTAAGCGATTATGCAGCGATTGAAAATAGATGCATATTGCCTAACGACATAATCTGGTAATGTATCCAATTTTACAGTTATGCGCTAGCTGGAAATAACACAACTGCTGCTTGTATGGATAAGATTCATGATTATTACTGCTATGTTTTGTATCATTAATGTAATAATTTCCTTAAAGGGTTCATACGATCTTGGAGGACCGATCTAAATAGTAGCGTTGTATTTAGAATTATATTTTGAAGTTTGTTGTGAAGACTTTGGGATGAGCGTGAATCTCCAATTCTCAGAATCATTATAACTACTTTGATAAAATTAGGTCTTTTGTTGGATATGTATAAAAGTATTTAATCTCTTATCAAGGGGGTTATCCAAGACCTTGGAAAAGAGTGTAGAGATATATGTTGACATTTTCTTGTTTAATACAAATGTTGTAGTTGTTTCACACTTTTCATGTATCATGATTTGATCCTTGTGTGATTGTTGAATATCTTTAGCACGCTGTCTTCAGAGGTAGGACCTTTTCGTAGATATGTGCTGAATGTGATTATATTTTTTGTATATTAGTTTTTTTTAGTTATTTTTGTTAATTAATGTGAGTATGTGAATGATTTGTTTAGAGACATTTCTGAATTATTGTTTGGATTGATCATTGCATTTAGTTTCCATATTTTGAAAGACTTTTGTTGTGTGGAATGGAGTCGAGTGTTGATGAAACCATTGTTGAGTAACAACACTAATTGAACTTTGGCAATAGATGGTTTATTGATTTTCTATAGGTGATTAATTGATTTCCTATTAGGTGATTACCAACATCATCCAATGAAACCAAATAAGATGGTACTGCCCTTCTCAAAGAATTCCTAGAAAATAATTGTGCCCGAATTGAGGCAGGAATGCATGGAGCATCATAAAGAAAACATGATTCCGCTCTCTTTGTCCAACCCTAAGAGCACGAATCCATTGGCGTAGAATTTGTCATAATATTATTCTCATTGGACATTTTGCACCATAACTAAGTCTAGGACATCGATATCTGAAGGGATTGATATCCATCATCAAAATTTTCATGAACATGTGTGTTTTCAAACTATTAGTTCTATGGATTGCAGCTCAACAAATATGGCAGATAATCTGCAATCATCTAGAAGCATATATGATGCATGTGTCCTAGGACATCCTTTTCCATGTACATTCAGTGGTTTGTTGTTTGGGATTAAATTGTAGGAAAGTGCTTTTGTATCACAGAATAATGTTCCTGAATTGGGAATGTCAACTCCATCTAGCAGAACAAGACACCAGCCTATAACTTTTAACACACCAATGGAGAGCCATCGACCAACAACTTTTAACACGCCAAACTAGAAGCCTATTCTTCAAACTCTTTCTATAGAAAATGAAGGATATCATCTTATGGTCAATGAAGGAAATATGTACCTACATTGTAGTGATTCAATATCAGGTAAGAAAGGAAATCATTAACCTATACAAAACAAGAAACAGATTTAGTAGGAAGGTTGAGTTGGGAGAAAGATTTTCTAATACTGAAAGTAAGAGAACAATTGGAAGACAGTGAGAATTCTCGTAAAGAAGAAAGATTATCCCAAAAGAGATAAGAAGATGAGCATATAAACTCTCCTAATCATGATTCTACCAATAGAGATTCCTTAGAAAAACACATTATATTCAATGGCAGTGTTGAGAGAGAGTTTCCAGGAACAGATAAAGGTAGTGAAAAGGGTAATCTACGAGAATTTCCAGATCCTGTTGCACTAGAGCTGCATTGCAACAATGCAATCATTTATTCATTAAGTAGTACGGGATATTGTGCTAAGACAATGTGTTAACCTTTGATACCAAATGATAAGTTGTAATTCTTATGCCCATCCATTCAAAATATAACTGACTAGCTCTACATGACACTTGAGAACTAAGAAATAGATGTTGATGCAGAACTACGTGACTCTAGTTTGTCTACAAACTTGTAAATTGCAGAAAGTGATCAGATAATGAGTGCAATTCTAGATATTTTAGGATTGCACAAGATTGATCCTTCCTTAATTATCTTGGTAGAAACTTTGCTTGCATTGAATATCAGGACTTGCACCTATTATCAATGACTTCTTGGGAAGGTCATCCATCCCAAGAAACCTGGATCAAGTACACTTAACCATGTAGATTTTCCCCTAGTCAAGCCCACTTAGATTGTTGTCCCATTTGCAAAACCTTACGTAATAACATGCATTGTAAATTATTCATTCAACATTCTATTCTCTGTATTTTAGTATGTGGGGATCTTTTGCATACCATGAATATGTTAAGCCTTTAAAACTATCCATCGATTTCATTTGAGCTGAGTAATCATGCATAATAATTTGAATGGTATTTTGGAGGCCATAAGTTGATTTCTTACACAGCTGGATGTCAAATAAAATTATTGAACTTTGCAACTATTTTATGAGTTTTCTTTAACGGTTTAATGCAACTTTTAGGTGGTAGACAAGGTAAACAACATTACTGACAGTGGACGAACTAGAGGATTGTCTAGACCTGACCATATTTCTTCTTGAGGTAGGGTTGGTTGTACAAACATGGATGATTTTGAAGGTGTTGCAGGGACTATTTACAGTGAGGACTATGATCATCCTAGTCCAATATCCATATTAGAAGTTTCTTTCTCAAATGAAAGTTACAACTCAACATGGAGCTTGGGTGGTACACATGGTAAGCAACTTTGAAATTTTTCTCATTTGTGGTTTATCCAGTTATATATCTAATTAGATTTACAATCATTGTAAGTTCATAGAGATATCAAGGAGATTAACCAAATGTATCCTTTGTTTTCTTAACACTAGATTATCATCTGATTAAACTAAGGAGGTATTGTGCTTATTACATATGCCTTCTATCGAAGTCTTTGTTTTTTATCAAGACAATTGTTAATATTTGATACCAGACGATAAGTTGCAATTCTTATGCTCATCTGTTTAGAATAGAACTAGCCGACACAGCATGAAAATTGAGCACCAAGAACTCATCTCCTATGTCTATAGTGTATTTTGAGGATTGCCTCCTTTAAACAAAGGGTGCATCCTTTGTTGAATTAGATACAAGTCATAAGAGGCATCCTTATTTGGCTCTTTGTTCCTTCATTCGTACTACTTCCTTAGGTATTTGGAGTCATAAACAATGTTGGGATTCTTAGTATTTTCTTAGAATTAAAAATGATGCAATCTTGGTGTTAATATTGCCCCTTTCCCCAATTCTTAAAGGGTTCTAGCTCAATGGAAGAATGCCTGCTTTCTTTACAAGCAGGAGGTTGAAGGTTTGATTCCTTCGTTCCCTAATGATATTGCAATATTGATAATTTTAATAAAATATATTTTATTATGATTTATTATAGCCATAAGGGGGGTTTCAAGCCGTTTTTGTATGTTGTTACGAGGGGGGGTTCTAAACTGACTTCATATGTCACTACGAGGAGGGTTCAAAACTGCCCTTGTATGTTACAACGAGGGGGGTTCAAAAACCCCCTTGTAAATTTATATGAGGGGAGTTCATAATTGCCCCCAAAGGTTTGTAAAGAATTTT
>LPNX011058964.1:218581-250007 GCA_001517045.1 Pseudotsuga menziesii | reverse complement strand
TGGAACCTCCCGCATAGGTGTCTATGATGGGGGTTTATAACCACCCTTAAAAGCCACGTTTTTTTTCTCCAGGGGGCAGGGGGGTTAGAACCGCCCCCAAAAGTCACTTTTAGGGGAAGTTTTGATCTTTTTCCAAAACTGCTCCTAAAAGTACAAACTTTTAGCGTTGGTGCTATTAGGGGTAATTTTGTAAATACCGCCTCCAAAGCCAAAACCGCCCCCAAAAGTGACTTTTGGAGGCGAACGACAACCCCCTGTAAAAATCAAATTTGTTGTAGTGCTTCTAGTGTTTTTAGAGACCCCTTTTGTTATGATCTCCCCCCTTAGGAAAACAAGCTTAAGAAGAAGAATAACATCAAAGTTATTTTAATACACCTTCCCCCACCTCTCCCAGTGTCAATGTTGCTTGATTGAGTCAAACTTAGCCCATTTTCTATAGCCATTGGAAGAAGAATTATGAAGAACTTGCTTTTAAATACATAGCTAGATGGTGGTATGATGCAAAAATTCTCTTCAATGTCACCCACTCAACCTATTACCAACCTAAGTGGGATTCCTTTGTTGCTACCAGTAATGGCTTCAAAGGCCCTAGTGTGCATGACCTAAGGGGACCTCTTTTGCAAAAATAATTTTGTTCCATAGGTGAATACTTGAGGAGTTTTAGAGAATCATGGGTTAAAATAGGATGTTGCATCGTGTCAGATGGATGGACCAATGGAAGAAACCATACAATAATAAATTTCCTTGTCTCTTTCCCACAGGGTGTTGAAATATTAATGAGGAAATATGTAAATGAGTGATTTTGCATAAAATTAAAATTAGGGTTTTGGAACCCTAATTAGGGTTTGGTGACCTAATTTATCAATGACTTATAAAAGAAAGTCAGAGGGTAAGTGTCACCAGTCTTTACGGAGAGAATGGAGTGATTTCATATCACTGAGTAGTGTTAGGATTATTAATCCTCCCTTGACCAAACCGTCTATTAGATTAATTTAGCCTGACTTAGGAGTTTTAATTAATTAATTAATTCCACTAGTACCATTGGGTCCACATGTACCAGTTACTAGAGTGTGGGGAACACTACTAGAGGTTGACTGACACTGACTGCACTTGTATGCATCAGTTTAGGCACCTCCTAGACCAATCCCCACATTTTAGGAGTTTCGACACCAACCTCCTTCAATTAGTTGGAGTTGGAACTGGTTGAGCTTAGTTAATTTCCATTTACTTTCATTTACATCATAATCAATTTAGTTAGCACCAGTTGTGCATTGTTGCATGTGGATTAGGCACCCTTGCTCACCTGCCACTTCACTTAGGCTAAGTTAACTGAGGATTACTGATTGTATGAGTTGTTTAGACATCTGGAGTTCACCAATTGGACTCCGATATTGATTGAGACATCTTGAGTTCGCTAGTCAGTTAGGTATAGTCACATCCAGTTGGTAGATTTGGATTCCTCCCTAATGGATTTGAATTCTTCCTTTATGTAAACTATTGTAACACCAGATTTAATTAATGACAATGATACTGTAATTATCTGAGCTATACTCATATGTTTCCTGTGTGTTTTGATTTGTTCAATGTGTATCTTCATTCTCCTTTTACTGCAATAATAATTCGGAACTAATTTCTTGAAGATCTAAATGGTAGAACAATTTTAACATGGTATTAGAGTCATCTCAAGTAGGCTTCATGTTTGTTTCTCTCCATTGAACACCAGAAGCAGTTGGGTTTCCACAGAAGTCCCCAATCTTGATTTGCTTCCTCTGAATTTATTCAGAGTGGCAGTGCGGGCATGACGGACGTTGAAAAAGTGTTCATGTCGAGAGGAAAATCATGATTCTAACATAGTTCAAATGTTTTAGTGTTTTGCAGTGAAAATTTACAGGTGCTACGTAGCTTGTGTGAATATTTGTGGTCTTTCAACCGGAGAATTATGGATTATCTACCTTCTACTCCTCGGATCCTAACACCCTTCAATTATCTTTATTGGAGGGCAGATATGTAGCTGGCCTTGCGCAAGCTTGGCTACTACAGGATAATACTTGGAAGGAAGGTTGAGAAGAACAAGTTTTTGAACCACTTAGATGAAGCTTTTGGTTATCTATGCACTCATATATCCAAAGATCTCCTCTTCCACCTTGAAGGTTTGAGGACACCTAGAGAATCCTGGGAGAAGATTGAAGACTTGTTTGGAAAACAAGATGAGCTTCGGGGACACCTATTGGAGAATGAGCTAGTAGCCTTACATCCCAGCAATTTCGAAACAGTAGAGCAATTCTTTACTAAATTCAAGTCTCTTGCACTCCAATGCAGACAGTGCGGAGTAGAAAGAAAGGATGAGAAAAAATGTGCTCTCCATTCTTAGCAAACTTGGTCCAGAGTATTCAGTATTTTTCTCAATATTCCATTTGAAAAGGGATTCCTTTTCGGATTGGAAAATTCCTTCACTTGATTCCTTTTCTGAGTCCTTAATCAAGGAGCAAGAGAAGTTGATTCGAATGGGAGTCATCAAGACCTACGAAGATCAAGCTCTCCTGGTGACTAACCCTTCCAAAGCGCAAGCCAAAGGGAAATCAAAGAAGAAGGATCCCAAAGCAATTGATTTGAAGCCTAAATAGAATCAATAGACTTCAGAAGGAGCCTCGGGCTCTAAGAAAAAGAAGAAGTTTGAAAAGAATATGTGTCCCTATTGTATGAGAGGTTTTCACCTTGAAAACTCATGTATGAAGAAGCACGTAGATTAGCTGGCTTCTCTCCTCAAATAGAATAAAATTTCTCTCCCACAAGGAGCAAAGAAGTCTGAGGATGGACATGAAAGGTGCCATGCTTTGAAAGCTGGACTACCTCGGTCAATATCTTATTTGATTGATTCTGGAGCATCCAACCACATGGTTGCCTCCAAGGATTTCTTCTCCACTCTCAACATCAAAGAAGGGCCCACTATTCACATGGGAGATGATTCCCAAATTCCAGAAGCAGGAAGAGGCACCATCAAAGTCCATAATCGTGTGTTCAGAGATGTACTCTATGTGCCTTCTCTTGCAGCTAATCTATTGTATGTATACCAGATGACTCACACTGGCTCACCAAAGAAAGTGTTGTTTGGACCTAACTCAGTAGAGACCATAAAAATATCAAGTGGGGAGATTGTAGTGAAAGGAATTGTTGATCATTCCTCTAAGGCATACATTTTATCTCACTTCATGCCATTCACAGTTCTAGCATCACCATAGCTTCCATTCGAAGCAGATGAAGGTATAAACATTTCTTCGCTTCCTATTGCAAATTCAGTCCTATTTTCTGAAATTTCAGATTCAAACTCAGAAGAAGAGGCACAATGGGATGATCAATACATTGAGCTTTCACCTAAAAGGGATCTAGATCCAGATCCAACATCTACCTCATTTCAACAGCCTAAATGGGATCAACAAATCATAGAAGCAGCTAGAAATGGTTCTGGGGATACATATGACAAGAGAAGAAGGAGGTCCCAGTATCAGAAGGAGAGCGTTGCATTGTCCAACACAGATCCACTTATTCTTGAGAGGTGTTTTATGATGATGGGATTAGATCCTCAATCATTGAAGGAGGATTTCCATGACCCTAGATGGTAGGCAGCCATGGATGAGGAGTTTGATTCGCTCCATGACAATAGAACCTGGGAACTTGTGTCCTTACCTCCAGGAAGGAAGCTTGTTCAGTGCAAATGTATCTAGAAGACCAAGATAGCTGCAGATGGAACCAAAACCAAGTACAAGGCTCGGTTGGTGGCCAAAGGATACTATCAGGTTCAAGTCTTGGACTGCAATGAGACATTCGCTCCAATAGCTAGAATGGATTCCATTAGGCTTGTCTTGGCTATTGCAGCTTCCAAAAGATGGGAGGTACATCACATGGATGTGAAAAGTTCCTTCTTGCATGGATATTTGGAGGAGGAGATATAAATGAAACAACTTGAGGGGATTATTGATGATCCTTCCTTAGTTTGCAGACTGAGGAGATCAATGTATGGACTCAAACAAGCCCCAAGGGAATGGTACTCCAAGATGGATGCCTTCCTCATATCTTAGAAATTTGAAAGGTGCAAATAAGATTGCAATGTCTACATGAAGAAGAAGGAGGGGTTCTTGCTTCTAGTGGTATTATATGTGGATGAATTACTCATTAATAGCATCTCTGTTGCTGGTTTGAGTAGCATTAAGTCTGCTCTAAACAAAGCATTCTCTATGACTAACTTAGGACTGTTAAGACAGTTCATTGGTCTCGAAGTAAGTCAAAAGACTCTGGGAATCATGATCTCACCGTCCAGGTATTCATCAGACATGGTTAAGAGATTCCACATGGAGGATTGCAAGGCTACCCCCTACCCCTTTCTATCAAGCATTAGCCTTGAAGAAGGTGGTTCGACACCCTTGGTAGATAGCACTCTCTATAGACAAATCATTGGGAGTCTTCTATATCTCACTCATTCGAGACCATACATATCTTATGTTGTGAGTGTTAATTCCAGGTACATGCAGGAGCCACATTAGCTGCACTGGAAGGAAACAAAGAGGATCTTGCACTATGTGAAGGGTACTATAGATTATGGGATCCAATATGCAGCAGGAGCAAAACTTGATCTCATAGGCTTTACAAACTCAGACTGGGAAAGAGATGGAAATGATAGGAAATCTGCCTCGGGTTTTTTATTCATGATTGGATCTGGGCCAATTTGTTGGTCCAGAAAGAAACAAGAAAGACTTGCACTCTCTTCAGCAGAAGCATAGTATCAGGGAGCTCTGAATGCATCTATTTAGGCAGTATGGCTACATGGCATCTTGACAGAGTTCAGTATTTAGACTTCATCTACATTGGATCTTTATTGTGACAACCAGAGTACAATCAAAATTTCCAGTGATCCTGTTCAGAAGCATAGGACAAAGAACATAGGGGTTCACATACATTCGGGAACTGGTGAATGACAAAACCATCACACTGCACTATTGCCCTATAGAGGACCAGATTGTAGATATTTTCACCAAGTATTTTGTAGAAAAAATATTTGTCCTTCTCAGATCTCTTTTAGGCATTAAGGCTTGATTCTCAGTTCCTATCTCTGCTTATTTTGGGGGGGGGGGTTTCCCATGAGGTTTTCCCCTATTTCCTCGGTTGTATTAAGCATAATTATTTCTTTTAGATTGTATATGGGTGACTTATGGCCTTGTTTCCAGGGCCCATAGTTGTCCAAGTTAGGATTCAGGGGGGGTGTTAGGACTTTGGCTATTGGAGTTTTAATTAATTAATTAAGTCCACTAGTACCATTGGGTACACATGGCCTAATGGGGCCACATGTACTAGTTACTAGATTGTAGGGAACACTACTAGAGGCTAATTGACACTGACTACACTTGCATGCATCAATTTAGGCGCCTCCTAGACCAATCCCTACATTTTAGGAGCCATTAGGAGTCCTGACACCAACCTCCTTCAGTTAGTTGGAGTTGGAACTAGTTAAGCTTAGTTAATTTCTAGTTACTTTCAGTTACATCACAACCAGTTTAGTTAGCGCCTGTTGTGCATGGATGCATGTGGATTAGGCGCCCTTGCTCAACTGCCACTTCAGTTAGACTGAATTAACTAAGGATTACTGATTGTATGAGTTGTTTAGACATATGGAGTTAATCAATTGGACTCCGATATTGATTGAGAAATCTTGAGTTAGCTAGTCAGTTAGGTACATTCACATCCAGTTGATAGATTCGAATTCCTACCTAATGGATTCGAATTCTTCCTTTATGTAAACTATTGTAACACCAGATTTAATTAATGACAATGATACTGTAATTATATGAGATATACTCATATGTTTCCTGCGTGGTTTGATTTGTTCAATGTGTATCTTCATTCTCCTTTTATTGCAATAATAATTCAAAACTAATTGCTTGAAGATCTAAATGGCACAAAAATTTTAACAAGTATTTCATTAGTGTTAGGCAAACTAAGGGAAGGGTGCATACTGCTAGAAGAGCTGGGAGGGAGCATTCATGAGGAGAGAGAGGCTTATATATGAGATAGATGTGACACGGACTTCTAAGACATGAGAGATACTTCACTTCAGTACTAAGAGAGATCATATTACAGAGTTCTTTCAAAGATAAGAAGACAAAGATATATGGGATGTGAGCAGCAACAGGGAGGGTGAACTTCTCAGCTTCACATCACACGTGTGAGAAACTATACATGTGTGGAGGACAATAGGGCCATAAGAGTATAGGATTCTTCTTCAGAGATTGAGGAGGGAATTTTAGAGGTCAATCAAAGATGAACTGAGGTAGAAGCAGCCGAGATGTGTCTTTTAGCATAGGGAGCAAAACTGTACTACTGGGAATGTGTTTTATTGATTGAGTGATAGATCATCTTCTGAGTTGTGTAGAGCAGAGTATAAGGGCAGAGGGATTATCCCTTCAGAGGTTAGACAGATTGTATAGCTTCCATATATTGGAAGTGATATAGTTCAGAGGTCCAGTGAGAGGGTATATAGTTGGGGATGTATTTCCCAAGTGCATCAGTTGCAGTTTCCTGTAGATCACGGGATCTGTCCCTTCAAGTTCACCATTATATTTATATAACTCTTATTGTACCTTCATCTATTATATTGTATATGGGATCAAGAAAGAAAAAACCCCATAGAAGCTATTTTTCTTCATTGGGTTTTCCAGGATAAAAATATCTAAGTCAATTTGTGTGACCGTATTGTTTTAGAAGTTGCAAAGGATTGCATGTGTTGTTGATTATAATCTATTTATATGCTTATCTAGGATTAAATATCAAGTTATATTTACTTTCAGTATTAGTGAAATCTATAGCCGAGTTGATATTCAACTTCCTAGAGCAATTGGAGACCTCTAGGAAAATTTATATGGTATCAGAGCCTCGCTAGGGGTCAAAGGGAGAAATCACACTCAGATATGTGGAGGATGCTAGATCTATGTGATGATTCAAAAGAGAAGTTATTTGTGGAGTGAGTGACCATATCTATCAGAGATGAAAATGAGGTTTTAGATATATGACTGTAGAGGTCATATCCATTTTATTTGAGTGGTTTGAGGATATATCTGGGATAGATATAGATGGTATAAATGGGGAAGATACCACATCTGTCTAAATCTGAAGAGCTAAGTTTAGGTCTGAGTTGGTGGAGATCAAATACATAAGATCAGATAGGTTGGAGAAGATATCTGAGATAGATATTTCATATCTTGGCATGTAGGGGCTAGATATGTGTTCTTTTAGACATTCTTGTATAAATATGTGACCTAAGGTATTCAAGTAAGGAATCATGGCTATATAATTGAGACTAGAATACATGTTGCATCGGCCGAAGTAGACAAGTGTTGCTGAAATTGATAAGTTGTCTAAAGATATTTACGAGGAGTATTCACTCATTACTTGTCCTTTGTGCACCTATGTAGATGTGTATGAGAAATGTATGGAAGATATTGACAGGGAATTGTCCTTGATTACCTGTCCCCCATCAAGTGCATCTCCTACCTATATTTGGTATATTGTAAGTGGGGCCTCCAGTCACATGATTGGTATTAGACAACATTTTATAGATATCACTGAGACATGGTTAGTTCCAAAGGTAGTGCTAAGAGATAACACTTTTTTCAAGAAAATTGGACGAGGAACAATTTCCTTTCAAAGGGAATCTGGAGAATCCATGAAGTTAAGGGATGTCTTGTACGTTTTTGGATTGAAGACGAACTTGGTTTCAATTTCTACTATAGAGTATAGGGGATTTTGGATGATGTTTCGAGATTGACATGTGCTCATACATACTAAGGGATCCAATATAATTCAGTAGTGAAGATTGGTGTTTGTAGTGGAAAACTATACAGGATCATCTTTCATCTTCATCATGCTCTAGATCATGACAGTAATAGTGTTAGTTGTGACTTATGTGAGTTGTGGCACAAGAGGATGGCGCACTTACTTCACCCAACTTTGAGGATTTTGAGGGAGATAGTGGCAAGTGTGCCAGAGTGACAGCAGTTCAGTAGGGACACTTTACCTGATACATTCAGACCTTTTTGATCTGATGTCGACTACATCACTGAAGGGTTACAACTACTATGTGTTAGCAATGGAATTGAGCCAAAGGTTGTGGAAGGCTCGCTCCTAGGTAACAGCAAAATCAAATTCGAAGAGAGAACTGGCTTTTTTCTCTTCCGAGAGGGATCTCTCACCAAATGTTAACAATGCTAGATATATACAAGTGAAACTATAAATTGTTTGTAAAATTGGTTGAAACAAAACACAGAACCATTGGGCGATGGAGTCAAGATATGTAACAGAAATAAACAAAACTTATGTAAGTGATTTCAACACAGGGGCAAGATATCCATTCGATCACAGTCGATTTATAATTGTCTGGTGGAAAATAAGAACATGAACAGACCATTAACATAGAGCATTGAAAAATGAATTCTGTACTAACTTTAGTAGAAAACTTTGGTGAATATCTGAAACAACAAATGGAGCATAGCAAATATGAATTCCAAACTATTATACACTACGTTTAGATATGAAAGAAAACAAAATGGGAGAGATAAAATTGAAAAACATTCACATAAGAAAGGAAGCAATAGACTGCAAATACGAATGACACATGAATCCCTATATGAAACGCCGACCTTGGCTCTGAAATTTTATTAAAATTCTCTTGAAAGCATACACAACAAAATTACATTGGTTTCAACCCTTTCTCCTTCTTCACGAGGTATATTTATAGCATTTGGACTTCCCAGACCGACATCTAGGAATCAAAATTTGTTACAACTGAAGGACATCTTCTAACAAACTCTTAGGTGGCACATCGGCTGCGGTTTGCATGAAACATCTAAACAATGAAATGTGGAATATAGGAGGAAATATGCATGAGAGTTTCCTATACTTCCATCTGGTGGGTGACAACTTGTACAAAGTTCCGAAAGAGGCGACCGTTGGGATGGGCGTGCAATGTAGAGAAAAATTCCTGTGTATTATCATTGCCACTCCTACGGATGCATTTTGAGTTTGGTCGACCCATATTGCTGAACGAATCTCCATAAATTAGGACCAGGTAGGGTCGCAATGGCCATGTCGTATGCTTGTGATTTGAGCTCCATCGTTTATGGGTATGAAGTCTCAGGGACCTCGACGCATGTGGCTTTAAAATGAAACAACAATTCAAAATCACTGGTCAATTTTTAAAAAACAATCTTCCCTGACAATGCTTGTTACATATCTCCAAACTTGTTGTTGTCTAATCGGCAGTGCACCAGGCACTCTCGAAACTCCTTCTGGGACAATAAAGGACCCTTTTCTTCCCAGAAAAAAGGGAGTCCTTTTCTTACTAGTGGTTTGAATAGCTTGATGACCTCCATAAATTTGTGCTCAATAACTTCTATTTTGGCCCGTACAGTCTCCAACATCCTGTGCTTAGCAACTACCTTTCTAGCTCCGGACACAACAACAACCCTATTTTGGATACCGTATCGGTTGGTGGAATTGTTTGAAAAAGAGCTCAGGAAAGCAATGGAATTCTCCACTGTTTCCATGGGCCTTTTCTGTATTTCTCCTAATACCATCAAGACTTTTTTTCTTGGCTTCTACCATAGCGCTTCCCTGGTCTTCAATGAAATCTAGATAAGGCCGAAACTTGTCAGCTTCTATAATGATTTGATCCCAGAGAAAATGTCTAGCGCCTTGCAAGGAAAGTTTACCAACCACATGTTGGCTTAAGTTGGAATTTTATTGAATCATTCCTTGGCATTTCTCTTCTGTCTTTTCTCTTCCTTGTTTCTTTTTGACCCTTTCTTTTTCCAATTCCTCGATCTGTTGTTTTAGTTTAATGAGCTCTGTATCTTTTAGGTCTATCTAGGACATTGCTCTAAAGAGGGAACCGATATCTGTCTCTCCGACCACACCTGTGGATTGAATTGTACTCTCCACACTTCTTCCTTGAAGCTACTTTTCCTTCATCGCTAATATGGTTTTTAATTCTGCATCGCTTTTCTTCAAAAGTTGGATATCTGCTTCCCACTGCCTCTCCTTTTCTTCAAGCTTTAGTAGCTTAGATTTGCAATCAGTAAGCTCAACGTTCAATGTCTCTTTTTATCTTTCAAATTCAGCTAATTCTTTCACTTGAGCGAGCTAGGTGGCAGGGATTTTTAACTTCTTTTTTAGGGTCTGGATCTCCTTCTCTTTATCATCGAGCAATTTCTAAGCCAAAATCCCTTCATGTGTCGGTCCTTCTATTTGCATTGCTTCATTCTATAAACTGTTGATTTGGGCTTTGAGTGCTTTGTTCTCCACTCTCACCTTCCTTAAAAGGTTTAAAGTTTTTCCTTTACTCTCCTCCAGCTTGGACATCTGTATGGTAGCCTTGAGCAACCTGGCATTGAATATATCTCCAGTCTCTTTGTTGAGGTGTATTATGTCAGTAGTGGGAACCTTTGAGAGGTTCACACTAACCTCTGACACCTTGTTCCCCATTGCCAAGACTAAGCTACGGGTGTCAGTGGCATGATCTCTTACAGTTTTCAGTGCCACATTAGGCCCAAAGCAACTGCAATGCCTCGCTATATAGTTCTTCTATCTCCTTGAAAGTTTTATCATCCCTCTCTCGGTAAGATCCTAGCTAGTCCTCTTTGGATACATGCTTGCTTGGAGTCTTCCCGTCAAATACATACTCTTGTATTTGTAATTCGACTGTCTTGGGCTCTTCCTGTTGCTGTTATTTTGCTAAATTCTTCTTCTTCACATGTCCCTTTTCCTAGCCCCTTTTAACCTGCACCAATTGTTGTCCCCGTTCTATTTTCTGCTTCTTGGGCATGCTGGCCATGTCCACTTCTTCAGTGTCCATGGGCTCTGGACCCCCTCTTTTTATTGAACTCGCTGAATAGCTGACCAGTGATGAGAATCCTCTAGCTATTGCAACTACTGTAGCCAATTCTCTTTGGGGAGAAGCTACCCCCGGTAGTTGTGAGCCAGTGCCCTGCTCTATGTTGGTATCCATCGGGGCAAGATTAGGGAAATCGTCCCAGTTTGCTGCTTCTCTAAGTCCAGGTATTTCAGTGTGTTCGAAAGGCCTGCATTTGTGAGATTTCCTCCTTTTGGAAATTATGTGGCGAGGGTCATAATTTACCGCTTGTCCCAGGGAAAACTCCATGCCTCTAAGCAAGTTGGTAACAAGGGGAAAAGCAGCCCTGCTTCTAACTATGTATGGTCTTACTTCCCATGGGAAAATCAAATTTGAGCTTTTCTTAAAGTTCAAGAAGTGCTCTTCTTCAACAATGAGTCTTTGTCGAATCAATTCCAGGGAGAAAACCCTGGAAGTTAGAAAAGCTGGCAGAATGTAGGGTGGATGTACAAAGCCATACAACCTTATGGTCATTCCAAATTCTGTGAGGAACCAGTCCCCTATCTTCTTGCTATTTGATAGCTGCAGCATTTGCCTCATCTCAGGAAACACTCTAGGTAACCTTTCTTGAAAGAAGAGGTCGTATATTTCGGCCATCAATTGGTTCATGAATTTACAGTAATGCATGGCCATATTAGTAGTGATTTCCAGTTCTGGTATTTGTAGGTCCTCCTCATTATAAGCTATAAGCATCCTCAGCAAAAAGGACTGGAATCTGAACATTCTAGTGCCGTGGAAATTCGCTAACTGAGAACGTATGTTCTTGGCCAGGAACTCATCAAATTTAAGGCAGTAATATTGGTCGACTTGTCCAAGAAATTCAGGTTCAGCCGGATAAGTACTCAGGACGAACAAAATACTCAATAATGACTCTGTGACATAAGCATCGGTATCTAGACCTAGGAACTGACTGGGCAGGGATATACACCACTGAGTTTCTTCATTGAATTGGTTGATGTCAATAGGGTAAGACAGGTCGATGGGTTCACTATTGGGTTTAGAACATGCCTTTAGAAAGGTTTCTTTACTTTCGTCTGTAGACTCTCTAAAACAACGTATAATATTTTCTTCCTGGTAGTCTTGAGATATATGGACGAATTCGTCTGGGATATGCAGGGTTTTGCGAATGATGGAAGCTTGGACTAAGCAAAGGATTTTGGACTTTGATTTATTCATAATGACACCTTCGGTGACAGAGAAATTGTTCGCACACGATTTGAAAAACTCAGGGCAATGGGGGGTTTGGCCATCAAAGAAGAAATGGAAGAAAGATTTAAAACCACTGCAGGTATCTCCACCTCGGTCCCTAAGAATTTCCAGTTTGCCTCTGGTGGTTTCAATAGATTCTCCCACCAGGATAGTATCAAAAATATCGGCATTCTCATCTACCAGAATCTCTTCTTCCCTTTGACCTGCGGCCTTGGGTTCTACATCATCTCTCACCCCTACCACTTTTACCGCTCCTATTACAACCATTTTTAAATAACACTGAGAGGGTATCAAGGGCCTACCTTGTTCTACAGCACAGTCTCCTGGTTGGTCCGTGCTGGCACTTTGTATGTGGTTGGATATTCGGTGGCTTCAAGGTTTCAGAAAAGACAAACCTTTGCGACTTCACGTGGACCCCTTTATATCTTTTCACACAACATAACCTTCACGCCCTTCCCAAGCGGATTGCACAGTAGATATTACTCTTTGAGATCTGAACCATAGGTATGCAAGGTTCTTTATGCTACATCCTTCCCTAGTTTGTGCGTGTGCAGTTCAACTGTTGATCAAGACCGATTTTCTTCACAATCGTTGATCTGGGCGGACCCTACCATTCTTTGTGAAGCGAGGTTCTGTTTCCCTCCGTGCTAATCCAGATTGCAAAATGAACTATGACCACTGATCTCCCTCCATTCTCGTAGTGACCGTCGATCTGAGCAACCTGTACCACTTTTCGCAATCCGAAATTGCTTCCGCGTCCTCACAAATCTGGGATGCAAAATCAATCTCAACCGTGGATCTTCTTGGATCCCATTCTCGGCCGTTAGATGCCTCCGTCCTTCAAACTATTTCTCAATCTGGAAAAGTGGCTTTGGTCGAGCATGTTCACCATGCGAAATGTTTTGATGCTGTTGATTTGTCATCCGATCAATATTAGCCTTCAATCATGAGTCCCACTTAATGCCTTCAGCGTGCCCAACGTTCTCCTCTTTACCCTGCTTCTATGATCCACATACTATTTTTCCACTTTTGACATTCACCACCGAGGCTTATTCCAATGGCTGAGTGCTATTTTGTGTGTGCCATCAGCCCCTTCTGTGAATACTAAGCTACCTTCCCAACACCTCTCAACGAGGCTAAAATTCCCAGGTATCTTCTTATGACCAAAACTTAACAAAGTGTTAACAACCGGCTCCATGAGGGATGCCATCCTCCCAGTGAGGTAGCAAAGAACCTGTAGACTAGTTGCCTACTCCATTGAAAACCTCCTTTTATTTTACTTCCTGAAAGAAAACATACTTTGAAAGAATGGTTACCTCTTCTGATGTTAGGGCCTTCTCCACGGGCTTCAAATATTCTGATTCACCATTCGTACTGATTAAAACATAAAACATATTTACACTATGATACACGGACATAAGTCCTTTTATTCCAGGTAATTTTTTAGGAACCTCCCATTCACCGTGCCTCCTTCGTACTACGACCCATTTGGATACTGTAAAATGAAGGCGTTATCTCCTCTATGCACTGCAATAAGGTATGGGCCTACCCATAAGTGGTCAAATTTTTCATGCTTCCCTTTTTCTTCGTGCGGGGCATCCCATTTTAGCACCAAGTCATCAACCTGGAAAACGTCTTCTTTTATTCTCTTGTCGAAGGTATTCTTCATCTTCTCCTGGTGTATCTGGACTTTATCATAAGCCTTGTCCCTGACTTCATTAAGCTCAATAATATGGTTGATCCTTCTTTGAATGGGATTAGGCTCATCCAACGGATCCCGCAATAATTTCATGACTGGAACACCCAGAGAGGCAGGAAAAATTACCTCGGTTCCATATACCAACTGAAACGGTGACATACCGATGACCCTTTTGGTGCTGATTCTGTCATCCCACAAGGCATATTTCAATTTCGTGTGCCAAGCTTTCTTGTTACCCTCCAACAAATTCGTAATAATCCTCACAATGCTTTTGTTAGAAGATTCAGCCAGTTCGTTCCCCTGTGGGTAATAAGCTGTAGAGTGATTTAGGCTTATATGGTATTTATGGAAAAAATTGATCATTTTCTTGGATTTAAATGTAGGTGCATTGTTCGTCATAATCCGCTTCGGGTAGCCGAACCTTGCCAAAATATTATTTTCTAAGAAATCAATTATCACTTCTTTTGTAGCCCTCCTGGTGGGTATGGCCTCGATCCATTTTGTGAAGTAATCAGTGGTAGTCAAAATCCACTTATGCTTGCCGGAGGAGTTTGGATTTATCTCTCCAATGAAATCTAACCCCCGTTGCTGGAAAGGAGCTTCCACATATATAGGGTTGAGGGGGAGAGATACCACTTTCCTTTTCCCTTCAAAAAAATGACACTGGTGGCATTTAGTCGTTTCTTTATAGACATCTGAGAACAACAAAGGCCAATAAAATCTTGCCCTCAGAATTTTGTTTGCAGTAACTTTCCAGGAATGATGTCCTCCACAATCTCCTTCATGAAATTCCTTTGCCATATGTTGGGCTTCGTTTTCCAGAAGACAATTCAGCAGTATCCCCCCGGGGTCTTTCCAATAAAGATATTGTTCTATGATACAAAATTTCGCAGCTTTCAGTTTCACGAATCTAGCCCGGGTTTTTCTTAGCCCAGCAAGAGGTTGTAAATTCTGCAATACGAAAATAATGTTAGCATACCAAGGAGATGCAGAGAAATCAAGCTTCACTTGCACCGTTGCCTCTACCCGATCAGACTGACGGGCAAGGAAATTCAGCTGTAGAGAGTCACAATGGTAGTCTGTCATCATCTTAGCTAACCCTTGTCCTTTGATCAATTTTGTGGGCTTGATTTCTATGTCGTGTTCTAGGAGCACTGCAACCCATTTAGCTCTCTTTCCCTCTGGATCCGGCTGTGTAAGTATGCTTTTAACTACGCTGCTGGGTACATAGGTGATTATGTGGGAATGGAGGAGGTAGATTCTGAAATATTTCAAGGATTTAACCAAAGTGTAGGCTTGTTTTTCCATTATACTATATCTTAATTCTCCATCCCTCAATATTTTACTGAAGAATGCTATAGGCTATTCTTCACCCCGATCATTTTTTGCAACAACACCACCGCTACAGTGTGTTCTGAAGCATACGAGAATACTAAGAAATCCTTCTCAAAATCTGGGCTGATCAGTACAAGAGCCTTTGAAATGGCTTGTTTTATATTTTTGAAATCTTTCTTGGCTCCTACCATCCATTTGATTCATGATCTTTCCTTAGCATGTAAGTAATGTCCATCAGGATTTCAACGAAGCTAGGGATGAATCTCCTCAAGAAGTTGACTTGACTGATGAAAGATTGTATTTCTTTCTTGCTCCTTGGTTCTTCTACTCTCAAGATTCCTTTTATCCTGTCTGGATCGATCTTGATCCCTTCCTTTGAAATGATGTGCCCTAGCAACTTTCCTTCTTCTAGAGTGAAGTTTGACTTTCTAGGGTTTAATGAGATGCCATACTACCTGCATTTAATGAAAATTCTTTCTAGATGCCTAATATGATCTTTAGCCCACCTAGAGTATACAGTAATGTCGTCCTTGTATATCACCACAAAAATTTTCTCTCTCATTTGCAAAAGCAATATCCATGGCACGTTGGAAAGTTGCTCCAGCATTCATCAAAACAAACGACATCTTTGCATTCATGAATGTACCCCAAGGGGTGGTGAAAGCATTTTTTTCCTGGTCTTCAGGCAACACCTTCACCTTATTGTAACCGAAAAAACCATCCATAGTGGATATCCTTTCTGAGCCTACCACCCTCTGCAAGATCTGGTCCATCTTCGACAATGGGTAGTTGTCTTTCAAAGATACCTTATTTAAGTTTCTGAAATCTATGCATAGCCTTATCTCCCCATTATTTTTATGAACATGAACCAAATTGGCTACCCATTTTGAAAACCTCATAGTTACTATTATCTTTGCATCAAACAACCTTTTCACTTATTTTTCAATGATGGGTACTAACTTCGGATTGATCCTCCTGAGTTTTTGCTTGAATGGTTTTTCTCCGGGTTTAATCGGAATAGTATGTTGTATGATGGAAGTGTCATACTCTTTGAGATCTTCATAACTCCACGCAAACCCATCCGTGTATTTCTTCATCAGGTTCACATACCCTTCTTTTTCTTTAGTGGGTAATTTCTTGGACAATTTTATGATTTTTGGGTCACCTTCAGTGCCGATATTTATATCTTCGACGGCATCTGTGGCAGGCTCGACCTTCAGATATCTGGCTACATCATTTTGGTCAAAAAGAGACTCTAAAGGGATCAAGCCTCTGGGAATATGATTTCTTTTCAACTGGATTATATTCCTGACTCCCAAGGAGTCCTTTAGTTTTCCCGTCCCGATGGCTTCTTCCCCTTCCTCTTCAACGTCTAGGAATTTTTCGGGGTCAGCGCCACCTTCATCTATGTGGGTGTTTACAAAATCACTGGACAATTCCAAAAATATTTTGATCTGCATATTGTCTTTGAAGACTTGCCAATATTTAGTGTTATCTGGTATGGAAGGTCTATTTACAATATCTACTTTATATTTCCTTTTGCCCGCCGTAGGGGCTTTGAATTTTCTTGCTATAGTCACCAGAGAGTCCGCCGCCATATTATCATATTTGGGGATCACTTGGACTGTATGTTCAGTGAAGAAATTTCTGAACATATCCCATACCTCATTCTGGTAGGCTCTCATTCTAGGATGTCTAGTCTGATAGATGTCATTCACCTGATTTACTACAAGCTTCGAATCCCCACAAATTTGGACCCTTTTCACTCCTAAATACTTTAGTGCATGTAGGCCCAACAACAAGGCCTCATACTCTGCTACATTGTTAGAGCATTCAAAAATCAACTTATAAGAGTAAGCTTTGGTATCCTTAATGGGGGAGATTATATACACACCTACGTCGGCACCCGCTTTAGCCATCCATCGAAATACATCTTCCACAATCCTTCATCCTTTTGCTTCCTTTCCAAAGATTTCATCTTGTTGGTATCTTTTTTATCCTTTTGTGGCACAACAATTTTTGAGTTGTAAGGAGATATATCATTGAAGAAAACAGAGGACCCCAAGTCCGTGTCGACGACATAAACATGATGGATGTTGGGTTGAGCCTGACTGCTCACGACATAAGGCAACCTCTTCTCAATGTATAACCTTTTGTTTTCGTTTCAAACAGGAATTGTCGCATAGGTCATGTCCATTTGCAAGCTGCCTTTCAGCTTCGAAGTCTAAGACCTTGATATCAAAATACCAAAATTGGGAGGAATGTTGGCCACAACGACATCCATGACTACAATTTTAGATGGAAAATTATTTTAAGATACCACCATTTCTTTGATCAATCCTAGACATTTTACCCTCTTAGAATCAAAGGAATACAGGTCTTTATAAGGCCTTGTAATCTCCAATCCCAGGCTTTTCACCACTCCCTTTGGCATCAGATTGTGTGAGGCTCCTGAATCCAACATAGCATTGAGTAACACCATATCATGTACATTCAAGCTCATGTAAAAGGGGGGCACCTCCTTATCTTCACTGTCCATGCTGTCAATCTTAGATCCCAGAATAATAGTAGGGTTGTCTTCAGTTAGTTCTAAGATATCCAGGTGAGCTTCTCCTTGATTTGCAATCATCTTCATTATAGTGTCCTTGTATTCCTGATTCCTCAATAATTCATTGAAAGGAATCGATACCTTCAACTTGGCTAGCTCATTTTGGAGATTAAACATGGGGGGGGTTTTGCCCAGTTCGACAGGTGCCATTGGCTCCAACTCTCTCCCATTACTATTCCCCTTTTCCACTTCTCTAGGTGCTATCGGCCCCTTTTGTTTTTCACCTCCTTTCCCTGGGTCGGTCTAACTACTAGAAGGCTGGTCTGGGTTTAATCCTCCCTTATGTATAGCAACATCCCTACTTCTTAACTTGATCTTCCTGACATCGTCTATAGCATGCATATACCCTTTATGATATTGCTCCAATTCCCCTGTCAGGGCCTTATCATCCACTTGAGCGAACATATCATGTTCCTCTTCAGTCAAGTAGATCTCAGAGTCCAAATCGCCAAAATGATGGATATGATCTTCAATGGACTCAGCTTCATCTTTGGCAGCCACATAGTTTTCAGGGAAAGGAGGCCTAATTGGCTTCTCTTATTGGTTTCTTGGATTCCTCACATCCCTTGGTCTATTTGGTTGGAGCGGGGGAGGGACTTGCCTCCTAAAATTAGGATTCCTTATCTGAGGTTCATTCTGCTCCCGATTCGTCGGCTTGGCCTCCATCGTTAGCCTGTCCATCAATTTTTCCATAGTTTTGAGCATCATCTCAAATTTTATATCACTAGATGGAGAGGCAGAAGTAGTGGGGTGTGCCTCTTCTCTACCTTTCCTTCTATCAACCAGGCTCCCTTGGTTTAATTTTTCCACATGCCATCATATTGGCCTCTACTTCTAGGGCGTCAGTGAACATGGCTGGGAGGGTGTTTGAGTTTCTTTCTCTCAATAACAAAGCAAAATCATTGTCAAAGGCATCAGCGTAATGATATTTAGCCACCTCGGGTGAAGGTTTGATATCGGGAGGTATCGAGTTGTAGACCCACATGAATCTGCTGGAAAACTCATGGACTGATTCAAAACCTCCTTTCTTGAGATTGTTGTATTGAGACAAGACCTGTAACGGGCTTTGTTTATCATCCCACCTTTCTAGAAATATGGTTTGAAAAATAGCGAAGATGCGGATAGACCTAGGTAGCAAATATTTGTACCACTTCTTGGCTTCCCTAGACAAACTCTGAGCGAACAACCACATTTTGACATCTTCATCATCCACCTCTTCCAGGTCGATGAAGTCATTAAAATTATCCACATGGTATCTTGCTAAGAGATTTCCCTCCCTGTCATAGAGCGGGATTCTTTGGGCATAATTCAAGGGGAGGTCGTGTAGAACCAGAGGTAGGGCTGATGGGGAAAATCTAGCAGTGACCATCAAGGTAGGTTGATTAGGAACAAGCAGGGGGTTAGGAAACTGGGTGTTCTGAAAGATAGGGGCTATCTCTTCAGCTTTTGGTGGGGTCTCTATGTTCAGCCACAAAGAATCAAGCAGATAGGATTGCAGTGTATTAGGGCTAACCCCAGATTTCCTTAGGTCAGATTTAGATTTAGATTTGTTTAGTAGTCTTTCAGCCCTAACCCCCCATTCGGGTTCCGCTATGACGTACAAATATTGAGATGATGAAGTACCAAACAACGGAAAATCCACTTTCTCTTTATTTCTATTTCCAAGTATTCTTTCTGGATTATCCACACTTTGTAAAGTTTCGGGATCAAGGTTACCTCTAGTGTGGATATTTCTGGAAGCCAGGATATCTATTGCGATACTGGTTGAAGTGGGTGTGGAGTTTCCAGGACAAACATGCAACCTTCTCGCGAATTCAGAAATTTTTGTTTGCCCCCAGAAATCTCTTTCCCGAAATCGTTTCAGCTCTTTGTCGTTCTTCCTGGGGATATTCTTCAATTCGTCCCAGACAATAGTGCCAGTTTGTTAGCACTGGAATTGAGCCAAAGGTTTCTGAAGGATCACTCCCAGGTAACAGCAGAATGACTTTCGAAGAGAGAACTGGCCTTCTGCTCTTCCGAGAGGGATCTCCCAATGAATGTTAACAATGCCAGATATATACAAGTGAAACTATAAATTGTTTGTAAAATTGGTTGAAACAAAAAACAGAACCATTGGGAAATGGAGTCAAGATATGTAACATAAATAAAAAAAACTTATGCAAACGATTTCAACACAGGGGCAAGATAGCCACTCGATCACACTTGATTTATAATTTTCTGGTGGAAAAGAAGAACATGAACAGACCATTAACACAGAGCATTGAAAAATGAATTCTGTACTAACTTTAGAAGAAAATTTTGGTGAATATCTGAAACAACAGACAGAGCATAGCAAGTATTAATTCCAAAATATTATACACTACGTTCGGATATGAAAGAAAACAAAATGGGAAAGATAAACTAAAAAAAAAATCACATAAGAAAGGAAGCAACTTACTGCAAATACGAACGACACATGAATCCCTGTATGAAACGCCGACCTCGGCTCTAAAATTTTATTAAAGTTTTCCTAAAAGCATACACAGCAAAATTACATTGGTTTCAACCCTTTCTCCTTCTTCAAGAGGTATATTTATAGCATTTGGACTTCCCAGATTGACATCCGGGAATCAAAATTTGTTACAACTGAAGGACATCTTCTAACAAACTCTTAGGTGGCACATCGGCTACAGTTTGCATGAAACGGAAAAACAATGAAAAGTGGAATGCAGGAGGAAATATGCACGAGAGTTTGCTATACTTCCATATGGCGGGTTGTTAGTTTTTCAACATTAAGCTAGCATTATTAGGATCTTTAACTGAGAGAATAACAAGTACATCAATCAAACACAAGAGACAATAAACACAGTGTTTTTCTTTGGGGAAACCATAAAGGAGAAAACCCCGCAACTTCCTCAGAGATAGAATCAGCACCAAAATAGTAAAATCCCCAAGACAGTAAGTGATCTCCCAACAATAGTAATCTTCTTCTTGTCTAGCCCCAGTGTCTTCTCCTTCCTCAACTATGCGCTACACTTGAGTGTGTATGACTTGTGTGATAAATAAAGACTCAAGTTCTCTATTTATACTAATCCTGACATGACTAAAACCCTACTTGGGCTGACCTCTACTAGGAGAGTCTAATAACCCTAGTGCCCTGGACCTGCGGGGACTTTAACACTTAGACAATCGGAGGGTTACCCACTATGACTTGACATGACTTTTTTACATTATTGATCCTCCCGATCGGAACATCGGGGCATGAAAACATGACTCAAATACATAATAGATACATCCCGGAATAACCATCGGGTTACAATACATAAGATACATAGATGAATACATTCTGAAGTTACAAATACATCAACACTCCCTCTTAACTAGGGAGGTATTCTTTCAACACAATTTTCAGCACTGATCTTCTTCTTTGTATCAGCTGGATCATCTCGTCTTCTGCATCTCAAGTCTTCTGATTCTTCAAGTCATCTTTGTCTTCAAGTCATCTTCGTCATCGGATCTGGATCATCATGGGACATCATCAATAGATCTGGATCATCATTGGGCATCATCACTGGATTTGGATCATCACTCGATCTGGATCATCACCACTAGATCATCATCACTGGATCTGGATCATCACTCGATCTGGATCATCACTGGCTATCATCATTGGATCTAGATCATCATGGGTGCTATCTCATGATTCTTCTCGTCACAGGAAGTTCTACAGAGCCAGCCCTTTTTCATGTTGGTTGTAGGCCTAGCCTCCATGTAGGTCTTTTCCAGCACTTATATCTGATCAACACATGATACGAAGAATGGATCATCATTTCTATCTGATCAACACATGATGCAAAGATAGATACTACACTTACATCTGATCAACACATGATACGAAGAATGGCACGCCCAACACTTACATCTGACCTACTCATTAGAAAGGCACGCCCAACACTCACATCTGATCATGTAAGAACTAATCCTATAATCATATCGGAAAGGCCCAACACTTGCATCTGATCAACACATGATCGAAGAAAGGCTTCAACATATCTATCTGATCAACACATGATGCGAAGATAGATATTGCACTTACATCTGATCAACACATGATGCAAAGAATGGCACTGCACTTACATCTGATCAACACATGATGCAAAGAAAGGCACAACACTTACATCTGATCAACACATGATGCGAAGAATGGCTCAACACTTACATCCACCCAGTGAGGGAACACATCCCATTACTGATGGAAGGGCTATGCACTCATATATGATCATGAGGGAACACATCCCAACAATCATATCAGAATGGCCCCCATTCCTCCTCGACTAAGCTACCTGGTAACTGACCAAATGCCTCCATTCTCCTAGAGAATGGCAGTTGCCCTTACGTCCGACCTACTCGTCGGAATGGCCAACACTCACATCTGACATGGAAGGAACTTAATCCTTTAGCCATGACAGAATGGTTTAGCCCTTACATCTGATCAAGTGGGAACACATCCCTCTATCACATCAGAATGGGTACTGAGTCTTCCTGGTAACTGACCAGGTGCCTCCATTCCTAGAATGGCAATTGCCCTTACATCTGTTCTACTAGATAGAATGGCAAGCACTCATATCTGACATGGAAGGAACCAATCCTCTCACCATGACAGAATGGCTCAGCCCTTACATTTGACCATGGAAGGAACCAATCCTCTCACCATGTCAGAATGGCTATGGGTCTCATCACTTTCTCTTGGAGGAAACCTCGATCTGGAGAACACCAAGCTTCTCCCTAAAGTACTCAAACTTCATCCTAGCCAATGGCTTCGTCAATACATCAGCTATCTATTCCTCCGTCGCAACATACTGGAGCTTCACTGCTCCCCTCTGCACCATATCCCTGATATAGTGATACTTGATCTCAATATGCTTCGACTTGTCATGGAACACTGGATTCTCTGACAACTTCACGCAACTCTGGTTGTTACAATGTATACAAGTAGCATCTAACAGGAGATCAAATATATCATATAGTAGCTTTCGTAGCCATACTGCCTCACAACTAGCTGAACAAGCTGCGACATACTCTGCTTCAGTTTTACTCAGTGCCACACAGGATTGCTTCTTGCTAAACCAAGAGATCACACCTGATCCCATACTGAAGCAACACCCTAAAGTACTGTTCCTGTCGATGGCAATGCCTGCCCAATCTGAATCAACATAACCTTCTAGGTTAATCTTTTGACTCGCATCGTACTTGAGCCCATAATCAATTGTACCCTTTAGGTACCTCAGAATATGCTTTGCAGCAGTCAAGTGAACACTTCTCGGATCTGTCAAGAACTAGCTCAAGGTGTTCACAACAAAGCAAATGTCTGGTCTCATGTTCGTCAGGTACATCAATGACCCAATCATCTGACGATACATCGTAGCATCAACTGAATTTGACGAAGCATCACTCAATAGCTTCAGGTTCGATTCCATAGGTGTGGCCATAGCCTTGCAGTCCATCATCCCAAACCTCTTCAGGATCTCTACTGCATACTTCCCTTGTCCAAGGAAGATTCCATATATACTCTGCCACACCTCCATACCTAGAAAGTAATGCATCATCCCCAAGTCCTTCATTTCTAACTCAGTAGCAAGCTTTCTCTTCGTATCAGCAATCAACCCATCCATACCTGTCACAAATAGATCATCTTCATATAGTAGAAGCATCACTGGGTTGCCATCCTCAACCTTATAGTCAAGGTTGGAATCTGCTTTACTCTTGGTAAAGCCCAAACTAGATAGAAAGCTATCAATTTTGCCGTACCAAGTCCTGGGTGCCCGTTTCAAACCGTATAGGGCTTTCTTCAATTTGCATACATGAGACTCTCTGTTATGTGTCTAAAAACCGAGTGGTTGTTCTACATACACTTCCTCTTCCACTACACCATTCAAGAAAGCAGTCTTGACATCCATTTGGTGTATCTTCCATTTCATCACTACATCCAGAGCAAGTACTGATCTGATGGAAGTGTATCTAGCTACAGGTGCAAAGGTTTCTTCATAGTCTATTCATTCTTTCTGAGAGAAACCTTGAGCTACAAATCTTGCCTTATACTTTTCAATGCCACCGTCTGCAGCATGCTTGATCTTGTAGATCCATTTGGAAGTTACAACTGACTTCCGTTCTGGTCTTGGGACAATATCCCAAACATCATTCTTCATGATCGATTGATATTCTTTGATCATAGCATCCTTCCATTCTTTCCGTTCTACTGCTTCTTCATAACTGGAAGGTTATTTATCAATGAAATCACATAGTAAAGCTACATACCTGGAGCAGGATCTGGTCCTCTTTCTTTCTCTGTGATTCTCTTCTAGAGCCCCATATCTTTCCGCACCTTGGATAAGTTCACGTACCCAAGCAGGTTTCCTCTTATGAGGATTCTTCTCCAGAGGTGGATCTATAGGCCTTTGTGGTTCCTTGAAATCTCGATCTTCTTCTTGATCTTCTTCGTTCATGGTTGTGTCATGAATTCTGGGTACTTCTTCTTCTACTTCTTCAGGTTCTTCAGCAGGTCTCTTTCTGGATTTGTTGTAAGCTATGTCTTCATCAAATGTCACATCCCTGGTAATGTCAATCTTCTTATATCCTGGGAAATAGATTCTGTAAGCCTTCGAGCTTTCAGAGTATCCCACAAATATGCCCTTCTTTCCCGAAGGATCTAATTTTGTTCTCTTCTCTTTTGGAATGTGTATGTACACAGGATAGCCGAATATTTTGAGATGGTTGACTTCTGGTTTCTTGCCAGAGAAGACTTCTTCAGGAGTCTTACTCTCAAGTACTCTATGTGGAGTACGGTTTTGTACATACACCGCTGTTCTGGCAGCTTCAGCCCAAAGATGCATAGGAAGATCTTGATCATGAAGCATTGCTCTTGCAGCTTCCATGATGGTTGTTAGCACCTGTATTGAACAAAAGAAATATAAGATCATGGGAGGGGATAAGATTGTGCTGTTTAAATACTTTGGTTTAAATATATGATACAAAGGTGACGTGATGGTCTAAAAGAGCAACCAAGTTAACAAAAACCCTAGGCTGTGATCAAAAAAAGGAGCCAATCCATGGCTAATACTCCCTCTGCCTTTCAAAACATGCGAGGAAGATAGCAGAAGTTCGGGCCTTTAGCCGCCTGCACAAATCAAGGGTTACAAATTGATTCGGGGATGATCTGCGGTTCATAACCAATCCACCGGGAGAAAGTGCAAGTTAGTTAAAGAAATGGGAGCTGGCGAAATCACATATATTCCTCTCGATCCGACGGTGGAGGGACGGAATCGGATCACATCGGCGGTTGGGATTGATTTCGCAGCCGGAACCTGCGTGGCGGATAAGCGCCAGAGCTTCCAACGGAAGGGATGCGTGGAGGTAAATCCGACGGCCGAGGATTAAAGACAGCGTGGATCGACGGCTATTTTGGTTTCCGGGAGATGAACATGCATGCGGGATAGCCTTTGAGCCACCCAGCGGAACTCATTATATGCTGCCCAATCCAACGGTTGGAGATCGGAGGGTAATATATCAATGGCTAACAATGATCCCGGAGGTCGAACTAGCACGGCGGATAATCCCGGAATGCCCAGCGGAATTGGGTACGCGACTGAAGATCCGACGGTGCGTAGTTGAAGGGATATCGCATCAACGGCTGGGAGCAATTCCGCTGATCAAATTTTCTCGACGGATAAAGCGAAGGAGCCCAACGGAATTGGATGGGCACCACATGATCCAATGGTCCGCCTGTAAAGGAAGATTAGATTGACGACTGTAGATGTTTTCGGGACCCAGAGTTGCACGGTAGATAAAGTCAGACGGCTCAGCGGAATGTGGGACGTGGCGTTTGATCCAATGGTGAGGGGTGGAAGTACGTCACATCGATGGTCATGAGCGACCCCGGAATGGAGACTTACACGGTGCTTAGCGCCAAGATGTCCGGTGGAAAAGCACATGTGGTGTACGATCCAAAGGCCAGGAATTTGAAGAGAAGAGATCAACGGTTGGAAATGAACCCGGAGAAGAAAGATGCATGGCTGTTAGAAATAAGTAGCGGTTGCAGAAACAAATACTTCCCATGTGTCTAATCGGGGGTGTCCTATAAAGGCAAAATTTACCTCTCTAGTGATTATTTTATTGCTTGGGACCCGGCGAAAAGGACCTATCGATTTGGGCGCTTCCAGTTGTCAGCACCAGGCGCATTCCGAACACATGCCTCCACAGTGAGCCAGGTAGGACCTTAATCCTGTAATTCCTTCACTCAATTATCATTATAAATTAAGAAATGGATCAACAGTGTGAAGCCTCTGTGTCTGGTCAGGTCCCGGATGAAAGAGAAGAGTTCTTGGTAGATAGACACAGGGGTGTCTGCGATCCTTTCTTGTCTACAGGAAGTGTGTCAGGCAGCAAAGAGAGGCTGTGGTCTTGTTTCTCGCAAGGGAATGACGTTCTGAATGTATGCAAGTATTTTTTTTACTTTTTTGCCCTGGAGCAAACCCTCCACTTCCCTGAATTTTCCGAATGGTGCGCAGTAAATTATTCTCCCTCTCAGAGAGTCATTGTGAGTCGGTCCGCGTCGAAGATACTATGTAAAATTGATGCTTCGGCCATTAGGGAAAATCTTAGTTTGCCCGAAAGTTACCCTGTGAACCGTGAATCTGTAAATGAGTCTGTCCTTGCCTAGTTTTTTAAAAGTTGCAACGATGACGCTCACTCTCGATTCCTGTCAAGTATCCTAAAGGAAGGTCAGTCCCTTGAAGGCCTTACCTTGCCCTACCCCTTGCACATTTTTAGAACTGAAGTGCAGTGGGTAATGTCTTTGGTTTGTCAAGTGTTAGGTCTAGATGATGATTGTCATATAGGTGATGTTATCCTTGGTTTCCTGCTAAAAGTAAATTCTTTAAGTCCCGAGTCCCAGTCAGTTCTTGTGCTTAATTTAGACGAATATCTGGCCGAAGCGATCCACCTCCAGTTGATTGAATTTCCCAAGGTCCAGTTTTTTACGTTTCAAACACACCTGCTTAACATGTTATTATGTTCTAATGTTACAGAATTGAAGTTCATAAGTACTCTATCCTCTTCTGATTTTCCAAAGCAAATCAACCTGATCGAATTTGCCAATTCGATCATGTCCGAAATATGCGGATGCTGTTTGATCAAGAATTGCCCCAGGTCCTTGATGAAATGAAATGTTTGATGCAGTTTTCACCCGAGGGGCGGGTGGGAGACTGGTTTCTGTACAGATATTATACTGTTTTGAGAGTGTATGGCTTTACAGGTCAGCCTTATAGGTTGCCTTCCTTTTTGACCCCAAGGATTTTTGCTCTAGAGTTTATGAGGCAAAGGTTGTTATCAGAGGAGGAGCATTTCGGTGCTTTCAGAAAATCTTTGAATATTAAATTTCCATTTAAAGTCGGCCCTTTCATTTTTAAAGGCAAAGGTGCCCTGGCATGTATAGAGAGATTGATGGAGAATATGGATTTCGTAAAGGATGTAAATATGAACTATGACCCCCACCAGGTGATATCATTGAGAAAGCAAGCAAACAAAAACAAACCGTTTGAGCATAAAGCTGTTGAAGGGTTAGCTGAAATGGCTAATTTGCTACAGTTCACTGACGAGTCCAAAACTGAGACAGAGACACATCCCGCATCTCGTTCAGAGATCCAAATTACAGAGGGTGTCAGTGTTGCGGTCAAGAGGAGTTTGGCAGAGGCCGAGAATATGGAAGTGGACGAAGAGACATCCCGTAAGAAGGCGAAGCTGCTCGAAGGAGGTGATATGGTGGACGAAGAGATACCCAGTGTTTCCAAAAAGGTTGCCTTGGTCCCCATCAAGACCGTACAGGTCAGTCAGTTTTATTTTAAAGGTTCAGAAGGTGACGTTAACAGCCCAGAATCCGGTCCCTTGTTTAAATCAAAAGAAGAGCTCAAGACAAGCTACCTAGAAAAGAGGAAGCAATCCCTGGAGGAAACACAAAATCTGCTCCCTAAGGTAAGGAACCTGTACAGTTCTAAAACATCCCTAGTTGCTGCTAGGGATGCTGAGAAAAATACTTTCAAAATTGCCATTGTGAATGATAAGAAAATGTCTGAGATAGAAATCCGTCTGGACAAAATCAGTACTCCAGACAAGATTCAGTTGCATAAGCAAACCAACGACATTCTATATTCAGACCTGTTGCAGGCCATGATAAAGATAAGTAAGTTGCAAGTGTTGGTACACAAGTTGGAAGTTCAACTGAAGCATGAAAAGGTCGAGAACAAAGCCAATGCCGTTCAAATCAGAAAAATGCAAACGGACATCACTAGCTCTGACAGTACCCAGGCTGTCAAGAAATTGTTATAGGAGAAAGACAATGCTCTACAGGTCCTCAAGAAGAAACTAAAGATCCCCGGTTCAGAACACGTCCAATCGGCCGAATTGATGGCCTTGCAAGAAGAAAAGGAGAAAATCCATCAGGAAATGATGGAATACAAAGGGAAGGCCGTCGAGCTACAGGAGGAAAAATGCAGATGGGAGGTCGAAAGGGAGGAACTGCTGTCCCAAATATCCGTGTTGAAAAAGGACCAAAATGACGAGAAGGAAATCGTGGAGGAGCTGATGAGTCAAACCCCCACTGATGAGGATCTCTCCATTGTGAAAATAGACAAACCACTGGATAAATTCTCTGCTGATGACCTGTTGGTGTCCATGTCCTAGGTAAGTTTAAAACACGAGGAAATACGAGAGTTGACGACTGAGAATGAAAAGGTAAGGGCCGAATTAATCAAAATGAGTGAAAGCAAAAGACAGATCTTGCAGGAAAAGAATCAATTGCAGAAGAAGCTCGAGGAGCTTAAGGAAAAATGCATTGGGAAGGTCCCCCTTCAAGGGGCGAAGCATATTATTTGGGATACCCTTAATATAGAGATTACTAAGTTCCGACATTACTTGAGTTTTATTGATGATTTGTGTACAGTGACAGATTTGGCTCAGCAAAAACTGAAGCTCGTGAATGAACACATGGCGAGAAGACCCCTCTCCACAGCCCAAAATACATTAAATTTCCTGAACTCACTATCGTACCAAAAGCTGCACGACATGGGCATAAAAGATCGAATCTCAATAGTGCTGTCTGCGAAGAAGATCATCCAAAAGCACCAGTTGATGAAGACTGTCCAAGACAAGTCCAATGAGTTGGTCGTGCAAGTCAAAAAGTTCAGACAGGAGTTTAGAGAGTTGTTCGAAGATGGATTGCCGTCTTTCTGGGATGAAGAAGGTCGGTTGCGCTCACCGGAACATTATCATCAGCTGCTTGTCCGGGCTCGCATGGATCACTCGAAATTTCATAGCTTGGAAAAAAGCCTGTCAGGGCAAACTATTGTGGACATATTAGCGGAAGATTTCAAAGTCTTACAGAATTTCACCGTCATCAGAGCCAGGTTACCCAAGAAATCTTATGAAACATATATGGAGCTCGAGGTGACCATCCGAGAGATGATGGAGTGCGACACCCCAAGTTCGGAGCAGTGGAAAGCTGTCGAGAGGTTTGGGAAAAAAAAGTATATCGTTCCCTCCTAAGAACAGGTGTCATGGTACCGAAGAGCTGACGGGGCAAAGACATGGAGCTGATGGTGCAAAGGCATGGAGCTGTTGAGCGAAGACGTGGAGCTGTTGAGGCGAAGACGTCGAAGCTGTTAGGCCCGAGTTTGTTATTCAGTTGATTCATACTTTGTGATCGGTTAGGAATGGAATTGTAACAACTTCCTAGTGGTGTAGGATTTCGGTTACAAACTCTAATTTACGCCAGTCATTCTGTTATTGATATGCTGGAGGAAGACTTATTGTTGGATCTATAAATTTGTATCTCTTTTATGAGATGGGGGTTGGAACCCATCAGATGAAGTAATTTGTGGAGAACATATCTGTCTTATTTTTTACCAAAATGAATGCATGAGAGTTCTTTTTCAGAGATTCATGTATCATTGACATTGCAGTCCGTGCTTTCTTTCTCTGTGTGATTTGTAATTTTCCCTGTGTAACGCTCCATTCTATTTTTTCTGTCGTATCTGGAACATAGTGTTTGATGTTTAGAATTCATATGCTTATGCTCTATTCATCGTTTCAGGTATTATATGATCTTTTCTACTAAAGTTGATATGGAATTCGTCTTAGACGCTCTGTATTGATGGGATGTTCCCTCATTTCTTCTATTTTCACCCTGACAAATGAAATGACTGCAATTATGTGATTATCTTGCCTTTGAAAAATCCTATGTATGCATTTTGGGAATCTTTTTATATGTATATGACTCCGTTGCCCAATGGATATGTGATTGTTTCAACCAAATAAATAAAGCTTTAAACATTGTTACCGTTTGGTCTTGCAATTTGTAAAGTTCATGTTGAGAGATCCCTCTCTGGGAGAGAATACCAATATCTTCCTAAAGTGGTTTTGCTGTTACCTCGGGGTGTACCTTTTACAACCTGGGTACATTCTGAGTGCTAACAAACTGGCGCCGTTGCCGGGGACCGAAGTGCATATCTGCCCCGGGAGAACGACAAAGATTAAGGGAGGTTCCTGTGGGCAAACAGGAATTTCAAAAAGAGAAGAAGGTTGTGTATTTTCCCTGGCGACTTCACTGTGAAATTGTCCCAGAATTCAAGAACGACATTTTGGCTTCAAGAAGACATACACGAGGTAACTCTGATACCGAAATCTTAAAAAGTTTTGAGAATCCAAAAAAGTTGTTTAGAAGAAAGAATAAAGAGCAGGCAGATTTTCCTTTGTTTGGCTCCTCATCATCGCCAGATTCTCATACTGATACAGAAGGGGGAGTCAGTACTAGATCCAAATCCGACCTCAAAGACCCTGAACTTGATCCTCATAAGGGGGAATCCTATTTGTTAGACTCCTTCTGGAGTGGCCTGCAACAGACCTCTAAAACCAAAACATTTGCCTCTGTGCATCCTCTAAGCACTTCAGTTCCTATAAACCCACCCAGACCAATGGCCGCTAGGTTTGCCCCCTTGCGTTTGCTTGCTGTTTTACATGATCTTCCCCAAAATTATTCTCAGAGAATTTCTTTGTTTGATGGGGAAAGTGATGTAACTGGAAAACAGCATGTTGCCAAGTTTGAAGACTTCATTGACCTGGAGGAAGTAGACTACCCTGATGTTACCATGAGGTTATTTGCCCAAAGTCTGTCTGGAGAGGCGAAAAAGTGGTTTAAGGACCTTCCACAAGGGTCTATTGTAAATTTTCAGGCCTTTCAGAATGCATTTTTGGATAGGTGGGATGATAAACTGAATCCTCTGCAACTTTTGTCTCAGTATAATGGTCTGAAGAAAGGAGGTTTTGAGTCTGTTCACGAATTCTCAAGTAGATTCATGAGGGCTTATAATTCTATTCCAGAGGATATAAAGCCTTCTCCTGCAGCTGCTAAACTGCATTAGGCTGGAGCTTTTGATAATGATTTTGCTTTTTCACTACGGGAGAGGAAATCAGCAACCCTTGCTGCCATGTTTACTGATGCCCTAGAAGTGGAGGCTAACATGATGGCAAGTGGAAAGATGAAACACAAAGATGTGGATAGGAGGAGGAAAGAAGAAAATGTACCTTCTGCTGC